>CM040124.1:293502801-294033320 GCA_022559845.1 Amorphophallus konjac | reverse complement strand
GTGATTTGGCTGGCTCCTCTTCTTCGTCAGAGGATGTGATTGTAAAAGGAACACCACCCTGCTTAGCCGTTGAGGCGGGGTTTGGACCCTCTGAGGGGTTGAGGATGAAAGGGATTCTCCGAACTTGGGTTTCTGGGACAGGACCCGGCTTCTCTCCTCTGAATATTATGACCCGATCAAGGGTCAGGGGACCTTCACTTCCACGTCCTCGGCCACGACCTCGGTCGTTTCTTGCCGAGCGGCGCTGATATGTCGCCATAGGAGCCTTGCCTCCAGTGCTATCAGCCGTGGGACAGTAAATGTTGTCGGGCGGCGGAATCGCCATCATGTTACAGGAGAGCTCTTGCAGCATTTCCTCGAGCATCTCGACAGTGAGCTCCTCATCTTTGTAGAATAAGGAGAGCTCCTCTGGGATTGGGAAGTCTTCACCTTCTTCAAGACGGTGAACCATTTCTCGGAGCCATTACAGAAGACGGGCTTTGCGCCCAAGCTTGTCCCAGGGAATATATTCGTCTAGAGTGACGACCCTGGTAGGGCGAGGGGGAGTGTACTCCTCCAGCTCATCTATGAGCTTTTGAAGTCTTTGTAGAGGGGTTGGCTCCTTAGGAGCCTCCATAGCAGCTGCTTGCTCGGCTTGCTTCTTCAATCTCCTCTTCAAATTCTTCCTACGGTTCTTCTCTTGCTTCTTTTGGCGTGCTGCCTCTTGAGAAGAGAGAGGAGTTTGCTTCGGCAGTGGGGACTCGCTTGCCCCCAGAATTTTGCTTCTTGCTCCGGGCTGGCTCCTTGGGAACCTTAATGCCACGACTTTTTCTGGAGGCAACCTTGATCCAATTAACTTCCTCCGGCTGAGCTTGGAAGGTGGCATTGATTGCCTGCGCGATTATGTCATGAGGTAACTCCTGGAACTCTATCAGTCCACAGTGGAGCCTCTGGGGGCTTTGTAATTCCACCGACTTTGCTTGGGCTGGTGGCTGAGCTTACTTGAGCTGCTGAGGCCTTTCTACAATTGGCGGTTGCGCCAGCTTGACAGAAGCTTTCACTGGGGCCTTCGCGGGCTCAAGTGGTTGAGTCCTCTCCACGACTGATGGCCTTGCTGACTTGGCAGGAACTTTGGTTGAAGGCTCTGACGCCTTGGCCTTGCCTTTGTTGTCTGGCTGAGAGTTCTCTCTTATGACGATGCCAAGCTGACTCGACCTGGGACAGACCCTAGGACTCTCTCCCACGGCTTGTCATCCTGGGTTCTGGACCTTAGGCCCTTTATAGGTGGCCTTGCCTTTAGTGAGCAATGGAAATTCATCATTTTCCGTAGGCTCACTTGGTCGGGCTAATCGGGAGAAAGCTTCAGTTCCTCGTCGAGCCTGCTGGAGAGTCTCTCTGGCGGCCTCTGCAAGACGCAACCTTGTCATGGAGTTCCCCTGAGGATCGACAACCCCTCTCTGGATGAGGGCTTCAATGAAGTCCTGGACCTCTGGGCATTGCCGAGTGGGATGAGACACCCTTGCATGATACTTGCAATAGCGGGGGTGCCTCTTGGCCGTCTCATTGTAATAAGACGGCAGGTCATGTGTCAGCACCCAGCCATCCTCCAGGAGTTTATCGAAAATCCTCTCAGTGTCTTCTTTAGGAAAAGAACACTGATGGGAAGGTCGCCACCCCGGATACCATAGTGTGGATTTGGGAGGCTGGGAACTGGCTCCCTGGGAACTGACTCCCTCCTCTTGCGGCTCCGGGAACTGGAAGGCTGCCGAGGCATGTATGACGTTGACGGAGAAGTGAAGGCTCTCCCGTGCATGCAGCTGCGGTGGATCGACCAGGAATTCACCCATGTTGACCTTCCCTCGCCTGATCAAATCCTCAGCGAGGTCCTTGAACGGTTCACAGTTGTGGATTATATGGCCAACCACTTCATGGTAGGGGCAATAGCCCTGCTGAAAAGCAGCACCCGGTGTTTGCTCCATGGGTGATGGGCTTATGAGTCCAGCCCGCTGGCATGCGAAGAAGATGTTTGGAGTCTTCTCGCAAGGGAATGAGTATAATTTCTCTGGGAGCTCGACTTGAAGTGGAGCCTCCTCGCCTTCCAGCGAGTCCTCCTCGTCTCCAGATGAATCTGAGGACTCTTCAGAAAGTCAGCCCCTGAGCGGAGCCCGGCCGGTAGGTGATACACCTGCCTCCCGTATGTGGGCTGCAGCTAACCCCCTGGCAAATGGACCAAAAGGGAAGGTGGACAACTGTTGATCAATGCTCTCTAGGAACTGCAGCAAGCGCCTTTGTTCCAGTTGCAATTGCCGGATTTCCCCTCGGATTTTCCGAATGGTTCTCTGCAGTGCTAGACATTCAGGGAATGAGGAAGGAGCTGCCCCCGGGCCAGTGTGGGACTGTTGATTTGAAGGCCCGGCCTCAGAGGCGTTAGAGCTTGAGACCATCGCCACCATATGAATCACATTAGCCGACCGATTCGATCGGCTCCAGGCATGAGGTTGAGGTGGGTCGACTGCATGGCCCAGCATATTTACCAAGCCCTTTTGAATGAGCTCTTCCGCTATATTCTTGAAAATATAGCAGTCGCCGATGGTGTGACCCAACCTTCGGTGATACACACAATAGGTAGGATCTTCTGTCTTGTCCACCTCTGAGGGCTTCCGCGGATCTGGTAGGGTGATGAGCTGCTCTTTCATGCATAGATCAAAGAGCATTTTAGTATGCTCTTTCATGAAGGAATACGACGTCTTCATGTTCTCCACCAACCGAGACGCACTTGCCTTGGCATCAGGCTTCTTGCCATTGCCTTTAGACTTTCCTTCCCCTTTATCTCCATTCGTCGGGGAGAAGTCGACGGCATTCACCTCCTTATTGCTAGTCAGACGGTCTTTGGAGGATTTGCCTTTGGCAGAAGCTTGTGTAGGGTGGTCAGCAAAGAACATCTCAATCTCCGCCACCACTGTATTCAACTGGTCAAAGCTTCTGATGTTGGAGCCCAGAAGCTTTTCACTGACTTCTGTCGAGAGACCCCTGCGGCAGATGGTGATTGCATCTTCAGGCGTCGGAGGGTTATCGCAGCGCATGCTGACGTCCCTCCATCGCTTGATGAAGTCCAATGCTGTTTCACCCTTCTTCTGTCGAAGGGAACAAAGCTCTGCTAGGGAGACTTTACGTTCGACCATTTGGAAGCGGTCGACAAACTTCTTCTGCATATCAGCCCAATCAGATACTGAGTTGGGCTTTAACCTTGAATACCACTGGAAGGCGGTGCCAGTCAAAGACGTGGCGAAATACCGTAGCAAATATGCCTCTTCCAGGGCTAATTCACCCATGGCCGTCATGTAATAGGCCAGGTGTTCATGCGGAGAGCCCTGCCCGTTAAACTTCTGGAGCTTCGGGGCTTTAGGGCAATCAGGCAGAAGCTTCTTAAATTGATGACGGAGGGGATAAGGCACGCTGTACAAATCAACGGTAGCCACTCCCTCCCCATGTTGAGCAAACTTCGCCTCTACAATGCGTTCAATCATCTACTTCTGCGCCATGAGGTTTTCTGCAGCAGGAGTAACAGATGACCGCGCATTGACTTCATGCGGCGGGACTTCGAAGTCCACTGCCAGTGGGAGTCTTGCAGCGGTGACAGAGGCATTGGCTGCTGCTGGAATGGGAGAAGGCGGCTGATCCGCTCCAGCCGGTGCCGCCTGAGGTGGGACATGAACCTCCTTTTCGCGCAAGAGCGACTGTAGCAGGTTTTTGAGCTCTAGGTTCTCCCGTCGAAGCTCTTCCAATGTGGGGGCCCGTGGCTCTTCCCCATGCTCTTCTTCGTGCCGGGAGTGACTGTCCTCATCAACACTGTGGACGTCTTCCTGACGCTCTTCTTGCCGTGCCGGCTCGGGCTGAACTGTACCGGCGGCCGGCACTTGTTGTATTTGTGCCAGGCCCCGGGACCCGGACCTTGACCTCCTCGAGTATTGAAGAGGCTGATTGAGTTCCCCCGAGGTGCCTTCGGGCTGTTTTTCGCCGGAGGTGGCGTAACAGGTGAACACTTTGACGGTGTCATCGGTCACCTGGACCACCCACTTTTTCTTGGGCAGTTGTCGCTCCGACTTGGGCGGCATCCCCAGTCTGTCGAAGACAGACAATCGGGATGTAGATGTTTGAGGTGAGCGATCCTCCTCCGTGTGCGTGGAACTAGCTGATGCTGCTCGACAGTCGTCGTTTAAAAATGTCGTGCCACACAAATTTCAAAATTTATAACCGCACTCACTCACTCGAATGGTTTTTGAAAATACGAGTACAGTGGTGAATACGGGTCGATCCCACGGGGAGAGAATATTTGATTTTAGTTCAAGTTGAAAATACCCTTGTGTTTGGAAAATAAAATGTTGTATTTGGAGTGCGATTATCACTAAAGAAATTTGAATTGTAACTGTAAATGACAAGAGATAAGTAAAGGAAATTTAGCCAATTGATTGAAGAATGCCTTCGTTTCCACGCCGAGCCTTTGATGAAGATCGCTCCGCCTAGGAAGTCGACGCCGTGAGAGGATTTGAAGAAGAATTACCGCTTTGGGTATGTGTGATGAAACCGTGAAGAAAAGGTTTAGATTGAAATTGAAACAAAACACAAGTGAAAGCACAAGTGACAATTATAACAGAAATCTATTGAAATAGAGGTTTGGAAGGTAAAGAATAATTTGAAATCTAGAAGGAATTAGATAAAATGGAAAACATGAAAGTTGTAGAGAATGAAAAGATTAAGAACTTTTATGAAGAACACAGAAACAGAATGAAAGGAAGATAAGGAAAAACTTGAAAAACTATGACCTATTGGTTCGGATGAACAGTAATTGACAGAAAAACAGCACCTTGAAAACTTAATTCTAGAGCTCAAACGAAGAGGAATTTGACAAAGTGCAAGAAGAATAAAACTTAGATCTACAAGAGACGAACAACTCTTATGAAGAACTCAGAGTTATTTGAGGACTAGAAAGACTTCAAAATAAAGAAATGGAAGAAGATATCACCACAGATGAACAGTAGATGCACAGGACAGCACTTAAGAAAATAGGTATTAACTCTATAAAGTTGGATGAATTTGAAGAAATGCTAAACAGAGAAGTTAAAGAACACTTGAAAACGAACAACTTTTATGAAGACAAGAATTTGAAATGGGGATCACAACAATAAGTAATTGAACCAAGAATAGACTGAATGCTTAAAAAGAACCTTGCATTAATATTAAATCAACTTACAAAGGTGACACCAAAAGCTTGTAAAACATCAAGATCCAACCCTCCTATGGAGCTCTACTAAGACTTACAATGAAGAACTTTAAGAATACAATGAAAACCTTCACAATCTCTATGCTATCTCTCCTCTAACTCTCCCTTACAACTCACTCTCCACTCTTTTCCATTACACATGAAGCCCTTATATAGGGTTACAAACTCTTCTTGCCCATGTGAAACAATCAAGTGCACCTAATTTTGACCTAACTTGGTAGGCTGGAATGTGCTGCACCTTTGTCATTTTTTTCTGAATTTTTCCAAATTTTTTGGAATTTTTATGCCCCTTTTTCTCCTTCTTTCTCTCTTATTCTCTCATTTTCCTCTCTGTCGGCACGTTGCGCCGACCGCCGCCCGTTAGGCGGCCTACCGCCGTGGGCCCGCTGTGCGCCCGCCTGCCACCGCGTGTCGCACGGCGGGCGCGTGCGCCGCGTGTCCTTCGCGCCTCGCCGCGTGTCGCACGCGCCCCGCCCGCCTGCCACGCACCCCCCTGCTACCGCCTCCGCCTGGCCGCCTCCGCTCACCACGACCCCCCCCTCCCCCTTCGCCGCCTCGCCTCGCCTCGTCGCCCGTGCCATTGGCGCGGGCGGGGCGAAGGCGGGAAAGGGGGGGGCGGGTTTAAACGTTTTTTTTTTTTTTTTAAATATATATATAAATAATATCTATATATCTATATATCTATATATATATAGTATATATATCTTAGAAAATTCTAAAAAATATCAAATAATTTTATTTTTTTCTTTCTATTTTTTTCTTTTCTTTTTGAACAATTTCCTGGGCTTCTGGCCCATTCAACATGTATATTTTTATTTCTTTTTTTCTTTTTCTTGGAGCTTTTCCTCGTATCGAGTGCTGCATAAATAAGTAAAAATTGTGATTAAAATTTATTTAATTTCAGAAAATTAAACATTTGAGTCTAAATCAACAATAAGTGTGAGAAGTGTATATTTATCATAATTTAAGCTCATAAAAATATGAATAATTATGAATTAAGAAGGAAAAATACACACTTATCACACCCCCCAACTTACTCATTACTAGTCCCTTAGCAATGCACATAATGAAACTTTGAGGACTAACAAGAGTTTAAAGATATTCATGCTTCATTTCCAGATCATCTTTCATAGAGTTAACTAAAGATCAAGAATCTGGAGTAATTACCACAGACTAGCCTTATGTCGGAAATTCAGGTACCTGATCAAGAATTCTAATCAAAATTCAGTAGCACTTGTGCATGTGTAATGCTAAGTCCACAGTGAAGATAATTGCATCCCCCATTTGCTATTCCGAATAAATGCCTTTCAATTCCGCATTTCTTAATCAGAGCTTTAAGCATAATAGCTTTTTATCTGCCTTATTTCATTTGTCCCTTTTGGGATCTCTTTTCCTCTTATTTTTTTCTTTTTCTTTGTCTGCTCTTTTTTTCTACACACATGATGCTGCACTACTCTTCACTGTTTCACGCGAACCTCAACACGTCTTAGGTGAAGTAGGCCTGGTTCCACAGATCAGAGTTCCATTTTCCTTTTGACGCGAACCTCAACACGTCTTAGGTGAAGTAGGCCCGGTTACTCAGAATCGGAGCATTTTTCATGGTGTTTATTTTTTTTTTCATAATTTTATATGGCAGAAAGCTTATAGCGAATCTCTTTTTCAAGAAATGCAAAATATCAGACACATACCCAAAATAGCAGAAGGTACTTGTTTCATTAGCGTGCAACGTGATTTTCATTTTGTTAAAGTGCATCTGAACTTTAAAGAGATTCCTAAATCAGTTTTCCATTGCTAGCTTAAAGAAATTATCCATCATTCTTTTCCTAGTCGTTTCTATTCCAGAATTACTTTTCATGAGACATGAATCAAGTAACATCAACTCGGGGAAAACTGTTGTTTAGCGTGACAATACAAAATTACAAAATAGCAAGAAGAAAAAAAAAATTTTAACTCCCCCCCCAACTTAAATGACATTGTCCTCAATGGCATAAGCATGAGAAAGATCAGAGAACAATTAAACAGATAATATGGTTGGGATGGAAGGATACAACCTGATGGTCGGTGCGAAATGACGAGGGCTTCATTGCGTTGTGGCCTGACAACTGAAAAACAAACACACTAAAATAAGAATTCAAATCATAAAATATTGGGTCGCCTCCCAAAAAGCATTTATTAGCACACCAAACTATGAAAACGTTGGGCTGCCTCCCAAAAAGCGCTAAGTTTACCGTCTTCAGCCAGACGCATGAAAGCTTAAAAGGAAGTTAAGCCTGATCACATAATGCTATGGATTCTTAGGTGACAACAGCTCATTTTCCAAGTAGGGTTTCAACCTTTGACCATTAACAGTAAAGATATGACCATTTTGGAGATTCAAAAGTTTGACGGCTCCATGGTCAAATGCCTTAACAACTATGAACGGTCCATCCCATCTTGATTTCAATTTATCAGGGAACAAACGGAGCCGTGAGTTAAAAAGTCAAACCTTTTGATTTTCATGAAAAGTTTTTCTATGAATATGCTGATCATGAAAAGCCTTGGTTTTAGCTTTATAGATCTTGGAATTTTCATAGGCTTCATTTCTTAGCTCCTCCAGTTCATTGAGTTGAAGAACCCGTTGGGCGCCAGCGTGAGTTAAGTCAAAATTGACTTGCTTAATGGCCCAGTAAGCTCTATGTTCAAGCTCGACAGGTAGGTGGCAGGCTTTACCAAAGATGAGGCGGTAGGGTGACATGCCAATAGGGGTTTTGACTGCAGTTCTATAGGCCCATAGGGCATCATCTAGTCGCTCAGACCAGTCTTTCCTATCCGGCCGAACTGTCTTGTGGAGAATGTTCTTAATCTCCCTGTTGGATACTTCCACCTGATCACTGGTTTGGGGATGATATGGGGTGGCAATTTTGTGGGTGATCCCATATTTCTTGAGCAAAGCTCGAAATTGGGAGTGAGTGAAATGCGAACCCCCATCACTAATGATAGCCCTCGGACAGCCAAATCTAGAGAAAATGTTCTTGCGAACAAATTTCATGACTACCTTGTGATCATTGGTCCGTGTGGCTATAGCTTCAATCCACTTTGAAACATAATCGACCGCCACCAAAATGTATTCATTGTCAAAGGATGGTGGAAACGGTCCCATGAAATCAATACCCCAAACATCAAAGATTTCCACTACAAGAATGGGATTTAGCGGCATCATATCTCTCTTCCAAATATTGCCCACAGCTTGACACCTCAGACATGTTTTGGAAAATTCATAAGCATCCTTGAATAAGGTGGGCCAATAAAATCCACTTTGTAAGACCTTAGCCGCAGTTTTCTTTCCTGAAAAGTGTCCCCCACAAGCGAGAGTGTGACAAAAATTCATGACAGATTGTTGCTCATCCTCGGGGACACATCTTCGGATGATCTGATCAGGACCCATATGAAACAGTTCTGGGTCTTCCCAAAAATAGTGCTTGAGTTTAGCAAAGAAGTGATCCTTTTCCTGCTTAGACCACCCAATCGGGATTTGTCGTACTGCCAAGAAGTTGACAATATGAGCGTACCAGGGGGTAGAGGTGATAGACAACAGTTGTTCGTCAGGAAAAGAATCAGACATTGGAGCACTCTCAGGTATCACTATTCGGGATAAATGATCAGCCACAACATTTTCTAACCCCTTCTTATCTTTGATTTCTAGATCAAACTCTTGCAATAACAGAATCCATCTAATCAGCCGGGGTTTAGCATCCTTCTTGGTGAGCAAGTACCTCAAAGCGGCGTGATCAGAATACACAATAACTTTGGCCCCAAAAAGATATGATCGGAATTTCTCTAGGGCAAAAACAACTGCCAAAAGTTCCTTTTCTGTGGTGGTGTAATTCATTTGAGCATCTCCGAGAGTGCGACTCGCATAATATATCACCACAGGTTTCTTATCAATTCGTTGCCCCAGGACAGCTCCTATGGCGTAGTCCGAGGCATCACACATGATTTCAAAAGGCAGTGACCAATCTGGGGATTGAAGAATCGGAGCTTGGGTCAGAGCTGCCTTCAAAGAATGGAAGGCCTCAAGACACGACTCATCTAGATGGAAGGGAGTGTCCTTGGCTAGCAACTTTGTGAGCGGGCGAGTGATGGAAGAGAAGTTCTGAATGAATCTTCTATAAAAACCCGCATGGCCAAGGAAAGATCGGATTTGCCTGACAGATGAAGGGGGAGGAAGATTGGAAATCAGATCGACCTTAGCCTTGTCTACTTCTATCCCCCTTTCAGAAATAACATGGCCTAACACAATCCCTTCTTGGACCATAAAATGGCTTTTCTCCCAGCTAAGCACCAGATTGGAGTCAATACATCGTGCCAACACTTTCTGCAAATTCTTCAAACACTTATCAAATGAATCTCCGAAAACGGAGAAATCATCCATGAAAATTTCTAAAAATTCTCCCACCATTTCAGAAAATATGGCCATCGTGCATCGCTGAAAGGTGGCAGGGGCATTGCAAAGCCCGAATGGCATTCTCCTGAAAGCAAACGTGCCATAAGGACACGTGAACGTAGTTTTCTCTTGATCCTCCGGGTAAACAGCAACTTGATTATACCCGGAGTATCCATCCAAAAAGTAAAAATATTTTTGCCCAGCCAACTTCTCCAAAATTTGATCAAGAAACGGGAGAGGGAAATGATCCTTCTTTGTCATGGAGTTCAGTTTTCTGTAATCAATACAGATTCTCCATCCCGTTTGTAATCTCATGGCTACCTCCTCACCTTTCTCATTTTTAGTAACGGTCAGCCCAGATTTCTTGGGAACAACTTGTGTAGGGCTAACCCACTTACTATCAGAAATGGGATATATAATCCCAGCATCTAGCCACTTCACTACCTCCTACTTGACTACTTCTTTCATGTGCGGATTCAGCCGGCGTTGCATCTCCCTACTCGGCTTAGCATTGTCCTCCAAATAGATGTGGTGCATACAAACGTCCGGACTAATGCCCTTGAGATCTGCCACCGACCAACCTATGGCCCCCCTATGTTCCTTAAGGACATCTAAAAGTTTAGATTCCTGATCGGAAGTGAGGTTGGAGGATATAATGACAGGCAAAGTTTGGTCAGGACCCAGATAAGCATACTTAAGAGAGTCCGGCAGAGGCTTCAATTCAAGAGTAGGTGGCTGATCCAGGGATGGAAGTGCAGGTTCAGATTGCAGTGGAGGGAGTGACTCTACCCTAGACCAGGGTGTGAGAGAGAGAGGAGAATCCTGCAGCATACTACCCTCTTCTAGGGTGTCCTTGATTGCATCCGGACTTTCATCACTCAACTCAAAAATATCAACAACATTACATTCTTCTTCAAGGTCCGGGTATTGAGAAGCTTTGAAAACATTCAATGCAATTTTATCTCCTCCAAATGATATGTCCATCATTCCCGTGGCACAATTTATATTGGCCTTAGCTGTAGCTAGAAAGGGGCGTCCCAAAATAATAGGTGTATGTTTAAGATCCTGGGACGAGGCCATATCCAAAATGAGAAAATCCACTGGGAAGTAACAATCATGCACTTTCACAATTACATCCTCCAACAGACCTCTTGGTGTTTTCACTGATCTATCGGCCAATAGAAGGATGATAGATGTTGGTTTCAACTCACCCAGATCAAATTGCTCATAGATAAAGGTGGGTAAAAGATTTACGCTAGCACCTAAGTCGAGCAAAGCTCGATCAAAGGTGACTCCACCTATATCACATGAGATCAAGGGGGCTCCGGGGTCCTTCAACTTTCTCGGCAAATGATTCATTACAACGGCACTCACATCCTCCGACAAACGGATCTTTTGAGTTACCGCCCTTGGCTCCCTCCTTGGAGTGCAAAGCTCTTTCAAAAACTTTGCATATGCCGGCACATGCTTGATGACATCTAAAAGTGGAATATTGATATTCACTTGTTTGAACAATTCCACTAATTCTTCCTGATGTACTGGTGGTTTCTTGGGAGCTTTCGGCTTTAAAGCATCAGAAAAAGGGGCCTTAGGCTCATAATCTAGGGGTCCTTCATCAAGTTTCGCCTTTCCTTTATCCAGCCTCTTCTTTCCATCCTTCGGCTTTTCTTTAACAATCATGGGTTCTTCTTCCTCCTCATTCTCCTCTCGGGCCTCTTGGCCCGAACTACTACCAACACCCTTAGCCTTGTAAGGGTCATCTAAAACTTTCCCGCTCCTAAGAGAAGAGATTGCCTTAGCATTCTCCAATTGGGGGCCTATAGGAGGAGGAGGCTGAGGTTGGTTTGGCTGAGGGAGATTAGGAGCTCTTTGAGGGAAGCCTGGAGGTTGGTTCCTCGGATTAGCCACTGGCTGGGTAGGAAGCTGACCTACCTCTCTCCGAACATTTCCTGCTGCTATTTGCCCGATTTGACCTTCCAACTTAGCAATGGATTGCTGCTGAGAAAAAATGAGTTGTTGGAGTCGGTCAAACTTTTCATCAAAATTTGACTGCGGAAATTGAGGAGGAGGTTGGAAAGGGACTTGATTAGATCTGCTGGATGGGTAGTGTTGGTACTGGCCCTGAGAAAATTGAGATTGCTGATACGGAGCCTGAGAATAATGTGATGAGTGTTGGGATTGTTGTGGAAAAGGTGCATTGGTTTGTGAGAAATTTTGATGAGTTTGGTGAAAAGGATATTGAGATTGGACTGGAGCTTGGAATTGCTATTTTTGGAACGAGGGATTAGTGTGGGAAGATGAACCTTGTTGGGATTTCCAAGAGAAATTTGGGTGATTTCTCCAGCCTGGATTATAGGTGTTTGAGTAAGGATCATAAGGTGGCTTAGAAACACCCTGAGCAGCGAAGATTTGTTCTTGAATGAATGGGGGAAGTTGGGCCGCAGTAGGGCAATCAGTTACCACATGATCAGTGCTAGAGCAAAGAGCACAGATCTCGTCATAATTGGGAGCTGAGAATGGTTGAGGTCGAGGACCTGAAGAAGAAGTTTCTTGCCTTGATAGAAATTGATCTAGCTTTTGGGCAACAAGATCAACATTTTCTATCTTTTGTGCCAACAATTCCATTTTGTTCAGTTTCTGAGTTAAGGCATTGATATCCATCCTATTCTCATGCTCACCGTGGCTCTTCACTTCATACAGTCCACCCTTCTTAGCTGGTCCCACCATTCTCTCATAGGATAAAAGTGAGGCATGACTGATTGAATTTTCACTCAGCATTTCAAACAGGTCATAAGCCTCATCCTCGCTTTTACTCATAAAAGCTCCCCTACAAGACGCATCCACCATTTGACGGTAACTATCTGTCAATCTCTCATAGAATGCTTGAACTATTTGCCATCTCGACAAACCATGATGAGGGCATTTCCGTAACAAATCATTCAACCTATCCCACACCTCATGGATTTGTTCTCCAGGGTTTTGTGAAAATCCAGTTATAGCTCTCCTCATGGTATTGGTTCGCCCTATGGGGTAGAATTTCTTTAGGAATTCCTTTTGCATTTCTGCCCATGTTTTGATGGGTTTACTCAAGGCTCCTAACCAATACTTGGCTTTGTCTTTCAGAGAGAATGGGAAAAGGGTTAGCCTGAGAGCATCATCTGAAAAATTGGGGATTTTTACAGTTGAACATATCTGGAGGAACTCATCCAGATGCCTATATGGATCCTCATTGGTATTGCCATAGAAAGATGGCAACATTTGTATTGTGCTGGACTTGATTTCGTATTGAGCTGCTTGATTTTGTGGTGCTTGGGTATAAAATGAAGGTTCATATTGATTGGGAAGAAAATATTCCTTCATTTGCTTGGGAGCCGCTTGTGGAATTAGCTGATTTTGGTTTTGGTCCGCCATGAGGTTAGGTTGATGGTGGGTTTTAGAATGCACTAACCTCTCAATCTCCTCTATAGGTCCTAGTAAAGATGGGTGTAGGGATCTCCTACCGTGCATAAACTAGGCCAAAATGAGAGAGACAATTGTTGTATGATGATTTTTTTTTTGTGTTTTATATTGGCATACTATGACGAAGAAAGAGAAGAAAAATGCTTTTGTTTTTGTTTTATTTTGTATTTAGGCAAACACAAACAATTTTTCACACAAATGACCCTGATGACCTAGATGGGCCCTAAACCTACAGGTGAGGTTTCACAAAATGATTAAAGTGAAACTGAAGTTCATCCTCAATATGTCCACCAGCCAGGTAAGGGGTGGGGAAGTGGGAGGTTCCCCCTACTTTCGTAGGGACCTAATTATGCCAAATCACTAACCCGCTTAAGGCGTTTGCCGTCCGACCGTCTTGCCTTAGGCACCGGTTTTCATAAGAGGGTAAACTCAGATAACACAAGAACCACAGTGTGATCCTAGGGCCAACGTCTACTGACTTTTATTAAGATCTAGGTAATGCAGAGATGCCAGGGAACTGTGGTTTGCGGGCTAAGGAAGGGTGATTAAATCTCCACCTTATCTTATTTAGGGGTGTTGCCCTTAAAGTATTTTAAAATGAAAATGCGCACCACAAGTTCAAACAAGGGGTTCTTTATGCAAAAATGAATGCCAGAATATGGTGAGTAGAACGTACCTTATCCCTCGCAATCTTCAATATACAATTGACAGTAATTAAATAAAGAAAAGTTCTATGCTAAATGATGCATGTCCTCAAACATGATGTGTGGTTGCTAATCTTGAAATGAATTTTTTTTTTTTTGGATTTTGGTGCAAGTAATATTTTTTTGGTTTTTAATTAATGAACCTATCTAGCCAGAATAAAAATGTCTTTTGTTTTCATGTTTTTGGTTTTTTATAGAGTTTTGAAGAATTTTTCAAATGTTTGTAGAGATTTTTCAGAAATTGGAAAAGTAGAACCTGTTTCTTGATTTCAGCCCTTTAGGGATGCTTCCGAACTTTCAACAATGTTTCATATCCTTGGAATTTCAGGTTGCTTTTCGTCTTTCTTTGATTTATTTTTGGTTTGTTTTCTTTTTTCTGCACAATAAAATAACAAAATCAATATACAAATATACAAATCAAACACAAGAATATCCAACTTTCAAAAATTCCAGATCCCCGGCAACGGCGCCAAAAATTTGATGCTGCTCGACAGTCGTCGTTTAAAAATGCCGTGCCACACAAATTTCAAAATTTATAACCGCACTCACTCACTCGAATGGTTTTTGAAAATACGAGTACAGTGGTGAATACGGGTCGATCCCACGGGGAGAGAATATTTGATTTTAGTTCAAGTTGAAAATACCCTTGTGTTTGGAAAATAAAATGTTGTATTTGGAGTGCGATTATCACTAAAGAAATTTGAATTGTAACTGTAAATGACAAGAGATAAGTAAAGGAAATTTAGCCAATTGATTGAAGAATGCCGTCGTTTCCACGCCGAGCCTTTGATGAAGATCGCTCCGCCTAGGAAGTCGACGCCGTGAGAGGATTTGAAGAAGAATTACCGCTTTAGGTATGTGTGATGAAACCGTGAAGAAAAGTTTTAGATTGAAATTGAAACAAAACACAAGTGAAAGCACAAGTGACAATTATAACAGAAATCTATTGAAATAGAGGTTTGGAAGGTAAAGAATAATTTGAAATCTAGAAGGAATTAGATAAAATGGAAAACATGAAAGTTGTAGAGAATGAAAAGATTAAGAACTTTTATGAAGAACACAGAAACAGAAAATGAAAGGAAGATAAGGAAAAACTTGAAAAACTATGACTTATTGGTTCGGATGAACAGTAATTGACAGAAAAACAGCACCTTGAAAACTTAATTCTAGAGCTCAAACGAAGAGGAATTTGACAAAGTGCAAGAAGAATAAAACTTAGATCTACAAGAGACGAACAACTCTTATGAAGAACTCAGAGTTATTTGAGGACTAGAAAGACTTCAAAATAAAGAAATGGAAGAAGATATCACCACGGATGAACAGTAAATGCACAGGACAGCACTTAAGAAAATAGGTATTAACTCTATGAATTTGGACGAATTTAAAGAAATGCTAAACAGAGAAGTTAAAGAACACTTGAAAACGAACAACTTTCAAGAAGACAAGAATTTGAAATGGGGATCACAACAATAAGTAATTGAACCAAGAATAGACTGAATGCTTAAAAAGAACCTTGCATTAATATCAAATCAACTTACAAAGGTGACACCAAAAGCTTGTAAAACATCAAGATCCAACCCTCCTATGGAGCTCTATTAAGACTTACAATGAAGAACTTCAAGAATACAATGGAAAACCTTCACAATCTCTATGCTATCTCCCTTTCTCTCTCAACCTCTTAGTTTCATTACACATGAAGCCCTTATATAGGGTTACAAACTCTTCTTGCCCATGTGAAACAATCAAGTGCACCTAATTTTGACCCAACTTGGTAGGCTGGAATGTGCTGCACCTTTTGTCATTTTTTTCTGATTTTTTCGGATTTTTCTGACATTTTTTTGGCCTTCTTTTCCTTCTCTTTCTCTCTTTCTTTCTCATTTTCTCTCTGCTGGCGCGTTGCGTCGAGCGGCCGACCGCTGTTCGGCCGCCTGCCCGTGGGCCCCTGGTGCGCCCGCCTCCATCCAGCCGCCCGCGTGTCGCACGCGGGCGCACGCGCCCGCGTCTCCTTCCCCGCGCGTCCCGCCACGCGTCGCCCGCCTGCGTGCGTCGCCCGCCACGAGACCCGCGCCCCTTCGCGTGCCACGAGCCCCCCCCGCCGACCGCCACGATCCCCGCCCCCCCATTCGCCCTTCTCGCCTCGTCGCCCGTGCGGGCGGCGAAGGCGGGAAGGGGGGGGCGGGGTTTGAATTTATTTTTTTTAATTATATATATATATATAATATATATATATATATCTATATATATATATATATATCTAGTATATATAAGTAGAAAATTCTAAAAAATACTCAAATAATTTTATTTTTTTTTCTAATTTTTTTCTATTCTTTTTGAACAAATCCTCGGGCTTTTGGCCCATTCAACATGTATATTTTTATTCTTTTTTTCTTTTTCTTGGAGTTTTCTTCGTATTGCGTGTCTGCATAAATAAGTAAAAATTATGATTAAAATTTATTTAATTTCAGAAAATTAAACATTTGAGTCTAAATCAACAATAAGTGTGAGAAGTGTATATTTATCATAATTTAAGCTCATAAAAATATGAATAATTATGAATTAAGAAGGAAAAATACACACTTATCACTAGCCCACGGGGAGGTCGGCCGCACCTTCTTGCTGGCTCCTCGGCGCTTTTGCCCCTGTAGGGGTTGAGATGTAAATCCCACAGACGTCGAGGTCTCAGTGCTTGGCGGACTCCGCATTCGCTGAAGCTCCGACATGCGGAAGGGCTCCTCCGCCCTCGCGCGCCTTATGATTCGGGCCTCCTCCTTGGTGATCCAGATCTTTTTCAGATGGACTTGACGCTCCTCCACTTTGTTGCCCCCTGTCCTTGACCGGGCAGCTCGTGGCTTGGGCCGTTGCAGAGGGCCCTGGGTTGCCGCCGGTACGGCAGACTTCTTCTTCACTCCGTTCTGCTGAACTTGCCGAAGGAGCTCGAAGCGGTTGGAGGTAGGAATGGTCGGGACATGACGATCCCGTGGCACGATTGGCTCGCCTCCATCGAGCCGGATGCGGATGTCTCCGACAATTACAGTCTTGCCGGAGCGAGAGACGGCCGCTTCGGGTTTTGTACCCTTGCGGCTACGACGTCGCCCCCGTTGAGCAGGAGCGGTGCTGGTGACGCCCGCCATCGGGACAATGTCATCTTGGCGGCGACGGCGTTGCCCCCGTTGAGTAGGGGCGGCACCTCTGAGGGTGGCCGCATTGGAGTTGGGACCGTTACGGCGACGGCGTTGCCCTCGTTGAGCAGGAGCAACGCCAGCAGTGATTTGATTGACCGAGAAGACTCGGCCAACAGCTAGGGTAGAAGGCCTGCCACCTTCGGCCGTTGACATGGCAGTCGAGCTGACTTGACTGGTTGTCGGGATGAAGGGCTTGACACCCTTAACAGTTGAAGAATTGACCAGAGGGACCCGGCCAGTTGATGGAACAGGGGGTCTGACACCCTCAGAAGCTGGCTTGTTGGCCGAACGGACTCGACCAATTGTTGGAGCCGAGGGCGTGGCACCTCCGACGGCTGGCTTGTTGACCCGGCGAACCCGGCCGGCTGTTGCGGAGGGCTTGCCGCCCTCAATAGTTGGCTTGTGGACTGGACTGACCCGGCCAGCTGATGGGGCCGAGGGCCTGACGCCCCCGATAGTTGTCTTGTTGACCGGGCGGATCCGATCAGTTGAAGCAGAAGGCCTGACGCCCTCAGAAGTCTTCTTGGCTGAGTAAACCCGGCCAGTTAATGGAGCCGAGGGCCTAACACCCCCAGTAGCAACCTTGTTGACCGGACTATCCCGGCCAGTGGCTAGGGCCGAGGGCCTAACACCCCCGACAGTTGTCCTCTTGACCGGGCGGACCCGGCCAGTCGCTGCAGTAGAGGGCCTGACACCCTCGGCGACTGTCTTCTTGACCGGGCGTACCCGGCCAGTTGAAGGGGCCGAGGGCCTGACGCCCCCGACAGTTGTTGCAGGCATGGCTGAATTGGCCTCAGCCACCGGTACCACGCCCAAGAAGAAGGGCGAGCCGACGACAGGTGGGAAGTCGCTGAAGACCAGTGGGGTCGCCAGGAATCCAAGCCTGGCATGATTGGCGACGATCTCGGGGCCGTAGGTAACGGCAGCCATCGCTGTGCTGGTGTTGGTGGTGGTGGTGCGTAGCACGAACGGAGTGGCGTGCAAATGTACAAAGAACTCTCAAATGAACAGAGAGATGTGCCCTCCTCTTCCCGTCCTGTAAGAGGAAGAGGGGCAATCAGAACCTTAAAGAAGGTTTAGGGGACTTTCTTTGACAGAAAGAAGAAAGGCGGGAAAAGTCCCACCGGGCGTGCCACTCTGTGAGACACGGAAAAAATCTAGGTCGACTTTTATCGTAGATAAAAGGTAGATTTTCGTTCATTTTGAAAAGAAACATCCCCCCCTATCTGAGTAGAGGGTGATTCCGTGTGTGCGCATCGTATCAGACGATTTGGGTTCGAGTGCTGGACCCTTCCCCACTGACCGGAGTCAGTGTTGATTTACATCGGCCTAACGTCCGAACACCTTTGTTTAACTGTCAAAGAGGTCCCAAAAGGCTTCTACAGGGGTTCTGATGTTGAGGGCAAACTCTCTTGGAGGGCTCACAATGTTCACTCACCCACCACCGACCAACAGAAATAATTGAGTTAGGGCTAGGTCTGAGCCAAACCCTAAGATTTAAGAATAACAACGCAAATATGCGGAAGCCGTAGATATGTTTGAAGTAGATGAAGATTTCCTGGACTCCAAGGGTATTTTGGTAATTTTTCCAGGCCAGGGGTATTGCTGAAATTTCTGGGCTGGAATGGAAGTAGGACTGGATTCCTGACTTCCGAAGGCATTGAGGCCATTTCTGGAGGGTTTTAAGGACTCTGAGGTCATTTTTGGGTCAAAAGGGTAGTTCGGTAATTTTACCAGACCCTAGACCTAGGTTTGAGATGATACCCGAGTGCTGGATTGAGCTGACAACACTTCCGGACTGAAGGAATGACAAGGGGTTTCATAGAAGGCACACATCTGCCAATGTGGCCGAAGGAGGGGTATATATACAATTTTTAAAAGTCGGGGGTTTTCTTATAATTTTTCCACCCGAGGATATACATAAAACATGTTGAGTGATTTTATAGTCCGAACGAGTACAAGGGTTGTCGGCGAGTTGTCGACTATACAAAAGTCCGCGTTAGAGCGGGAGATAGGGACATAGTCTCAATTACAAAAGATTGCAGGGTATAACTGTAAATTACAAGACTTTGGTCTTTTACGGTCCCGGGGAGGACGTTTTTGTAATTCCACCAACGTAAGAACAAAACCATCTGACTTAGTCGTCCCGGGACGTAAAGACTTACAAAACATGACCCGCTGAGGGGCATAATTACAAACATGGCCCACTGAGGGGCGTAAATGTAAATATACCCCGTAGGGGCATAAATACAAGACCCGGGGACTTACCCCACACGGGTCGAAACAAACGAACAAACTCCAAATGCTGGATGTTCCGATTGCGAAAAGTGCTTCGTACGTAGCCTCCTTGTTCTTGTCTCCCTCCCCCACTTGGACCCTTAGGGTCTATTTATAGAAGGCGGGAGGGCCCAGAGGGGTCAAACGAACAAATTTGCCCCGATTCTGTCAAGTGGGGTGGCAAAAAGTCATTTTGACCCCTCTGGCCACCAAAAAAGGCCAAATGACTCCTCTGAGGAGGTAAAAAATCTTTTTTTTTTATCTTTCTTCTTCTTCTTTTTTGGAAAGCCCGGACCCCGGAGGGGGGCGGACCCAGGCGGGGTCGCGCGACCCGGAGGGGTCGCACGACCCCGCGGGGCCACCTGGCGGGGTCGCGCCGCGGCCTCCCTTTTGACCCGGGAGGGGTCGTTCGACCCCCGGGCGTGCTTCTTGGCTCCTCTTCGCACTGTTTCGCTCCGTTTTCGTCGTCCCGGGTCGGAGAAGAGCCGTGGTGGAGCTATATATCTCGGGGAGATCGCTCCTTCGCCGCGTGGTAGTATCGCATCCGCAGAGGGAGCATTGTTTGTTTGCCTGGTCGTTCGTCGCCGCATAGGGAGGAAGTTTTGCGCCCGTCTGTGCCGTGTGATACACTTGCTCGGCTACTCTGACCGGTATACGCATGTTTCTTCCTTGTTAACCTTCTTGCCGCGACGTCGACCATGATAATATTGTCGGATCGATAGACCCTTAAACACGGAGATACTCCGTAGTTCGACGGTGTTGACGGTACGCCGTTCTTGTCGTCGAACGTTGCATAGCAACAAATTCTCAACATGGCTTGAGACAATTTCGGGTGCAACACCCCCCCCCCCTCCGGTTTATGAAAAATTGCGTAGTGCCAATTTCAAACCCCGGTTCCCCCGTTCCCATCCCCATATACCCCCCGGTCCCAAACCACTAGGCCATGTAACCAAAAACAAAAAAATGAATCTACATGAATGTTTGCCTTACCTCATCATAAAAGAAGACTTTCTTCTCTTCCTTCTTCCACCTGTTGATCTTCATCACAAGTGAATCAACCAAAGCTGCAGTTGCATGTTTAGGCTTCATTCACTTCTTTATTACTGTCATCTGGCTATTACAAATTGGTTACTTCCCCGGAATTTTGTTAACCATTATTCTTGCACGTTCTGCACGTCTCAGATTCTTGTGAGCACCTCTACTTATTAAGTAACGGTTTTCATCCTGTTAACATTCAAGAAAAGGTTTGAGATTCATCAACCTAATAATTTAGGGTATGCGGTTCATAGATCAGGACAAAAAGTTGACCCTGTTGTACTCTTCCAACCTCCGTTCCTCTCTGCATAGTGCCATCCATTTCCCAACCTTCTCCATAATATCCTTTCTCGACTAGAAGCTTCTTCCTTAGCTCTAAGTACCTGTCTTTCCATGCTTCTGAGGATTTCAGTGTGGCCCATTTCTCCTTGATTCAGAAAGTGCAAAATGGGTCAAATTTAGAAAGATATTATGGATCAAATTGGCATGGGAAAAAGCACAAACCAGAACTGATAAGGTTCATAATAGCTTCAATCTCTGTCTTTTTAGGTATCTCCATGTGGCTTCTTCTGCATATATTCTCAAGTTCTGCTTGTTTCCTGAGGACGAGCTCCTTCATTTTGCTTGCCTTGATCTGATCCAATCTTTTTACTTCACTCTCAGCCTATTAAATGTTTTACTAATTTCAATCATTTGATGGTCTTCGGATACACAAATGTATCATAAATACTGAAAGCCCAAATGCCACATTGTATTAGGTTTGGATTTACTTTACCTGCTGGATTATTTCATGGGTGAGGCTGCCTGGTGTCACTATATCAGCTGCTGAGGCGTTAATGAAATCCATGATGTGAACAAATGATTTTATTTCTTCAGATGGTGTATCCATGGTACTCGATAGGTTTGAAAAGGTGTTTGCAAGCCTGTAAAGCTGCAAACTTTGAAGTAAGCACATTTTCACTAAACCTCCCGTAAAGTTGCTGAAGATTTGGAGCATAACTTTCACTAATAAATGCAGAAATATGAAAGCATGAGTCCTGCTGTGCCTTCTTTTATGGTTAGGAGTATATCCTTTTTAAATGGCTGCCCCTTTGTTTGTCTCTTTCGACAGTTTAAAGTCAATTTCTTACTGTCTCATCTTAACTATCCATTTTAAAATTTGTTTTTACTATAGGTGTTCTTAAACTCTTGGAACACTTGAGCCTTTGCCATTCCCACAAGCTGACTCTTCTTGATGTTTGTACACTTTACCCATCCCTTTGGCATTCTAATAACCTGATTGCATCAGGACTTCATTTTATTCTACAATCATCCTCGTCAAATGTGTCCCTTCATTGTCAGGCATCTTGTTTCTGGCCTCTTCATCTCATGGAATGATCAGAGAATTCTCCCTAGAAGAACAATATACTAGTGTACGGTGTACCCTTCATTTTTCCATCTAGTTATTGCATTGCTGTCTTTTTCTTTTCTTCTGTATAAATTGGTCTTGAATTGATAACCCTGATGAACTTATTTTTCATTTTCTTCCCAAGAATTGTGAGCTTTTGTGCATTTCTTGGCTGAGTTATTAGCTTGTAAATGCTTAATTCCCAAAGTTCCTTCGAAATTCAGTTTGATACATCTTGGATATTGGCAGTCAATCCATCAATGATATTTACAATTTATTAAGCCTGGAACTTTTACACCCTATGACTGCGTGCATGTGTATTCCCTTCACACAATTTTGATCTATCTTTCCTCATGTTATGTCTCAAGGTTTCTAATCAGCTTGTCTAGTTCCCCTTACATCCTAGCAGAACAAAATGCTACCAGGTGTACCCTTTAAAGGTTCATCATATCTAGATGTCAGATTTTGCTGATGGAGTTATATGCCTAAGTCAGTTGTGATCCTATTTCATACTAGTTAAATTTCTTTTAGTTGATTTCCTTGTTCGTGATTTTTAAAACCGTCGATCAAATCATTGTGGAAGATTTGAAAATATTATTTTTTGGCCTGTAGCTAAAAGAAGTTTGTTCCTATGTAAGAAACTAATATGAATTATGCTTGAATATAATTAGACCTTTCGTTTGGTCGACCATAAATATTTCAACGAGGAGGATAAAAGTTTCTATTTTTTTTCAACTGTTAACCTTTGTAATTTTATTTGCTCTTTTCACCAGATGAACTACGTCTACACTTGTGCTCATGGAAATACAGATGATATCAGCAAATTTACTTGCTTCTTTAGAGCAGCATTGTGCACTAGGAGTTCAATTCATACCTGCAGGCAGGTGCAATTTTTTTCATGAAATCAAGGTCAAGTCTTTCCCAATAGTCTCATGGAGGAGCATCGGAATTGTAAGCCAATTACAATGGGGAAACGGGAAGTACCTTTATTTCTTTATTTACCTTGTCCAACCTATTTTGCTTCTCTTCTTTTAAGGATGCCATGGTTCTGTTGAGCTTGCCCAGAACAGGATCACTTATGTCGCTAGAGTACAATTCACTAGAATTATCCCCGTATGTATGAACATTACTGATGATCCTGGAAGAGTCCATTCCCATGGTTGTGGCAAGCTCATGTACTGCAGTTCTGTATGCTTCTGTCACTCTTTCAACACCAGAAAGGGGGGCAAAAATCATAGATGTATAAGATGAGAATTTGAGTTACCAGTTAGTGGTGCAAGTTACTGAAACAAGTACCTTCTCTTTATGAAGTTGTTGGAGCTGTTGATGAGATTCTTCGAGTTTTTTCAATGAGATATCATCTTCGTTCATTTCAATATCAGTGAGTGAATTTTTTTGATCAGGTTGACCTGCTATTTCTGTAGAAATTTGTAGGATTTGAACCTGGACGGCCCTGAACTGCTTAAGCCTTTCTTCTTTTCGCAATTTCAGTTACCGTAGAGCAGGGGTGATTGAGTCAAGCTGTTCTTTAAGGCCCTCTTTGTTAGGCGAATACTGCCGAACAAGGCAGTGTATTCGCCGGTCACCCCAGGTAAGTCGCCGGTGGTGTCCTGTTCTTAATTTGGTAGAACATGGATTAACGGTTGGAATAGCATTAAATAAGTCTTATTTATTGTAATAAATGCATCTTGTTCGGGTTACGTATTCCATCTAAATGGTGGAATACCGTAGGTTAGCAACTGGCGGCTTACCTGAGTTTTGTATCAAACAGGTTATAAGTGTACCGGGCAATTTCTCTGGCTGTCCTAGGAAATTGTTTACTCAGAAACTAAGCAGAAAGGGATCCTTCTTCAGAGTTGTTAAGTCGTAGAAGGTATAGAAAGACTAGTTATACAGCTTACCCGGCCAAGATAAGATGGCTCGCCAAGGGATTCAAGAAGGCGAGTATACTCGGCGTCTGAGTCTGCCAATACCTGATGAAGGCGAGCTCTATAAATATTAGCACCGTCAACTTTTCTCCGATGAACATGAAGTCATTCTTCCTCCAGTTCCCGAAGAACCTTCTCCCTCTCAACGTGTTCTTTTCCCACCTCATCCCAGATCAGCTGCTTAGGTTAGAAGTTCAGCGACTGTCGGTCTTGGGGTCTCTGCAAACCATGCTCTTCTGAGCTTGAAGATCTAGAATGGAGAACGTACCTTGAGTTCTTGGAGAAGATATTGTTGGAATATTTGGGCAGTCTCCCGGGCAATAGTTCCGTATTGGTTATTTGAGTTGTGGTTCACGTGCTTATGACTCTGGGTCTTTTATTTCAACACCGCAATTTTGTGAATTCAACATGGTGTCATAGCATGGTATTGGTTCAACTCTATATATTTCTTATCTCACTATCTCCACCCAATTAATCTCTACGGCTCATCTTGATCGTGAGGGGGAGTGTTAAAATATTTGGACATAGTCTCTCGGGCAATAGTCCCGTATTGATTATTTGAGTTGTGGTTCACGTGTTTATGACCCTGGGTTCTTATATCTCGACATCGCGATTTTATGGATTCAATAGATATCAACTGGAAGTCTCTTGCAGGGTAAGATAGCAGGCCTTTTCCGCATTTGAAATGATCCCATTCCGCAAGGCACGCTGATTTCAGTGTAGGCTTTTTAAAAAAAAATTAGCAGATGGTACAAGATTGTGAGCCTGTCAGAGATCTGAGCAGTGAAGTAGGATACACTTCTGAAGGAGGAAGGTGGGATGGAGGGGAGGCGTTGGCAAAGAAATATGAAGCACGATGGTGTTGGTGGGAACCAGGGCCAGGGGACGCGAGGCTACTTAAGGCTGTGGCGCGTGGGTCTTGCTTTAGAAGACAAGAATGCAAGGTTAGGTGTCGTGAGATGGAAACTTTTGGAACAAGAATCAAGTCTCTCCCTTCCACCGGCAGGTGCCTCCTTGGCACCATTACTCTTTTTGATTCGAGGAGAAAAAAACGTATTTTTCCCCTCCTCAAAGTTAAAACAAATTGCTTAGTTCCAAGATTCCTATGTATTCAATATATTCTTCTACGGCTTGTTAATCCAGAGATTTGTGGTTTATAGACCTATTGGAAAGTTGTTCCCAAACTTAAAATCCGGTTGTGGATTAGCACAATGTTGGAGGTTCTTTGTCGTCATCTAAGAAATTCGTTCATAAGTTAAGCTGCTAACAAAGAAGCAAGTGGGAGGATTGTGCTTCATCTGAGAGACTATTTCCTGGAGTGTTGGAGCTCGGGGTGACAGCTTTATCCTGTTGCATGTGCTAATATAAATTTGCAGGTAGTCATCATTCTTATCTCATGTCTAGTTAAAGATTGGCTCCATCTCCGACGTAACACGCCACCTGTGAATCTCTTGTCTGTAGGTAGGGGCCTGGGGCCATGGGAGTACGAACCCTTTTCTCAATCCAATGAATAGGATTTCACACCAGCATAAGATCAGTGATCAGGTGGCTCTTGTTTAGCGGCCATGATCAAGGATGTATGCAAATTCAGGTGAGCTGCATTTTGACTTATTCGAACTTAATTCATTTAACATCTGGACGGAAAAAAAGTTGAAGTTCAACAGAGCCTTGTTCTATTCAAATTGGGTTTGTTTAATGAGTAATGCTTAGGTTGTTACACACTGTGTTTTTTTTTTGAATTTTTTTGACATGGGGACCACGTTTATTTATCGTACAAGTCATATCTTTATTCGGGGGCTCAAAAAATTTTAAAAAAATCAGATTAAATAAGTAGCGTCGAGTTTAATTTATTTTGAATAGTCTTTTTATTTTTAATTTATTTTAAATCATATGCTGAAAGTGTGAATTGTATGGTAAGTTAGGAAAGCATAAGTCTCATGTCAAAAAAAAATAAAAAAAAACATAACTTGATGCACACCTTGGGTGTGTAATAATCAATGGTGTGAACTACGCATGTTTAATAATGGAGTGGACTTTCAGTTCTTCGAATACTCAAATGAGTTTGGCTCATTTATTATGCATAAGCATATTTGAACTATTAATTGAGTCAGAAGAATATTTAGAACAAAGGTAAATAAAGTATTAAACAAAAGCTAGCAAACTGAAAGACTAATTTAAAAGTTCATTAACTCGTTTATCTGATTAACTATAGGAATCTGTCTTCATCAAGTTTGTCTGTTAACCATTGGTAAAGCACACTAATTCACTTGTAGTCTTAGCTGCAATGTAAGACTTTATAGATGATGAAATTTTCTTATTTGTTATGAAAACTAGTTGTTCCAAATGGTGCCAGTTCAACCGAGTGCTATGATTGGATCTGTCATTTTACAAGCTGGTTTAACTGTAACTAAGTGATATAGGTGAGATAACTTCTTCTCTAGGTTGCAAACCTCGTTCTTTAAGGTTCGCTTTGATTTTCGAGTGAGGATAACGTGTTCGACCTCAGAGAGTCGAACACGATATCCGGGGTCGATTAGCGCGATGTGTGTGAGGGGAGATTGTGTCCTCCCCCCCTCTCAATTCTCTATCATCATATTGTAAACCTCTCGACAATTCCGATAACAAAGCGGGCTTAAAAAAGTGGTGGAAAACCTCCATGAACTTTGTTCTGTTGTGAAACCGATAAGCAAGGGAGTCAAGTTTGAGCGGGTATCCACACTTGGTGCCCTTTCTCTCTATCAATCAATCTCTGAAATTCTGAACGTGTGTTTCTTTTTCCTTTGTTCTCTTTTGCTCTTCAATTTACATTTTGGCTGTAGTCGTTCTTTTAATGTCTTCAAAGCAACTTTACCCGGAATTGTGGGTCACTAAAGTTTAATGATCGATGATGCCAATGAAGCTGGATCGGCAGCTCACCCCATTTACTCTGAAAATCTCTAATTCTTATCCCCTAAGAAAGAAAAGAAACAAATCAAAGGCAGGAAAGTTGTTCTAATTCAGTGATCTTAAATGCACTTTGGCCACTTAGAACGGTATGTTTACATACAAAACTATATCTACATACGTGGATTTAGCTAGTCATCTGATTGCAACATATCGTGAGGATATTAAAGTACTTGGGAAGTGGGAAAAAAATGTCATTTCTTTGGTCTTTTTCTTCGGGAAGGCGTCGGGGTTTAAAGGTCACATCCATGCGCATTAAACCAGTCATTTTCATTGATTCCTCCGAACATGTTTGAACATAAAGGAAAGGAAGAATCCACCAGCGTTCCAACTCACCCGTTAGCTGCAGAGAGGCGTCCGAGACCCGGAAGCAATCTTCCGAAGTTCCATCCCTTTCCACTTTCAACTTAGGACAAGAAATATTAGAAAATCTTCTGGAACGTGAAGGAAATGGTAAGGCTTCAAAAAATAGCTTCCAGTAGGGTGTTTGGATGCCGGATCAAACACCCTTACATTGCTATTGAGATAATGAGTGTTTCGTTACGCTCTATCAATTTTATTATTATATCAAATTTTCTATAAGTTGAAACATATATTAATACTAAAATCTCTGTATCAAATTTGATGGAAATAACGAAACTGGTAACTACTAGGAATAATATCAAAACCGATACTGATAGAGCTGCCAAACACTGCAACCAAATATCCCCAAAAATATGAGTATCAGAAGTAGTGGTATATTAAAATCAATTTTTCAACCAAACTGGCAAAAAAAATAGCACTTGATAAATAAGTCTAGGAAGATAATCCTCGGAGCTAAAAGATGGAAGAACATAGAGCTTTCATATGTGGTGAAATGATGGGTTCACTAAAGCCTATGCACAAAAGAGGCATCAGCCAAGATGAGAGTGCACTGAAAGAGCGGTTTATGAGGGTTACGTAGGCCTACTTATCAAAATAACAATTTTTGGAAGTTTGTATAAAGCACTTTAAGGGCCTCTTTGATGTAGTAATAAGATGGTAGAGAATGGTAAACTAATCAGAGAGAAAGTTGGTCCCATTTGAGCTCTCCTCACAAAGACGCGACGGTAACTGGTAGGGGTGGGGCTACGTATTCACGCCCAGAGAGTTGAATACGTTTTCCCACTCCAATTTTAAAGAGACCCTGAGGGTCTCTTTGTTTACCGAATATCGAAAGCGGAATAACAACCTGATAAGAGAGAAAAGGTGGGGCCTCATCTTTTCTCCTCACACACATGGCCTCTTAACCGCCTCCAGATGGCGTATTCGAGCTCCTCCTCTCAAATACGCCATCCCAACCGAGAAACAAAGAGACCCTAAAAGATTACATGCCTATATCATTGGCCTTCGAAAGTAGTTCTTCAGTAAAAGTTTCAAAACCAACAATTATTTTGAAAAATAGTGAAGTTGTTAATACATGATATTCGATCAACTTCTGTGTATGCCACATTTATAAGTATGTTCAATTATACGAGTCATAATTAGCATATGATTACTCAATTTCCCGAGTTGGATCACCTTTTGATATTTCTTTTTAATGTGACCAAAAACCAATATTTTTAACTTGGTTCTATTAAAGACAACAAAGTAGGACCCTCCCCACCATCCCATCAATTGGAAGACTTCCCTCTTCTCCAACTCTAGTAGTAATAGCTCATTGTCTATACAATCTCCTACTCCAGTAACACCGAGCAAAATGATGGTACCCAATAGACCACTCCAACCAGGAACTAAAATAATAAATAATTCATGCCACACCATGTTCGTCACGAGAAAAACATAGGAGATCGAGATGTCCTGAGAACTGAGAGCGAGGTAGATTTGGGGAAGGGGGATGTCTGAACACATAGCAACAACTAAGAGTATGAAGAACCAGGGAAGCAGACCAGACTATAAGATGAGGGACATGGACCAGAAAAAAAGTGCTACCCAGAGATTTGCTGAGAATCATATGAAATCAAATCTGGATCTCAGGAGAAGTAATGCATAATAACCCAATTTGGATGCTCACCCAATGACATCCTTTGGAATATGTTGATAGACCAGCTACAATGGAGACTCACCGGGGAACTTCCAGGAAGCTTGCCAGTGGCAACATGAAGAGTGCGGTAGAGGTTTACAGAGCAATAGTAACAGTAGTACGTAGAATGTTGGAGGAGAAGAAACACAGAGATATTGGAAGCCCCAGTTTTAGGCATTGAGCCGCTCTTTGACGGAGGGATAGATAAAATGAGAGTCATCTCTCTTAAATTAGGTTGTCCGGTAGTGTAGTCCCATTTACTTTAATAGGTAATGGGTTATCTTTTTAGAACAAATAAGGGTTATCTCTGTCCCAACTCTTCAGATGGAATAATCTTTTCGAGTTAAATGGAAGTTATCTCTCAATCTGATCCGATTAATTTTTTTAGTCTAACAAATTAAAAAAGAGATAAATTGAGAGTTATCCTCGGAACAAACGAGTGATTGAAGCAGCTATGAAAGAAGAAACAAGGAAAGCATCAAAGTCATATTATATGTGCTCTGTGCTCGAGAATTTGGAGACTTAATTCGGAGTTGCATTCTCAATGTGAAGAGGCTCTACTCGAGAATTTGAAGACTTAATTCAGAGTCGTGTCAAGATGAAGCCTATATGATGGGTCAGGTGGAATCCCCTCAAAACCACCCTCATCCCATTCCTAAAGTGTGAAGACAGCACAAATCATGAGAAATATTTACTACAAATTAATTTATAATATTTGGAGTGGGAAAGATTTGCGGCCCAGCACTTCACGGCCCAAAGGTCTATAAAGGCCTGTGTGGCCTAGTAAGTGACAGCCCCATCAGGGCTCGCTTGTTATAAGACCCAAGATAAAAGGTCCAACAAGGCCCACCGAGCTTTGGCCCGGTCGTCCGAGCAAAGGCTTCCCCAATGCTCGGGAAGAGCCCAGGCGCAGATTAGACCGAGCCAGCCAAAGATAGATAGGATGCTCCCTTAGGGATGCCCAAGGTCAGGACTCCCTACCTAGATAGGGAATATCCAATCAGCCCATCACTAGGACTCCTTAACGAGCCAGAGTGAATTCCTTGTGGCCGGACACTTATCCCTAATAATCATAAGCGAATCTTGTGATACAGTCTGAGAGTGGGAAGCCCAAGAGGATAAGGGGAGAGCAAGAGTTCATGAACCGTAAGACTTCATACCGTGAACGTAACGTCCCCAGACTCTCATAATTCCCCCTACTCAGAAGAGGGAGCTTGCAACTATATAAACTCAGGAATCTCCTCTGGAAAGATAAGTCAATTCTAGCCTTCTTAACTAGTGAAGAGCAGTCTAGTGCCCTACATCTCCCTCGCCTCCTTTTGCACCTTACTCTTATCCTGACTGACTTAAGGATTAGAGAGTTTTCCCTGGGATAACAATCCCAAATCCCCTGATCGCTTCTTTCCCTTTTGCAGAATTCCGTTTTGAGATGACTTCTCGCAACTGATCTGGGACTCGTGTTGTCCTAGATCCGACGGTAGTGGCTTAGCACGAGATCTTGTCTCTTTAATATTTTTTACAAATCATGTCTCTATTAAATATAATTTGCAATGCCAATTATAAATCTAAATTTACAATTGGTACTCCTTAAAAACCATTGCCTCCAGTGCACAGATTGAGATCTTTTGGGTTAACCACAAAGTGTGAATCTTCACATGCTCGCTCCTCCTTGATCTACTTATGAAATTTTTACCCATGGAATGTTACAATTCTACTCTATACCCCTATATTTTTCGTATTATATATCGTGTATTTCCTTATAAAAAATATATATTCTATCGTATATTATATAATACTAATACTCCTACCATCACTTATCATTTGTTTAACTTAATTTAGATAGATTAAGATGAAAAAGGCTACTACATCTTTATCTAATCTTCTTACATAATTAAAATAACAATAATATAGATATGCTTATAATTTTTCATTTTATCTTGTTATACACTTATACCCGCCTAAACCGTTGTGTTTGACATGTTCAACAGAACTTTCAATTAGTTTTGATGATGTTAGGCCTGTTTGATAATCAAGTGAGTTTGAAAGTGAATACATCGTTCACCCCCTCTCACTCGATTAAGTTGTTTGACCCATCCAGGTTGAATGACTTAACTGATTAAATAATATTTTTTGTGTCTTGGAGAGTTGGTTAGAACGACTTATTCTATTTGTTATCAAAATTGATTATCGCTTCAACGGAGGAATATGCGGAGGAACCGGTGAACACCATAACCGTGTTTGGCCTTATTCTTTTGTCAAAGTTAGTTAGGACCGCTTTGTTATCGAAACAGGGGACGGATATCACATCTTATGAGAGAGATAATTTGCTGGAGCCCACACCCTCCTCTCACACATATGCACCTTATTCGACCCCGAGCGACGTCTTCGACCCCGGAGGGTCGAACACGGTATCCTAACTTAAAAACAAAGAGGGTCTTAGAGTGTAAGGGACATAATTGAAACATATTCTTTAATATAAGAGGATATGGGGCAGAGAACAGAATGTGCAAGTTCGCACACCATGTCGGGCTATAATAATATCTCGAGAAGAGAAACCATACAGGTACGTTGGGTCACAGGGTCAAATAATATTCACGTGAAAAGAAGAAATTAAAGATTCTCGAATGAGTAATAAAAGTGAAAAATTAAGAACATCAAATATTTTTAAAATTAATTAAAGAAATAATCAAAAAAAGTTGTCGGCGACGCACACGGCACGTACCAATAGCCGATAAATCAAGAAACTCAGACTGATGGTAAGGTTAACCATGCACATAACACATCTTTGTCGGGCCTATGCACATAAATTCTCTACACAAGGTAGGATTATCGATAGGTCTGACTCGGATCAAATTTAGATTGACTCGATTTAGATATAAGTTATCAATATTAAAGTTTGAATTCAGTCAGTTATGTCGGGTCGGATTCAAGATTATTAAAAAAATATAAAATTTGATTAAGACTCGATCCGACTCGATAATTTAAATAAATAATAATAATAACAATATATTTAATAATATAAAATTTATAATATCAATAAATTAATTAATTTTTTGATATTAATTATATAATTTGTGTGAAAAAAGAGTTTTTAATTTTTTTTAATTAAGTAAAATAACATAATTTTAACTAAGTATTTTTTAAAATTTGAATTGAGAACAAAAAAAAGAACGGATCGGATCGAACTCAAAACCCGAGTTAGACCCGCGGACTTGGTCAGGTCGAACTTTTAAACCCGATTAAAAATATGCGGGCTGCACTATTAAAAATTCACGGATCAAAAAGAAAACTTAAGGCCCAGCGAAAAATCGGGCCAAATCTGCTGTCGAGTTGGCCCAATCCACCGGCAGCCCTAACAGAGAGCCAAAGGAGATCCAAGATGGATTTCTGTCCGGGAACCACAATTTCCCGAGTTACGTCAGCTGCAGGATTTTCATAAGATGCACCGGACGGCGACCAATCTGACAACAGTGCTTGGGACGCACGGACACCTCATAGTGTCTTGTCAGCTCAAACCTCATTCGCACGAGTCAAACTCCTGACGTCACTGTTCCTGTAGATATTTCCTCCCCGGCGTAAAAAACGTGAGTGGGGGTGGGGGGGGGGGGGGGAATCCGCGGCAAAGCCCCCCTGCCATCAACTGCGGTGTGACGTGTGGCCACCAGGGCAAACCCCAAAGTTTCTCGCGGGACATCTTTACACGGCGTATCTCTCGCCCTTCTCGGCCGTACACATCCGATATGAACCGTCCGATGCGGGCTGTTGTCTCGTCTTATGATAGACCGCGGAGATCCATACGAATATTTCGCCATACGAAATGAATTTGCAAAGCCGTTGCAACTTGTGCTCTCTCTCTCTCTCTCTCTTCTGGGGGTCTCATGGCGTCCTTGTTCATCCCTTCCTGTGAGAGCTTGTCTCAGAAGCCCTCGCCTCCAGCTACATGCCTGATTTCGAGGCAGAGGCTCCAGCGGGACTCTCCAGTGCTGCAGGTCGAGTTGCAGGCGAGCAAGCGGCGCGGAATTGCAGCGGCTGCGGTGGTTTGCAGGGTTTCTTCTGCCTCTGCTTCCACTTACCCCACCTCTTCCGCTTCTTCTGCTCGTCCTGTTGTCTTCCGTGATCTCGATGCGGATGACTTCAGACACCCGCTTGACAAGCAGGTCCGATGTTTTTTTTCCCTCCGCTTATGTGCAATCTGACCTTAGTGTTAGCATTTTTTTAAAAAATTCTTTAATGCTATAGAAGTTACTAGCAATCCTATTTCCGCCTTCACTTTCCCAAATGAAAGAGAAAGATGTAGTAGCTTATGGTACGAAGCATTGACGCATGTCTCCATGCGCATGTGTGTGTTATTTGGTGTCTGCAATATATTTTCTTTGCTAAACATCATTTTTCAGAATATCTGGAGCTCATGTGTATATTTGTTCTTTCTTTATTTATCTTCCCCCCAAAAAAATTCAGAATACGTTGCTGTTGAGGGCTATCCCTGGGCTGAATGAATTTGGCAAGGCTTTATTAGGTAAGGACAACATCTTGGAATTTCTGTTACTTTGGCATCAAACTTACCAACCCCCCCCCCCCCCACACACACACACACTCACGCAAAACCTGGGCTAAGAGGCCCTTGCATATGTCTGGTAGTTTAAATGACTTTTATATATTTCATGGGCAGTTTAGAATCTGCTGTATTTCCAGTTTGCTTCGGGTAATAACTATTTTTGGCTTGCTCAAGCAATACTATACAGTAGCATGTCTTCACTTGGAGATCTATGCTATTAACATCAAGGACTAGATTTATGGCTTAGTTTGACACTAGGGATGCCTTTGCCCCTAAATACTACAGGTTTGAGCAAATGCATCAGTATTTTCACCCATCATTGCTGCACATCAAATGGAGATCTATGCCATAACAAATTATAAATTACAATAATTCGAGCTATCGAGTATATGAAGTTGATTTTTTTAAGCAGATGTATGCTTAATTTATGTTAGTATAAATTTTTGAATAAAATTTGAACATTGTGATTGGCCTATTGACATGTAGGGAGAGATGGAGAAGATAGACATTTAGAGGCACTTTTTTATGGTTTTTTTTCAGTTGCCTTGGGTCAATGGTCATCATTGACATGTATGGGAGGTCATCTCTCACCTCTTGTCCAGTCTTGGGACAAAATTCTTATGCAAGTGATGCCTATCAAATGTTACAACCATGCAAGGATAGTGGCAAATGCATCTGCCTGATCTTAGAAATTGGGACAAGAGATGCTTGTTCGTAGGATCGTGGATGCTATTAGATGTTGGTGTATGAGAAGCACTTCCCTGAAACCCATTCAAATTTCTTGTTTAGTTCCCTGTTTTCTCATGGGCTGGCAGTACTACCTATTTTCAACTATTAACCTTGTTGGTGGGTTTGTTCCATTGACCCTTTGGCTGATATCTTTATCCATGAGAAAATCACATCTTCCTGTATCAAACTTCTTTGTAGAACTAATCTTGACTCTTTCCGGAGTCCAAATGATGTTTCTGGTGTTGCTTTTTGGTTGCCTGAGGATTGCACAGACAAAAAGGCAGTTTCCACCTACTCAGATGTCTTATGGGACATCTGATAGTCCTATTTAAGAGGTTTCAGTGGTACTTGGTACTGCTGTATAGAGGGTTGATGGCAAGCAGGGAATTAACCAGAGCTTTCCCATGTTGTGGATCTTTTCTTAGACCCGGCAGATGCCTTGGGCTGCCATCTAATCTCATGTTTGCATCCACCCAGTTGCACACATGCACAGGGGGTTGCATGCATAGTTTAAAAAGGCAGCACCTCAAGGCACTAAGGCTTAAGCCCCAAGGTGAGACACTAGAAAATGCCTTGAGACATGAGCCTTGGGCATTTTACTTGAGGCTTATGCCTTTTGTTGATTGAGGCGGTATGTCTCAACGCATTCACCGTCTTAAGACATTTACTTGAGACTTGTGCATCAATTGAGAAGATGATGTAATGAGATGTTATAGGATAGACCCAAAACTTATGCTTCTTTTATTGTACTTTTTTTGAAAGTCAGTGGTACCACTTCTTTTATTGTACTTATGACATGATTCAGTACTTTAAAGATAGCATGGATCTATTATTGAGTTGGCATAGCATTAACACATGAAAATCAAAACTATTTTTAGCTCTTTTGATGGTTTTAAGATTATTTTCCTAAACTATTAAGACCTACGCCTCATTGTGTCTTAAGGCTTACGCCTTATGAGGCTTACTGAAAGCACCTCACAATTGCCTCAAGACCATTTAAACTATGGTTGCATGTCACTTTGTTGGACGTGGACTCTATCATATTTTGATCTACCAACCAGCAAGGGATTTTACAAGCTCCTTTTGTCAGAGGGTGAGGAGGTAAATCTCGGAGACACCGGGTGGGGTATTAGGCTTGCAACCTGAAGGGGAGTCCTCGACCGATAGTAATAACATGGGGAGGGAGGCAGTGAGGGAGCTGGTGGATGTGGTAGAAAAAATGATGGGGGATCAGAGTTAGCGGACAAGGTGGACATCTCCTTTGCGGGTGCAGAGAAAGACTTGACTGGGACATTCTCTAAAATCAAGAAGAGGTGGTGTGCAAGTATTTTGCAGGGAGGAAGGTCCCAACAGAGGGGGGATAGGAGCAAGGATGGCAAACTCGGTTTCGGTCTCGGTTTCACCCGGGTCCGAAACCGATACGACTCGGTATCGGTTTCGGCCGAAACCCAGTTAAAAGGTTCAAAAAAAATAAATTAATTCTAAAAAATCTGAAAAAAAATCATAAATAATTTCTATAATCACTTAAAATCATAAAAATCATTACACATGCATTTGACTGTATAAGTTAGTGCAATAACCTTGAAGTAGATAACTACAACAATTGAATTTCAAACATTGAACATGTGAAAGTTAAAATAATATTTCATTGTACATTAATACAAGCAGTACAATAAACCAAATTAGACAAAATAAATATTACAAAAATTCATTGATTCTTACCTAATATGGATAATAATTACTAGAAGAACCTTCTCCCTCATCGTCTGGCCCTTGATGTCGATACCCATAACCAGGTTGCATGTATGGTCTATATTCACTATAACCAAACAATGAGGTAGCCAAGTCCTGCATCCCTCTTTGGATCCCTCTTGGAGTGTTTGGTTGGCTTGATTGAAATCCAGTATCAGCATAGGAATCTTGAGGAAGAGAAGAGGAACTGGTCGGCTATGGATGGAACTGGAATGATGGTTCATAATTCCACGGCGCATAAATAGATGCTTCCTGTTGGCCACCTTCGTAACCTGGTGTATCATATCCTCGCTGACCTTGACTGTATCCAGTAGTACCACCTGCAGCACCTGCATCACCTGCATCACCTGCATCACCTGTATCACCTGTAGCACTAGTACCACCTGCAGCACCTCCGGGATGATCACCATCATCATCATCACCACAAGAAATCAATCGCTTTTTAGCCTTTGGGGATGCTTTTTTCTCTTGTGGTGCCAATTTTTCAGTGATCTTTGACATGAGTCCTTTATCCCTTGGCGTGTGCCTCACATAAATCTGCTTCAACTGCTCAATTGTCGGGTCCTCTCGAGCAGCAACATTTGTTCTCTCAGTTTGCCCATACACTGATGTACTTCTTCTTAAGGATGTAGGTGCCTTGCCCATTCTAGGAGTGACTGGCCTGCTATCTGAGTCGGAGTGTCTAGCTGGCTGAAAATCATGCTGCTCCTCAGTGTCCTCAACAACCCTAGACATGTGGGCATAAGTATCTCTGGCCCTCTTTGATTTTCTTCTTAATTCGGGATCTCTTTGCTCATCTTCATCTAGTATGCCCTCTGCCCATTTTCTATCATCATCATCAAAAACGGGCTCATCAACCTGCTCTCGTGTCTCCACCCAAGACTGCAACGGATTCTCATCATCAAATAAGGCATCCACATCAATTTCTGCGGCGGCATCCCCGGCGGCGCGTTTGTCTCGCAGCTGTTGTCTCAACCTCATATTCTTTATTCTCAACCTCATATTGTAGTGGCAGTAAACTAATTTTTCTAATCGTTCAGCCTTTAGCCGATTGCGAACCTTTGAGTGTATAAGGCTGAACGTGCTCCAATTTCTTTCACATTAACTTGCTGATGTTGTTTGACTGAGCACCCTAATTGCAATGAAAGCCAATGCATTGCTGCCCACATCTCGGTTGTTAACCATTATCCACCAGTCAGCTGTTCCACCAACCATAAAAAAATGCATTTTAGTTGTAGAAATATATATTCATCAGGTTAAGAAATCCAAAAAATAAAATATACCTGGGCTCACTCTTCCCACAGCGTATTGCAATTGGGAGTCAGCATATGTCTCAGTCCTCATTCTGTAATGGTTCATCTACAAACATAAAGTAATACATTAACATAACTACTTAAATAAATTCTATACATGTTATTGAAAGTATCAAATAAAGGCGAACCTCTACTTCGGCCTCTAGTCTCTTTTCTGGATTCCTCGATAAACGACCAATGACTTTTAAAGTCCCTTGAAGCACCTCGCCATCAACATGTGCATCGGCACCGTACATAAATCGAGGGTTGAGGAAATAACCTGCATTTGTGTATAATTAACTAAATAAAATTTATAAAATAACATAAAGGCATTACCTCAATTTCAGTACAATTAATCACTCACCAGCTGCATGCAAGTCGTGGTGTAATGTGTTGTCCCATCTCTGGTCAATAATTTTTCACCATTTTGCATAATGTCTGGGAAGGGAATGCTGCAACTCCAATTTGGCACGGTCCATGGCCTCGTACAGATAGTCCATATCATTCTTCTCATCGCCATCCACCATTCTTAGGACCTTCACGAGAGGTGTGACTACTTTCAAGTACCGTGACACCTTGTCCCAGAATTTGTTGTCGTCCACGACGTGGCAGACATCCAGATAATCCATCTGTGAATCAACTGTGCCCTTGTCGATGTAGTCCCGCAGGACATTGTGGTACATGAAAGCTTTCAGCTCATTCTTGTACCTGTGCAGATAAATGAAATTTGAAGCTGCATCAACTGCTACATATCAGTAAGGATAAAGTATCAAGAATTGAGATCAATCTTATACCTGTGCAAAGACTCCAAAGAAATAAAATTGGAAGCAAATCTGGTTGGGCCTGCACGGATGATATCTCGCCCTCCACTGGCATGCGCCCTGAACATATTTAGTATCCTAGGATGGCCATAGATATATTGTGTGACTTTTTGTGCCTTGTCAATTGTCTTCTTCACATGCTTTTCCTTCCCTATGTCTTCAAGCATCAGATCAAGACAATGTGCTGCACATAGGAGCCAATATAAATGACTGCGCTTCTACATCAATTTCTTCCCTGCAGCCTTGTAACTGGCTTCATTATCAGTCACCACTTGCACAACATTCTCCTCTCCAATTTGTTCTACCATGTCATCCATCAAATAAAACAAATAATTTGCATTCTTTTCATAATCTGATACATCAACTGAGTTCACAAACACTGTACCGCTGATGCAATAGACCAAAAAGTTTATCATGGACTTTTTCGTGGTACCAGTTGTGAGACAGGGAAAAAATCTAGATCGACTTTTATCGTAGATAAAAGGTAGATTTTCGTTCTTTTTGAAAAGAAACACTCCTCTGCGTAGAGAGGGTTCCGTGGGTGCGCGTTGTATCAGACGATTTGGGTTCGAGTGCTGGACCTTTCCCCACTGACCGGAGTCAGTGTTGATTTACATCGGCCTAACGTCCGAACACCTTTGTTTGACTGTCAAAGAAGTTCCAAAGTCTTCTATAGAGGTTCTGATGTGGAGGGCAAGCTCACTCGAGAGACTCTCCATGACCACTCATTTACCACCAACACATTAATAGAGTTAGGGCTAAGTCTGAACAAAACCCTAAGATTTAGGAATAAAGACGCAAATATGCGGAAGCCGTAGGCGTTTTTGAAGTAGAGAGAAGTTTTCTGGACCCCGAGGGTATTTTGGTAATTTTACCACCCCAGGGGTATTTTGGTAATTTTCCCAGGCCAGGGGCATTTATGAAATTTCTGGGCTGGAACGGAAGTAGGATCGGGTTCCTGACTCCCCAAGGCATAGAAGCCGTTTCTGGAGGGTTTCAAGGGCTCTGAGGTCATTTTTAAGTCACAGGGGTATTTTGGTAATTTTACCAGACCCTAGACCTAGGTTTGAGATGATACCCGAGTGTTGGACTGAGCTGACAACACTTCCGGAGCGAAGGAATGACAAGGGACTTCATAGAAGACACACATCTGTCAATTTGGCCGAAGGAGGGGTATATGTGCAGTTTTGACAAGTCGGGGGTTTTCTTGTAATTTTCCCCAGTCAATGCATAAAGAAGACATATGGAGTCATAGATTGCATTTATGGCCCAAATGGGTACAAGGATTGTCGGCGAGTTGTCGACTGTACAAAGATCCGCACCAACGCGGGAAGTAGGGGCGTAGCCCGAATTACAAAAGATTGCAGGGTATAACTGTAAATTACAGGACTTTGGTCTTTGACGGTCCCGGAGAGGACATTTTTGTAATTTCTCCATTATAAAGGCAGAATTACATGACTTAGTCGTCCCGGGACGTAAAGACTTACAAACATGGCCCACTAAGAGGCGTAATTAACAACATGGCCCGCTGAGGGGCATAAACGTAAATATACCCCGTAGGGGCATAAATACAAGACCCGGGGACTTACCCCACACGGGTCGAAACAAACGAACAAAGGCTTCAAGTGTCTTCCGTAGGCAGCTTGTAATAGCTTTTCTCCTTGTCTCGTTGTCTCCACCAAAGGGTACTTAACAACCACGCCCACGTAGGGGCATAACGACAAAACCCACGTAGGGACATAAATATAAGACCCACGTAGGGGCACAACAACAACGCCCACGTAGGGGCATAATGACAAAAGCCTATGTAGGGACATAATGACAAAGCCCGGGGTGTCACATACCCCAAATAGGCCAAGACAACAAACAAAAGATTTCTTCTCTTCACAAGTCGTCCTCTCTCTCCAAAAAAAAAGTCCCCCTCAAATGGGCCCCGTAGGGGGTATTTATAGAAGGTGAGGGACCGGCCCGGGGTGGGCCGAACCCGGGCGGGTCAAAGCCACCCCGGGCAGGTTCCCCCCCTCTTTTCTTTCTTTTTTTTTTTATGATGGGCAGACGGAGACCCCGGGACCGGCCCGGGACAGCCCCGCCCCGGGCGGGTCCGCGCGGACCTGCCCGGGGTCGGGGGGTCCCGGGCAGGTCCCGCCCGGGGAGGAGCCACCCCGGGCGGGCCTTCCCGGGGCCAGCCGACCCCGGGCGGGTCTGCCCGGGGTGGGCCAACCCTGGGCGGGCCTGCCCGGGGCCAGCCGACCCCGGGCGGGTTCCTCCCGCCCGTGCAGCCGCGGGGGGACCTGCCCGGGGGTGGCTGGCCCCGGGCGGGTCCCTGCTGTCCACCCCGGGGGGGTCTTGGCCACCCCGGGCAGGTTTGTTGCTGTACGCCCCGGGCGGGTCTGTTGATGTCCACCCCGGCGGGTCTTGGCCACCCCGGGCAGGTCTAAAGTTGCTGCAGTCCACCTCGGGGAGTTCTAGTCACCCCTTTCTGCAGTGGTGAGCTTAAGTAGTAGTTCACCTCGTATGTAGTGGGCAAAAAATGTTGCCAACAAATGCCCCCCACGGAGCGTTCGTCAAAGCCGAAGGCGGAGGCGGACGATCCGTGCCCTCTGTAGAGCTGCACCTTACTGCTTCATTGCTTTCCAGAAAGCTGAGGGTTGATGCTGGCTTGCCTCGGAGAGCCTTGTTGGTCCGATGTTGATGTAGGCCTGCTTCTAAGAGCCTTGTTGGCCTAGAGTTGATGGGGGCCTGCTTCTGAGAGACTTGTTCGCCCGATGTTGGTGCGGACCTGTCTCGACGAGGCTTGTTGGCCTAGAGTTGATGGGGGCCTGCTTCTGAGAGACTTGTTCGCCCGATGTTGGTGCGGACCTGTCTCGACGAGGCTTGTTGGCCCGGAGTTGATGTAGGCATGTCTCGAAGAGGCGCCTCCATCTGAGTCGTCGTTGATTGACTATTGTGCTGTGATAGCTGGAAATCAACATTGGCCGACCCTTAGGGGTGCCTTGATCGAAAGTCGTGGTGCTGGCTGACCACTGAGATGCCACTGAAGACGTGTCGGCTAATCGCTGAGGTGTGTAGTCGCAAATTAAAGCGGGCTAACTGCTGAGGTGTCGCCAAAGATGTGTCGGCTAACATCTGAGGTGTAGCCGAACATGAAGTTGGCTACTTGCTGACTTGTGATGGCCAAGGTTGATGTAGACCAGCCCTTAGGGCATGTTGGTCTGGGTAGATGTCGGCCGTACATGGGCTGAGGCAACTCCTTTCTTTGTTTTAGCTTCAGCTAGTGAGGCTTCAAAGCTGCTTCAGAGTTTCTCGGCCCTTGTGATGGAGTGGCCGAATGGTCCTCCACTTGGTGTAGCATTGCCAGATGCATGCATTTGGTCTCCCTTGGGACGTCTGGATGACTGAGCTTGCGTCTTTACGGGAGGAGTTCGCCTGCCTTCGCGCTATTCAAGAACGAAGGCGGAGGACTCAGCTGATCATTCAGCAGGAGCAGCAACAGCTTTGCAAACTTTGGGCGGCCCAGGCTGAGGTGGACGCCCTGGCCGAGGTCGCTTACGAGCGCGAGCAGGTGGCCTCCCACAGTGAGGAGGCGCTTTTGTGAGAGATCCAGGGGACCGAAGAAGAGCGCAGTCTTGCGCATGTTGATGTAGACCCTCCGCCGTGGGCTTGAGGGGCTCCAAGAGGAAGCTCTTCAGAGTGAGACTCGCCTTGCTGAGCTGAGGAGGAGCGAGTCTGATGCTTGATAAGCCTTTTCTTTTTTTTTATCACTTTACCAGCCCTACCGCCCTTTCGGGTTTTCGTCAGGACTGGCCCCCTTTAGCTTTTTCCAGTGCGCCCTTTCGGGTTTTCACACTGAGGGGTACCCATTTTTGCCTAAGGCGCCCTTTCGGGTTTTCACCTTAGCCGGGTTAAAGCCTTTTTGCCCTTGATTGCTCTTCTAACAGAAACAACCAAGTCCGCTGGGGTCTCAATATTTTTAACCCCGTTCTTTTTTCTTTTTTTTTTTGACCCTATAATGCCAAAAGGCGAGGAAAGTGTGGCACTCCCGTAGGGACGTGTGTGCCGCAAAGGTGGGACAAGTGGGTAGATTTGATTGTCCGAGTGGGACGAATGAATCAAATCTGTGAGCCGAAAGGCGAAACGGGTTGGTAGCCTGAGAGGGCATACTGAGACCGAACCCAGTGGGATAGAAAGGAGCCGAAAGGCATAGTGGGTTGGCAGCCCGAGAGAGCATACTGAGGCCGAACCCGGTGAGACCAAAAGGTGTAGTGGGTTGGCAGCTCGAGAGAGCATACTGAGGCCAAGCCCGGTGTGACAAGATGGGTGGATTCGACTGTCCTAGTGGGACGCAATTAGCCAAATCCAAAACCGAAGGTTGACCGGGTTAGTAACCCGAAAAGGGTGTGCATGTGACAAACCCGGTTGGGATAGCAAAGGAGTAGGTTTAGCCGTCCGAAAGGGATATGAGGGTTAAACCTGGAGGCCGATAGGCGGGATGGGTTGGCAGCCCGAGAGAGCATACATAGGCCAGACCCGAAGCGATGGAAGGAGGGGATTTGACAGCCCGGGTGGGACGTATAAGTCAAATCCGCGAGCCGATAGGCAAATAGGGTTGGCAACCCGACAAGGGCATGCAGAGGCCAAACCCATGGGGACAAAGGAATAGACTTGGCGATCCCGGTGGAATACATGAGTCAAGTCTGAAGTCAAGAGGTGAGATGGGTTGACAGCCCGAAAGGGGCATACAGAGGCCAGACGCAGAAGAAGAAAAATGGTGGATTTGACAGCCCTAGTGGGACGTGAGAGTCAAATCCGAAAGCCGATAGGCGAGTAGGTGGGTTGGCAGCCCGGGATGACATGTTGAGGCCAGACCCGGTGGGACATGTGCCAGAAGACACGATGGATTGGTAGCCCGAGAGAGCATACTGAGACCAGATCCCAAGAAGTAAGATGAGCCTAAAGGCATGATGGGTTGGCAGCCCGAGAGGGCGTACTGAGACCAATCCCAAGGAGGTTAGATGAGCCGAAAGGCATGAAGGGTCGGCAGCCCGAGAGAGCATACTGAGGCCGCTCCATAGACTGAAAAAGGAGCCGAAAGGCATGAAGGGTTGGCAGCCCGAGAGAGCATACTGAGGCCGTTCCCTAGAATGAAAAAGGAGCCGAAAGGCATGAAAAGTTGGCAGCCCGAGAGAGCATACTGAGGCCAATCCCAAGGAGGTTAAATGAGCCGAAAGGCATGAAGGGTTGGCAGCCCGAGAGAGCATACTGAGGCCATTCCCTAGACTGAAAAAGGAGCCGAAAGGCATGAAGGGTTGGCAGCCCGAGAGAGCATACGAGGCCATTCCCTAAATGAAAAAGGAGCCGAAAGGCATGAAAAGTTGGCAGCCCGAGAGAGCATACTGAGGCCAGTCCCAGTGGGACAAGAGAGTAAACGGGTTTAACTGCTCAGAAGAGACATGTGAGGTGAACCCGGAAGCTGATAGGCGGAATGGGTCAGCAGCCCGGAAGAGGCATGCATAGGCCGAGCCCGATGGGACAAAGTATGACACCGTCAGAATGCCAGTGGGACTAGGTGTCATAGGATGACATGTAAGGCGTAGCCATAACATCACTATGATGTTTTGGTCGAGATGGGGTGAAGTCATTGACTTAGAGCCACCCAATGAATAGACAGAGCAAAGATTTTTTATTTTTTTTCACATTACCAACCTCACCGCCCTTTCGGGTTTTCGCCGAGGCTGGCCCCCTTTAGCTTTTTCCAGTGCGCCTTTCGGGTTTTCACACCGAGGGGTTGCCCATTTTTGCCCGAGACGCCCTTTCGGGTTTTCACCTCGACCGGGTCTGTGGCCTTTTTACCCCCAGCCAACCGTTGAAGGCTGACTGAGTCTGCCGGGGTATCAGTATTTTTAACCCCTCTTTTTTTTTTTTTTTTTGAACCTTCATTGAGGAGAGGTACTGTCCTGTGAGGACTGCTGGGGAAACTCTTGCTGTGACGCGTAGTAAAGTTTCATGTGCTTGCCGTTGAGAGGAGGGAAGGGATTGTCTCCCTTGTGGTCAAGGACCGTATAGGCCCCTCCTTCGTAGACCTTCTGGATGACGTAAGGTCCACGCCAATTGGGCTGGAATTTGCCGCTGGATCTTCCCGCGAGAACCTCCTTTTCTTTGACCATGACAAGGTCGCCTTTCTTGAACGCCCGTTGCTTGACCAGCTTATCATAGGCACGTGTCATGCGGGTTTGATACACTTGTAAGTGTTTATAGGCTTTGAGTTTTTTGACCTTCAAGGTTGGACAATTCCTTGAGCCTTCTTTCAATTTCATATTGGTCTTGGCCTGGCAATCCGGCGTGCACAGCAACGCGGTAAGATGCTAGCTCGATCTCCACAGGGATCACTGTTTCGGCTCCGTGGACCAAAGAGAATGGGGAACATCCCGTAGGGGTTTTGTAGATGGTACGATAGGCCCATAGGGCTTCGTGGACCTTCTCGCCCCAATCCCGTTTGCGGCCACCTACTATCTTAGACAGCAGCTTGCAGAGGGTTTTGTTGAAAGCCTCGGCCAATCCGTTGGCTTGGGGATTGTAGACTGATGACGTCCTCCAATCGATATGGAACTTGGCCGCCAAAGCATAAACAGTCTTGTTCTTGAATGACGTGCCATTATCGGATATAATCCGACTGGGGGTGCCGAATCTGTATATGATATAGTGCCGCACAAAACGAGCAACTATCTCCCCTGTAACTTCCCGTAGTGGGACGGCTTCCGCCCATCTGGAGAAGTAATCGGTGACAGCGAGTATGAACTTGTGCCCCTGGGATGATGGTGGGAATGGTCCCACAATATCCATACCCCACTCTGCAAATGGCCAAGTAGGCGCTGTTGGATGGAGCGGGTTAGGTGGTCGCCGAGGGACTGGGCCGAATGTTTGGCATTGATGACATGTATGAGCATATTGATTGCAATCTTCGTACATGGTGGGCCAGTAGAACCCTTTGAGCTTGATGCTATTTTTCATCTTGGCTCCTGCCTGGTGAGCTCCACACAATCCGGAGTGGACCTCGTGCATGACGGTCTTCGCTTCCTTGGACGAAAGGCACCGCAAGAGGACCGATCGGTCTTTTTCATGGACGAGCCTGAAGAGCAGATCGTCAATCAGCTGGTAGGATGTCGCCCTGCGTAGCAGTTGCACTCTCTGAGCCCGATCAGGAGGGAGCCAGCCGTTCTTTATCTTTATGATCGGCTCACGCCAATCTTCTTCTTCGGGAACAATCTCCTCTTGAATGTTGTCGACCTCATAAACAGTGAGGCCGGATTCTTCGTCGAGCACACTTGGCATGAGCCTTCGGTGTCTGACAGTAATATTTAATTCTCCCTCAGGCGGGAGTTTTAGGGCTGCTGCCAACTTTGCAAGAGTATCAGCCTGGGAGTTGCTGCCTCTGGGGACATGGCCTATTTCAAATAGGTAAAATTTTTCTTTAAGCCTCATGACGGCTGCATGGTAGGGGACGAGCTCCTTCTTCCGGACGTCATAGACGCCCAGTACTTGTCGGATGACGAGCTGAGAATCCCCGTACACTTTGATGCACTTGATGTCCATCTCCAGTGCCAGCTGAAGCCCAATGATTAACGCTTCATACTCTGCCTCATTATTAGTCAGCGACTTCATGAGAGCGCAAGACTTGTTGAGGATGCCGCCCTGTGGAGATACAAAGACTACCCCCGCGCCTGAGACATAGTCTGTAAGGCCGCCGGCCCTTTTGATTGTCCGAGAGGCACCGTCAAAATATAACTCCCAGTGTGGGAGATCAAGGGTGAGGACACCCGGCTCTATCTGTGGTGGGACTTTTTCAGAAGACTCCCCGATTTCTTGAGAAGGCACTAACACCTCTTCGTCGGGGAGCTCGAAGTTGAGTGACGAATCTTCTGGCACAGGGTGCGCTGCTAAGAACTCCGCCATTCCTTGTCCCTTGATCGCTTTGCGTGGGACGAAGGTGATGTCGAACTCCATGAGGATAAGCGCCCATTTGCCAAGTCTACCAGAGAGGATAGGCTGGCTGAGCAGAAACTTGAGTGGGTCACATTTTGAGATGAGCTCCACCCGGTGGGCTAGAAGGTAGTGCCTCAGCTTCTTGACAGCAAACACCAGAGCTAGGCACGCCTTTTCCATGGGAGCGTACCGATGCTCAGGCCCAATCAGCTTCGACTGAGGTAGTACAGCGGCTGTTCTTCGCCCTCGTCATTGACCTGGGCTAGCAAAGCCCCTAAAGAGGCATCCATGGCAACAATATATAAGATAAGGGGCTTCCCTCTGACAGGTGCCCTTAAGACAGGAGGAGTCAGCAGATACTCCTTGATTTACTCGAAGGCCTTCTGACAGTCTTCGTCCCATATGAAGGGTGCGCCTTTCTTCATCAATTTGCCGAAAGGTAGGCATCTCCCAGAGAGATTAGAAATAAATCGCCTAATATAGGCGAGTCTACCTTGCAGAGATCCGAGCTCTGTCAAGCTCTTGGGTGGGGGCAGTCCCCTTATAGCCTTGATTTTGTCAGGGTCGATTTCTATACCCCGGTACCTGACAATGAAGCCAAGGAACTTGCCGCTGGAGACGCCGAAGGCGCACTTCATCGGATTCATCTTGAGTTGAATTGTCGAAGCCTTTCAAAGACTCGACGCAGGTCAGCTAAGTGATCTCCCGCCTCTTTGTCTTGACGACCAGAACATCAACATAGCATTCGACAAGATCATGTAACATCTCGTCGAAGATCTTGGTCATTGCCCTTTGGTAGGTTGCGCCGGCATTTTTCAGACCGAACGACATCCTTTTATAGTTGAAGATCCCCTTAGGAGACCGGAAAGTCGTATGGTCTTTATCTTTGACGGCCATGCGGATTTGATTATAGCCCGACGACCCGTCCATAAAAGACAAAGCTTCGTGACCAGTGGTCATATCAACCATCGTCTCAGTGATTGGGACAGGAAAGTCGTCCTTTGGGCATGCCTTATTTAAATCTCTGAAGTCGATGCAGACTCGGACTTGGCCGCTCTTCTTCTTGACAGGGACTATATTGGCGAGTCACACAGGATATGTGCAAGGCTCTATGCAGTCCACATTGAGCATTTTATTGACCTCAGCGTTGACCTTCAGTTCCAGCTCGTGGCGCATACGCCTTTGAGCTTGCTTGACTGGCTTGACTGTTAAAAGTATTGCCAGCTCATGTTCAGCCACAGAAGGGTCGAGCCCGGGCATTTCTTTGTAAGTCCAGGCGAAACAATCCCTAAACTCTTCTAGGAGCTGTCGATACGACTGCCTTTCTTCTCGCTGAGGAGAGCACTTATGAAGATGGGACGGTAGTCATTTTTGCTTCCGAGATTGATTTCAATCAACTCGTCCACAGTCGCTTGACCGCCGTCTTCAAGCTCCGGCGGAGCTGGTTGGAGGTCGAGGAAGTCTCCCTCATCATCAGTGTTGGCTTCATAGACATCAAATTCTTCGAAACACTCTTGCCCATGGATTGAAGTCGAAGGACTGGCCTCGTCTTGCCGATGGTTAGCAGGCTCAACTGCTTTTTCCTCCGAAGGGCGACCATTGTCAGCTCCTGATGAAGGTGAAGGTGTCAAAGACACGTCACCGGACCCCCTTATAGAGTCATCAACCTTGGGCTCAGCTTCTGCCTGCCCGTGATGGAGAGGTAGCAGTCCTATGGTCTTGACTGCAAAGTGGACCTCGAAGTCCGTCTCTTGGTCATAGCCTAGGCCCCTTGTATCTTTGCGGGAGAAGGGAGGCTGTCCGCGGACCTGCGGAGGGTTCCACAGTTGATGGAAATACGCCGCTCGCGCAGGGTCCAGAGTTTGCGGGATGTGCTGCTTTTTGCATATCTCCCTAATCTAGTTGGGCATATCATCCATCTCCTGGACTGGCTCTGGCACCACATCGGCGGGAGTATCCCAGCCGAAGTCATCTTTAGGAGGACACGGTGGGACTAAATCACCTTTGTAAAAGATGATCGGTTTGACCTCCTTGCCTTGTTGCGTCTCCTTCTCCGTTGATAGGAGACAGCAAAGGTCTTCAACTGCTCCACCTCATACTCGTCCCGTTGGGACGAGAGCTGAGGCACTTGGGTGGTAAGGAGATACTCCCATCAATGACCCGGCTGATAAGGTTGGCTTCAAAGTCCATACTTCGCCTTTCTGGTTGGGTCGGCTTGGAGGCGGCACTGAGGCTCAGCTGTGCAGCTTTACCATGTCTTGGTTGACAGTGAAGAGCTGCCCTTCTTCAACTTCAGGGTCCACCTTTTGCTTCCCTTTATCTTTTAAAGGCTCGGGGATTGTTAAGGTGGGCTTCCCGAAATATAGTGAAGCATCGGCCAGATGGCACTCATTGGGGTGGAACGGGGCTTGATCTGCGAAGACCGTATGTTGCTCCCCTTCCTTGGCATATTTAATGCACTGATGCAAAGTTGAAGGAACGACCCAGTTCTCATGAAGCCAGGGTCTTCCAAGCAGCATCTTGTAAGATGTGTCGGAGTTGATGATATAGAATGTCGCTTGGGTGACAAAATCGCCCAAGGCAAGCTTGACTACAACCCGAGCGCTTCCTCGGAACCCCGATTGAATCCCGAGATCTTGACATCGGTCACCTTTTGCAAATAAGGTGCCAAGTATAGGGACTTGAAAGTCTTCAGAGGCATGATGTTGACGGCTGCTCCAGCGTCAACTAGGATGCGATTCACATCATGTCCATTAATCGTCCCCCTCATATATAAGGGGCGATTATGACACGGAGAGGACAACAACATGTCTTTGTCCGTAAGGAGATGTTGGCTGTGAGTGCTTCATATGCCTGGGCTTGCAACTCTGCAACATGGGCTTCATATGCCTCTGGATCTTGAGTATCTTGACAAGAGCCTCTCTGAGGTCTTTGCTCCAGGCAATGGCCTCCCAAATAGTGACATTTGTTGGGAACCGTTTCATATGATGAATAATTTTGCGGTCTGCCCGAGCACGGGTCTTGTCAAATGGCGGGATGATCTCCGCCAGAGTCTTTGGCGCCTGGCGAGGCTTCTCCCGCTTAGAAGGGCGCTCCTCCGCATTCTGGCCTTCCGCATCTTCTCGGAACAGCGGTGCCAAGGATTCCTCCGGAGGTGGCAAAGGCTCATCAGGCTGGTCTTCATTAGGAGGACCTGCTGGGCTTGTGGTCTCGACCCTGTTGGAGGGGCCGGCTTGCTCTGACGCCTCCTCGCGCTTCGGCGACTTGGCTGGCTCCTCTTCTTCATCGGAGGAGGTGATTGTAAAAGGGACTCCACCCGGCTTAGCCGTTGAGGCGGAGTTTGGACCCTCTGAGGAGTTGAGTATGAAAGGGATTCCCCGAACTTGAGTTTCTGGGGCAGGACCGGGCTTCTCCCCTCTGAATATTATGACCCGGTCAAGAGTCAGGGGACCTTCACGTCCACGTCCTCGGGCCGACCCCGGCCGCGTCCTCGGCCATTTCTTGTCGAGCGACGCTGATATGTCGCCATAGGAGCCTGGCCTCCAGTGCTATCAGCTGTAGGACAGTAAATATTGTCGGGCGGCGGAATCGCCACCATGTTGCAGGAGAGCTCTTGCAGCATTTCCTCGAGCATCTCGACAGTGAGCTCCTCATCTTTATAGAATAAGGAGAGCTCCTCCAGGATTGGGAAGTCTTCACCCTCTTCAAGACGGTGACCATTTCTCGGAGCCATTGTAGAAGACGGGCTTTGCGCCCAAGTTTGTCCCAGGGAATGTATTCGTCTAGAGTGACGACCCTGGTGGGATGAGGGGGAGTGTACTCCTCCAGCTCATCTATGAGCTTTTGAAGTCTTTGTAGAGGAGTTGGCTCCTTAGGAGCCTCCATAGCAGCGGCTTGCTCGGCTTGCTTCTTTAACCTCTCTTCAAATTCTTCTTGCTATTCTTCTCCTGCTTCTTTTGGCGGGCTGCCTCTTGAGAAGAGAGAGAGTTTGCTTCGGCAAGGGGGACTCGCTTGCCCCCAGAATTTTGCTTTTTGCTCCGGGCTGGTTCCTTAGGAGCCTTAGTGCCACGGCTCTTTCTGGGGACAATCTTGGTCCAATTGGCCTCCTCCGGCTGAGCTTGGAAGGTGGCATTGATTGCCTGAGCAATTATTTCAGGAGGCAACTTCTGGAACTCTGCTAGTCCACAGTAGGGCCTCTGGGAGCTTTGTAGTTCCACCGACTTTGCTTGGTCTGGTGGGTTGGCTTGCTTGAGCTGCTGAGGCCTTTCTACAATAGGCGGCCTCGCTGGGCTGACAGAGGTCTTAGCCGAGATCTTTGCGGGCTCAAGGAGTTGAGTCCTCTCCCCGACTAATGGCCTTGCTGACTTGGCAGGAACTTTGGCTGAAGGCTCTGACGCATTGGCTTTGCCTTTGTTATCTGGCCGAGAGTTCTCTCTTATGACGATGCCAGGCTGACTCGACTTGGGACGGGCCTTGGAACTCTCTCCCACAGCTTGGCTTCCTGGGTTCTGGACCTTAGGCCCTTTATAGGTGGCCTTGCCTTTAGTGAGTAATGGGAATTCATCATTTTCCGCGGGCTCACTTGGCCGGGCTAATCGGGAAAAAGCTTCGGTTTCTCGCCGGGCCTGCTGGAGAGTCTCCCTGGCGGCCTCTGCAAGGCGCAACCTCGTCATGGAGTTCCCCTGAGTATCGATAACCCCTCTCTGGATGAGGGCTTCGATGAAGTCTTGAACCTCTGGGCAATGCCGAGTGGAGTGAGACACCCTTGCATGATACTTGCAATAGCGGGGGTGTCTCTTGGCCGTCTCATTGTAATAAGACGGCGGGTCATGTGTCAGCACCCAGCCATCCTCCAGAAGTTTGTCAAAAATCTTCTCAGTGTCTTCCTTAGGAAAAGAACACTGATGAGATGGTCGCCACCCTAGACACCATAGTGTGGACTTGGGCGATTGGGAACTGGCTCCCTGGGAACTGACTCCCTCCTCCTCGGCTCGGGGAACTGGAAGGCTGCTGCAGCGTGAATGACGTTGACATAGAAGTGAAGACTCCTTCGTGCATGCGGCTGCGGTGAGTCGACCAGGAATTCACCCATGTTGACCTTCCCTCGCTTGATCAAGTCCTCAGCGAGGTCCTTGAATGGTTCACAGTTGTGGATGATGTGGCCAACAACTTCATGGTAGGAGCAATAGCCCTGATGAAAAGCAGCACCTGGTGTTTGCTCCATGGGTGATGGGCTAATCAACCCCGCCCTCTGACATGCGAAGAAGATATTGGGGGTTTTCTCTAAAGGGAAGGAGTATAATTTCTCTGGGAGCTCGACTTGAAGTGGAGCCTCCACATCTTCCGGTGAGTCCTCCTCGTCTTCAGATGAATCCGAGGACTCTTCAGAGAGCCAACCCCCGAGCGGGGCCCGACCCGTGGGTGATATACCCACCTCCCGTATGTGGGATGGAGCTAACCCCCTGGCAAATGAGCCAAAGGGGAAAGTGGACAACTGCTGATCAATGCTCTCCAGGAACTGCAGCAGGCGCCTTTGTTCTCGTAGGGGTTGAGATGTAAATCTCGCAGACGTCGAGGCCTCTGCGCTTGGCGGACCCCGCATCCGCTGAAGCTCTGACATGCGGAAGGGCTCCTCCGCCCTCGCGCGCCTTATGATTTGGGCCTCCTCCTTGGTGACCCAGATCTTCTTCAAATGGAGCTGATGCTCCTCAATTGGGTTGCCCCCTGTCCTTGGACGGGGAGCTCGTGGCTTGGGCCGTTGAAGAGGACCCTGGATTGCCGCCGATACGGCAGGCTTCTTTTTCTTCGCTCCGTCCTCCCGTACTTGCCGGAGGGGCTCGAAGCGATTGGAGGTAGAAATAGTCGGGACATGACGATCCCGTGGCAGAATCGGCTCGCCTCCATCGAGCCGGATGCGGATGTCTCCGACAATTACCGTCTTGCCGGAGCGCGAGACAGCCGCTTCGGGCCTTGCACCCTTGCGGCTTCAGCGTTGCCCCCATTGGGTAGGAGCGGCAGTGTTGGCGCCCGCCATAGGCATGGCGTCATCTTGACGACGGCGGCGTTGCCCCCGTTGAGCAGGGGCAGTACCTCTGAGGGTGACCGCAGTAGATTTGGCGCCATTGCGGCGGCGGCGTTGCCCCCGTTGAACATGAGCGACGCCAGTAGTGATATGATTGACCGAGAAGACTCGGCCAACAGCTGGGGCAGAAGGCCTGACACCTCCGGCGATTGACGTAGCAGCCAAGGGAGCTCGGCTGGTTGTCGGGATGAAGGGCTTGACACCCTTAACAGTTGGAGAATTGACCGGATGGACTCGGCCAGTTGATGAAGTAGAGGGCCCAACACCCTCAGAGACGACCTTGCTGACCGGACTAACCCGGCAAGTTGCTGGAGTCGAAGGCCTGACGCCTCCGATAGTTGTCTTTTTGACCGGGCGGACCCGGCCAGTTGAAGGAGTCGAGGGCCTGACACCCCCGACAGTCGTCTTGTCGACCGGACTGACCCGGCCAGTTGCTGGAGTCGAAGGCCTGACGCCTCCGACCGTTGTCTTCCTGACCGGGCGGACCCGGCCGGTTGAAGGGGCCGAGGGCCTGACACCCCCGACGGCTGGCTTGTTGACCGGACTGACCCGGCCAGTTGCTGCAGAGGGTCTGACACCCTCGGCGACTGTTAGTACTGCAGGAGCGACTGAATTGACTTCAGCCACTGGCACCACGCCCAAGAAGAAGGGCGAGCCGACGACCTCTAGGAAGTCGCCGAAAACAAGTGGTGTTGCCAGGTAGCCGATCCTGGCGTGGTTGGCAACGATCTCGGGGCCGTAGGTAACGGCAGCCATCGCTGTGCTGTTGTTGGTGGTGGTGGTGCGTAGCACACAAGGAGTGGCGTGCGAATGCACAAAGAACTCTCAAATGAACCGAGAGATGTGCCCTCCTCTTCCCGTCCTGTAAGAGGAAGAGGGGCAATCAGAACCTTGAGGAAGGTTTAGAGACTTTCTTTGACAGAAAGAAGAAAGGCGGAAAAGTCCCACCGGGCGTGCCAGTCTGTGAGACACGGAAAAAATCTAAATCGACTTTTATCGTAGATAAAAGGTAGATTTTCGTTCTTTTTGAAAAGAAACACTCCTCTGCGTAGAGAGGGTTCCGTGGGTGCGCGTCGTATCAGACGATTTGGGTTCGAGTGCTGGACCTTTCCCCACTGACCGGAGTCAGTGTTGATTTACATCGGCCTAACGTCCGAACACCTTTGTTTGACTGTCAAAGAAGTTCCAAAGTCTTCTATAGAGGTTCTGATGTGGAGGGCAAGCTCACTCGAGAGACTCTCCATGACCACTCATTTACCACCAACACATTAATAGAGTTAGGGCTAAGTCTGAACAAAACCCTAAGATTTAGGAATAAAGACGCAAATATGCGGAAGCCGTAGGCGTTTTTGAAGTAGAGAGAAGTTTTCTGGACCCCGAGGGTATTTTGGTAATTTTACCACCCCAGGGGTATTTTGGTAATTTTCCCAGGCCAGGGGCATTTATGAAATTTCTGGGCTGGAACGGAAGTAGGATCGGGTTCCTGACTCCCCAAGGCATAGAAGCCGTTTCTGGAGGGTTTCAAGGGCTCTGAGGTCATTTTTAAGTCACAGGGGTATTTTGGTAATTTTACCAGACCCTAGACCTAGGTTTGAGATGATACCCGAGTGTTGGACTGAGCTGACAACACTTCCGGAGCGAAGGAATGACAAGGGACTTCATAGAAGACACACATCTGTCAATTTGGCCGAAGGAGGGGTATATGTGCAGTTTTGACAAGTCGGGGGTTTTCTTGTAATTTTCCCCAGTCAATGCATAAAGAAGACATATGGAGTCATAGATTGCATTTATGGCCCAAATGGGTACAAGGATTGTCGGCGAGTTGTCGACTGTACAAAGATCCGCACCAACGCGGGAAGTAGGGGCGTAGCCCGAATTACAAAAGATTGCAGGGTATAACTGCAAATTACAGGACTTTGGTCTTTGACGGTCCCGGGGAGGACATTTTTGTAATTTCTCCATTATAAAGGCAGAATTACATGACTTAGTCGTCCCGGGACGTAAAGACTTACAAACATGGCCCACTAAGAGGCGTAATTAACAACATGGCCCGCTGAGGGGCATAAACGTAAATATACCCCGTAGGGGCATAAATACAAGACCCGGGGACTTACCCCACACGGGCCGAAACAAACGAACAAAGGCTTCAAGTGTCTTCCGTAGGCAGCTTGTAATAGCTTTTCTCCTTGTCTCGTTGTCTCCTCCAAAGGGTACTTAACAACCACGCCCACGTAGGGGCATAACGACAAAACCCACGTAGGGACATAAATACAAGACCCACGTAGGGGCACAACAACAACGCCCACGTAGGGGCATAATGACAAAGCCCACGTAGGGGCATAATGACAAAGCCCGGGGTGTCACATACCCCAAATAGGCCAAGACAACGAACAAAAGATTTCTTCTCTTCACAAGTCGTCCTCTCTCTCCAAAAAAAAAGTCCCCCTCAAATGAGCCCCGTAGGGGGTATTTATAGAAGGTGAGGGACCGGCCCGGGGTGGGCCGAACCCGGGCGGGTCAAAGCCACCCCGGGCAGGTTCCCCCCCTCTTTTCTTTCTTTTTTTTTTTATTATGGGCAGACGGAGACCCCGGGACCGGCCCGGGACAGCCCCGCCCCGGGCTGGTCCTCGCAGACCTGCCCGGGGTCGGGGGGTCCCGGGCAGGTCCCGCCCGGGGAGGAGCCACCCCGGCGGGCCTGCCCGGGGCCAGCCGACCCCGGGCGGGTTCCTCCCGCCCGTGCAGCCGCGGGGGGACCTGCCCGGGGGTGGCTGGCCCCGGGCGGGTCCCTGCTGTCCACCCCGGGGGGGTCTTGGCCACCCCGGGCAGGTTTGTTGCTGTACGCCCCGGGCGGGTCTGTTGATGCCCACCCCGGGCGGGTCTTGGCCACCCCGGGCAGGTCTAATGTTGCTGCAGTCCACCTCGGGGAGTTCTAGTCACCCCTTTCTGCAGTGGTGAGCTTAAGTAGTAGTTCACCTCGTATGTAGTGGGCAAAAAATGTTGCCAACACCAGTCCAACCATCACACATGATGGTGCATCCTCTCTCCACCCATATATGCTTGAAGCTTTCAACCCAATCATGGAGCTCCTCAACCTCTCCCTCAAGGCCACGCCCGTATATGTCTCGACGTGAGGGGGCCTGCAAGCCAGGGCCAGCATCTGCTATGGCATCTATCATAGGTTGGAAATATTCACTTGAAGCATGTGCAGGGACACCTGCATGAAAAAATCATTTGCAAATAGATTTAAATGCATGCCCTGCAACTTCTGCTGATTTTTTGACCCCTCATTGCTTGCTTGATTTTAGGTTGTGTAGCTTGGGGCCTTCTGTGCAGATAGTTGTCCATGGGACCTGTTCCCTGCGTATGTGGGGCAGCACCAACGTCAGGACGTCGTGCAGCTGTACTGTCATAAGTCCCTCAACCCATGGGCACCTTCCCTTTCCTTCGAGCGGCTTGTTCACACTCCTTTGCTTCAGTCAGCTCTGGATCAGAATCCTCAGTGCCTTCCTCATCATCATCCCTCCTAACCCTTCTGCCATAAATCTCCTCAGCAATTTCAGCCTCATCCTCTGCCCTTTGTTGCACCCTCTCCCTTTTCCCCAAAAGGCACTGGCGCATCTCTTCTCGCACCTCTCGGGGACAGTTGTCACATTGTCTCACCTCTCCTCTTACCCCTGCCAAATGTTGCTTTCCTCTGGTAATTCCGCCATACATCTCCTTACCACAGTAATTGCATTTCACCTTTCTTCTCTTAGCATCAATTAAGGACATGTGGTGTCACGCCCCGACGCGGAATATCGGGACGTACAGTTAGAAACGAGCTGGCAAGAGAGAGAACTAATCTAAATATATACAAGTGCTAAGAAATGGAATAACTTATTGACCATTAAACAAAACATAATTGGTACAGTAATCCTCAAATCAACTCAATACAACTGGGATAACAAACTCTAAACCACAATAACATAACTGAAACACAACACACTCTAAACTCGACTAACTGATACACTCAAAACATCACTCCTGCCCTTCCCCATCGGTAAGCGCGTCACCTGAAAAGCCTGGAAAGGGGGGGAAACAACAACTATGAGCTGACGCTCAGTAGGAAATAACAGATAGGTATAAGTGATTAGCAGTTTAATTACATTTTCAAAATATCATGCTACAAAGGATAATGCAATAAAAGAATCATGATGATATAATGAAACAAAATTTAAAGATCTTGCAAGGTCAAGAGATATAAAGGAACAGAATGGTAATACTTAAGAGGAATAACAAAGACAAGAATTTACTACAGGAGATAACGATAAAGAGTTGGCCATATCAAGATAATTCAAGTCATGTCAAGCACGTGTGTAGTTTCATTTCCACGTCCAAGTAGCAGCAAGTAAAGTAACGACAAGTAGAGTATAGAACAGTGAAGAGTGGAAAGTGAAACGTAGTAGAGAGTAGTAGAGAGTAGTGGCCAGTCCTAGATTTAACCCATGTCATAGTACTGGTGCCAAATGCCACACCTAGTCAATCACCTCCCCGGGGGTACACGTAGTGTTCGGGCGCTCCTCCCAGGACTAGACCGAGCCCTTAATTGTTTGCCAGGCATTGATTTCTTTGGATCAAAGATTCCACGAATCTAGACTTCCACAATTTATGGTCAGAATTCCAAGGTTTGAACCATGTAGCAATAACAATTTCAAGTAGGAAGGAGATTCATTTCAGAATTTCAAGGTAAGCACAATCATCAAGAAGATTGAAAACCAAGTCACAATAAGAGTTAATCATGCTGCGCTACTGTAGTACAGCAGCTATCCAACAAGCTAATCAACATATTAATCCTAATTACCAAGTTAATATGTCAAAAATTATCCATTATCATTTGCATTAAGACAATTGCCAAAAGCTGATTCAAGATGATAAGGTAAAGGAACAAACTTGTACAGGAAGGAAAAAGAATGCATTAACAGAGATTTAATTACAGCATTAACCACTAATTATGTGGGTTTCTATTTAACCAATGTATGAGTCGAAATGAAGATGGTAAACGGCATGTTTTTACACTATGTTTGCAAGTAGGAACCAATGTAAATTGAAATCATAAGGTTTCCAGAATAGGTCACTGGTTCTTCAAAAGTATAGTTTTCAATTGGTCTAAGTTCAATAGGTCGATCCCCTAATGATCCGGATCGATCCTCGGGTCGAAAAATGATGAAAACTGGTTTTCTGGTGTATGGGTCGACCCCTGGGGTCGACCCCTGAAAAATTGGGGTCTGGCAGCTGAATGGGTCGACCCCTGGGGTCGACCCCAGCAAATTCTGAAGGATGGGTCGACCCCTGGGGTCGACCCCTTCATTCCTGCGCATGGGTCGACCCCTAGGGTCGACCCCCTTGCAGGGAGTGGATGGGTCGACCCCAGGGGTCGACCCTCGCGCCTGGGCCAAATGGGTCGACCCCAAGGGTCGACCCTCGGGCCTGCCAGGGCACCCAAAAAATGGGTCGACCCCTGGGGTCGACCCCTGCAAGAACAGCAACGTAAGTTGCCTCCGGAAAACCCATTAACTCATCCAAATGAGGTCCAATTGAGTTGAAATTAAAACCACATGCTATAGGAATCTTACTAGACATATTAGGGTCATAAAACTACAATTTGGAAACACGAATTTCATCAGAATTCACCAGAATCACAACCTATTCTATGAAGAACACAAGGAGACCTAGTTCAGGACATACTTCCACTAAATTGTCAAATTCTCTCGATATACAAAACCAAATTTGGGGATTTTGGTGTCAAAAGAAAGCTAACTCGATCATGAATCCAACCATGTATGATATGCTACATGAATATCAAGTTACATGACTTAAAATAAGCCCGCAATCAAGCTCTGGCTTAAAGGAATACTATATGAATCATGTTCTAGACATGCTTCTACAAAAATTCGAAATTCACCAAGCATGCTCAATAAAAATTGGGGGTTTCTACGTTGAATAAAAGCTAACAACATGCTGATTACTTCATGTAAGTTAATTAGGATTTGGTTGTTAGATCCTACCTCAAATCGAAGAAGGAACTCGAAACCCTAGAATAAAGAACAAGCTTGACAGCACCTTACAAAAAGCTCGATATTTCCACGGATACCTAATGAAAATTGGGGCTTTTGCCACCAATGGATAGAGCTCGATGAGAGGAACAATTTTCTATACTCATGATCGAAGTTTGGTTGAGAATTCCTACCTCAATCGTTGGAACAAGGAAGGAAGAGAGGAAGCCGACGGCCTGCCAACCCACCTCCACTAATCGAGCAAGAACTCCTTGGATCTGTAACCTCAACGTACCCCACAGCAACCAAATGAAACTAGAGTCGAAGAGCTACATTTCTATAGGTCATGGGGCTTCTGGATCCTTCGGAGTTGGGAGTATTCGACGCTGCAAGTTACGTGTTAAAAACGGCGCCGAAATCCTTGACTTGACCAAAACTATGTCGGCAGCACGTTTTATGGCTAGGTTTACCTCAAATTGATTGAGGGTAAATGTTCCTTACCTCGTGGCCTTCCATTTGCCCTTGATTTCAGATCATTTGGTTGAGTAATAAGGTCGAATTTCACGTTTTAAGTTACGATTAGGTAAAGGGTAGGTGGAAGTCAAATTCGGGATTAATCCTCCAATTAGACAAGGTTACGTAATTAATTTGGGTCAAGTCCAGAAGATAAAATTGCTATAAAAATGATCTTTTATCCAATTACTATTTTTACAGATTTTTCTAAGGTAGTCGAATTTTATAGGTTCTATTTTCTAATGAATTAAATACTAATATTCGAAATTCAAACATTAATTCATTTTAATTCGATTTTTAATTAATAAAAGCTCAATAAAACTTAATAATTAGTCGGGGTATTACACCCTCCCCTACTTAAAGAATTTGGTCCTCCAAATTCACTGCACTATATACGGAAAGTAGGGAAAAGATAGATCACCTAGAATAGGTCGGGATACCGCTTCCGCATATTATCTTCCGATTCCCAAGTAGCTTCTTCGGTCCCACGCCGACTCCATTGAATCTTGACCATCGGTATAGACCGATTCCGGAGTTGCTGCTGTTTCCGGTCTAGAATTTTGATAGGTCTTTCTTCATAAGTCAAATCTTCCTTTAACTCAAAATCCACATGTTGAATGATGTGAGTGGGATCGTACATATATTTCCGTAACATAGACACATGGAAAACATTATGTACGCCAGATAACTGAGACGGTAATGCCAGTCTGTAAGCAACTTCTCCCACTCTATCTAGGATCTCGAATGGACCAATATACCTCGGACTCAGCTTGCCATGAATGCCAAATCTTCGAATCCCTCTCGAAGGAGAGACTTTCAGAAACACATGCTCGCCAACTTGAAATTCTAATGCTCTTCTCCTTGTGTCGGCGTAACTCTTCTGTCTTGACTGAGCCACTTGTAACCGGTCTCGGATAACACGGATGTTCTGTGATGATTCTGAAACAAGATCCGGTCCAAGCCATTGCTTCTCGCCCACCTCGTCCCAACACAACGGGGAACGACAGCTTCTTCCATACAAAGCTTCAAATGGAGCCATTTGTATGCTGGATTGGTAACTGTTGTTGTAGGCGAATTCAATCAATGCCAAGTGATTACTCCAACTGCCTCCGAAATCAATCATGCAAGCTCGCAACATATCTTCCACTATCTGGTTGGTTCTTTCAGTCTGTCCATCTGTCTGTGGATGAAAAGCAGTACTGAAATTCAGACGAGTACCAAGAGACTCTTGCAGTCCCTTCCAGAAATGTGAAGTAAATCTCGGGTCTCTATCAGACACAATGCTGACAGGTATACCATGGAGCCTTACCACTTCCTTCAAATATAAAGCAGCCAATACATCAACTGTCCACTTGGACTTAATGGGTAAGAAATGAGCCGATTTTGTCAAGCGATCGACGATCACCCATATCGCATCAAATCCACCACGAGTCTTAGGTAGACCCATAATGAAATCCATGCCAATGCTTTCCCACTTCCATTGGGGTATGTCGAGTGGTTTCAACTTTCCTGCCGGTCTGAAATGTTCAGCCTTAACTTGTTGACAAACCAGACATCTACTCACGAAATCTGCAATTTCCCTTTTCATATTTGGCCACCAAAAGGACCTTTTCAAATCCTTGAACATTTTAGTGCCTCCAGGATGAATAGTGTATTTGGATCTATGTGCTTCCTCCAGAATCTTGTTCTTTAACTCAGCTTCATCAGGTACACAAGTTCTACCCTGGAATAACAATCTTCCATCGTCAGCCACCATGAAGTCGGGTCTGCTGCTCAAACTTCCCTTGATCTCAACCAGCTCGGGATCATTATCTTGCAAGGATTTGATCTCCATCAATAATTCGGGCTTAAGTCGAATCTGTGCAATTATAACCCGATCATTATCAACATTTAGATCCAGGCTAGCTAACTGTTCCAATAGCCTCCACTCTTGTAACATGAGACTTGATAATTTAGCCACAGGCTTCCGGCTTAATGCATCTGCCACCACATTGCCTTTACCGGGATGATATTCAATCGAGAAGTCGAAGTCCTTCAAGTACTCCAACCATCTTCTCTGCCTCATGTTAAGTTCTTTCTGAGAAAATAAATACTTCAAACTCTTATGATCTGAAAATACTGTGAATGTTTCTCCATACAAGTAATGCCTCCAAATTTTTAAGGCGAATACAACTGCTGCAAGTTCCAAGTCATGAACGGGGTAATTCTCTTCATGCTTCTTCAGCTGCCTAGAAGAATAGGCAATCACCTTACCATGCTGCATGAGTACACAGCCTAAGCCAATACCAGAAGCATCGGTATAGACCACGAAACCACCGTCGCCAGAAGGTAAAGCCAATACGGGTGCAGTAGTGAGGCAATCCTTCAATGTTTGGAAGCTCTGCTGACATTCCTCGGACCATTCAAACTTGTTGTCTTTGCGGGTCAATCGAGTGAGAGGTACCGCAATCTTGGAGAAGTCTTGAATAAATCTCCGATAATAGCCTGCCAGGCCTAGGAAGCTTCTCACTTCGGTCACTGTAGTAGGCTGATCCCAGTTCCTTACTGCCTCCACTTTCGAAGGATCAACTGAAATACCTTCTTTGGTGATGATATGTCCTAAGAAGGACACTTCTTGCAGCCAGAAATCACATTTACTGAATTTGGCATATAGTTGATGATCTCTCAATATCTGCAATGCCATCCTCAAATGTTCGGCATGCTCTTCTTCAGTCTTGGAATAAATTAGTATGTCGTCAATGAATACCACGACCCATTGATCAAGATAAGGCCGGAATGCATTATTCATTAACTGCATGAAAGCAGCTGGTGCATTCGTTAGACCAAAAGGCATAACGACAAACTCAAAATGACCATACCTGCTGCGGAAAGCCGTTTTATAAATATCATCTTCCTTAATCCTCAGCTGATGATATCCAGATCGAAGATCGATCTTAGAGAAATAATGTGCTCCCGCTATCTGGTCGAATAATTCGTCGATCCTCGGCAATGGGTATTTATTCTTGATAGTTAGCTGGTTCAGTTGCCGATAATCGATGCATAATCTCATCGAACCATCCTTTTTCCTGACGAATAATACAGGAGCTCCCCAAGGTGAAGTACTCGGACGAATAAAACCCTTCTCGAGCAATTCCATCAGTTGTTGCTTTAATTCCCTTAGCTCCGCAGGGGACATACGGTAAGGAGCTCTAGAAATAGGAGACGTGCCAGGAAAAATATCAATAGAAAAGATAACTTCCCGCTCAGGCGGAAGTCCTGGTAGTTCCTCTGGAAAGACATCAGGAAAATCTCGGACAATAGGAATGTCTTTGATCTCATCTTGTTGCTCCGGTGTAGCATGGACAAAGGCTAGAAAAGCCTCGCAACCTCGCCTCATCAGCTTGTCGGCTCGAAGAGCCGAGATAAGTGATACGGGGTTATGGTGCTTGATCCCCGTAAAAGATAAACCAGAATGTCCAGTAAAAGTCACTGAGCTAGAACTGCAGTGAACACTGGCCTCATACTTGGCTAACCAATCTGCTCCAAGGATTACATCATAATCCTTCATATCCATGCAAACTAAGTCGGCTGGAAAGTTCCGTTCATCAATAATAACCTTACTAGAAGGATAGTAATATTGAATAGCCGCTCCAGAACCAATAGGAGTTGATATAACTAATGGAGAATTCATCATAATAGGTTCCACAGATAACGACTTCGCAAATTTCGGGAAATAAAAGAATGCGTTGCACCAGTATCAAAGAGAACAAATGCGGGCTTGTCGATTATAGTAAGGGTACCTTCGACGAGTCCGCCATCATCAGAAATCCCAGTTTCATCCGCATGTAAAGCTTGGAGCCTTCCTTGCGGCTTCTTGATAACTTGAGGTTTTGCCGGTGTAGCTTGTTCCGATAGAAGAGGGCAGTCAGGGATACGGTGTTCCCTACTCCCACATCGTAAACACGCACCTAGCTTGCGCCAGCATTCCTCCATCTTGTGACCTGGACGATCACAATACTTGCACTTGCCCTTGAATGGAACAATAGGGCCGGGTTTCTTCTCTTCATTTCTTGGCATCTTGCCTTTCCACGTTCCCGATCCGATCCACGAACTAGACCCACTCATGGGCCTCTTTTTGCTAGTGCCAAATCCGGGTCTAGGAGTTGGTTGTTCCTTCTTCATGCCTTGCCCACGGATCCTCTCCGTCATTTCTAAGGTATCTTCTAGAACTTGTGCCTTTCTCACCATCTCAGAATAAGTAGAGATCTCCATCGGCGCCAGTTGATTGATGTAATGAAGCTTCAACCCGTTGAGAAATCGCTTAGCTTTCATCTTTTCTGTGGAGATAAGGTGAGTAGCATAGCGCGAAAGCCGAGAGAACTGTGCTTCATATTCGGCCACCGATAAGCTTCGCTGCTTTAGAGCCGCGAACTCCGCCGCCTTCTTCTCTTGTACACGATCGGAAAAATATTTGTCGTTGAAGAATTCCTCGAACTCTTCCCATGTGACTTGTTGATCGCCTAGAGTTGCCTTGACGGAATCCCACCAAGTACGCGCGTCCCGCTCCAATTGGAAGGTAGAAAGAAGGACACGCTCTTGGTCGGTGCATTGCATGACTTCAAAAATTCTCCCCATTTCGTTGAGCCAATGCTCGGCCTCGTCGGGGTTAGTCGAACCAGCAAATCTTGGCGGGTTCATTCCTCGAAAGTTCCGGTATAAGTCACCGGTGCCATGACCCGCTGCTCCAGCTTGAGCTACCTGATGTAACGCCTGAGTCAGGCCTTGAACCGTGCGCTGCAGGTTCCTCCATTCAGCACGATCGGCTGCCATCTACACGAGAAATAGATTACTTAGGTCCAATAAAATAGATAATAACACGATTAAGGAACGAACTTAACCCAAGTTTCTACCCAATCTCACCAGGTCAGGTTCTAGACTTTAACAAGGTTAGAGGTCTAATGCACCTAAACACGACCAAAAACTCGGTACCTGGCGGAGCTAATCGGTCCGAAGACCACTCGCGCAAGTATGCGACCTTCCCGATAGGCGTAGCCTAACGTTCGGACAACACCTTTTGATATACCGATTATTGGGATGCAATGCAAGAAAACCTAAACTTAGGGAACCTAGGAATATGAAACCTAGGGCTCTGATACCAACTAAACTGTCACGCCCCGACGCGGAATATCGGGACGTACAGTTAGAAACGAGCTGGCAAGAGAGAGAACTAATCTAAATATATACAAGTGCTAAGAAATGGAATAACTTATTGACCATTAAACAAAACATAATTGGTACAGTAATCCTCAAATCAACTCAATACAACTGGGATAACAAACTCTAAACCACAATAACATAACTGAAACACAACACACTCTAAACTCGACTAACTGATACACTCAAAACATCACTCCTGCCCTTCCCCATCGGTAAGCGCGTCACCTGAAAAGCCTGGAAAGGGGGGAAACAACAACTATGAGCTGACGCTCAGTAGGAAATAACAGATAGGTATAAGTGATTAGCAGTTTAATTACATTTTCAAAATATCATGCTACAAAGGATAATGCAATAAAAGAATCATGATGATATAATGAAACAAAATTTAAAGATCTTGCAAGGTCAAGAGATATAAAGGAACAGAATGGTAATACTTAAGAGGAATAACAAAGACAAGAATTTACTACAGGAGATAACGATAAAGAGTTGGCCATATCAAGATAATTCAAGTCATGTCAAGCACGTGTGTAGTTTCATTTCCACGTCCAAGTAGCAGCAAGTAAGTAACGACAAGTAGAGTATAGAACAGTGAAGAGTGGAAAGTGAAACGTAGTAGAGAGTAGTAGAGAGTAGTGGCCAGTCCTAGATTTAACCCATGTCATAGTACTGGTGCCAAATGCCACACCTAGTCAATCACCTCCCCGGGGGTACACGTAGTGTTCGGGCGCTCCTCCCAGGACTAGACCGAGCCCTTAATTGTTTGCCAGGCATTGATTTCTTTGGATCAAAGATCCCACGAATCTAGACTTCCACAATTTATGGCCAGAATTCCAAGGTTTGAACCATGTAGCAATAACAATTTCAAGTAGGAAGGAGATTCATTTCAGAATTTCAAGGTAAGCACAATCATCAAGAAGATTGAAAACCAAGTCACAATAAGAGTTAATCATGCTGCGCTACTGTAGTACAGCAGCTATCCAACAAGCTAATCAACATATTAATCCTAATTATCAAGTTAATATGTCAAAGATTATCCATTATCATTTGCATTAAGACAATTGCCAAAAGCTGATTCAAGATGATAAGGTAAAGGAACAAACTTGTACAGGAAGGAAAAAGAATGCATTAACAGAGATTTAATTACACCATTAACCACTAATTATGTGGGTTTCTATTTAACCAATGTATGAGTCGAAATGAAGATGGTAAACGGCATGTTTTTACACTATGTTTGCAAGTAGGAACCAATGTAAATTGAAATCATAAGGTTTCCAGAATAGGTCACTGGTTCTTCAAAAGTATAGTTTTCAATTGGTCTAAGTTCAATAGGTCGATCCCCTAATGATCCGGATCGATCCTCGGGTCGAAAAACGATGAAAACTGGTTTTCTGGTGTATGGGTCGACCCCTGGGGTCGACCCCTGAAAAATTGGGGTCTGGCAGCTGAATGGGTCGACCCCTAGGGTCGACCCCAGCAAATTCTGAAGGATGGGTCGACCCCTGGGGTCGACCCCTTCATTCCTGCGCATGGGTCGACCCCTGGGGTCGACCCCCTTGCAGGGAGTGGATGGGTCGACCCCAGGGGTCGACCCTCGCGCCTGGGCCAAATGGGTCGACCCCAAGGGTCGACCCTCGGGCCTGCCAGGGCACCCAGAAAATGGGTCGACCCCTGGGGTCGACCCCTGCAAGAACAGCAACGTAAGTTGCCTCCGGAAAACCCATTAACTCATCCAAATGAGGTCCAATTGAGTTGAAATTAAAACCACATGCTATAGGAATCTTGCTAGACATATTAGGGTCATAAAACTACAATTTGGAAACACGAATTTCATCAGAATTCACCAGAATCACAACCTATTCTATGAAGAACACAAGGAGACCTAGTTCAGGACATACTTCCACTAAATTGTCAAATTCTCTCGATATACAAAACCAAATTTGGGGATTTTGGTGTCAAAAGAAAGCTAACTCGATCATGAATCCAACCATGTATGATATGCTACATGAATATCAGGTTACATGACTCAAAATAAGCCCGCAATCAAGCTCTGGCTTAAAGGAATACTATATGAATCATGTTCTAGACATGCTTCTACAAAAATTCGAAATTCACCAAGCATGCTCAATAAAAATTGGGGGTTTCTACGTTGAATAAAAGCTAACAACATGCTGATTACTTCATGTAAGTTAATTAGGATTTGGTTGTTAGATCCTACCTCAAATTGAAGAGGGAACTCGAAACCCTAGAATAAAGAACAAGCTTGACAGCACCTCACAAAAAGCTCGATATCTCCACGGATACCTAATGAAAATTGGGGCTTTTGCCACCAATGGATAGAGCTCGATGAGAGGAACAATTTTCTATACTCATGATCGAAGTTTGGTTGAGAATTCCTACCTCAATCGTTGGAACAAGGAAGGAAGAGAGGAAGCCGACGGCCTGCCGACCCACCTCCACTAATCGAGCAAGAACTCCTTGGATCTGTAACTTCAACGTACCCCACAGCAACCAAATGAAACTAGAGTCGAAGAGCTACATTTCTATAGGTCATGGGGCTTCTGGATCCTTCGGAGTTGGGAGTATTCGACGCTGCAAGTTACGTGTTAAAAACGGCGCCGAAATCCTTGACTTGACCAAAACTATGTCGGCAGCACGTTTTAGGGCTAGGTTTACCTCAAATTGATTGAGGGTAAATGTTCCTTACCTCGTGGCCTTCCATTTGCCCTTGATTTCAGATCATTTGGTTGAGTAATAAGGTCGAATTTCACGTTTTAAGTTACGATTATGTAAAGGGTAGGTGGAAGTCAAATTCGGGATTAATCCTCCAATTAGACAAGGTTACGTAATTAATTTGGGTCAAGTCCAGAAGATAAAATTGCTATAAAAATGATCTTTTACCCAATTACTATTTTTACAGATTTTTCTAAGGTAGTCGAATTTTATAGGTTCTATTTTCTAATGAATTAAATACTAATATTCGAAATTCAAATATTAATTCATTTTAATTCGATTTTTAATTAATAAAAGCTCAATAAAACTTAATAATTAGTCGGGGTATTACATGTGGGCCCACCCCGGATCCTCCTGCCCTTGCTGCTCCTGTGTTTGCTGACGTCTAGGCATGATGCTGCATTAAGACAGTCAAAGACAATCTCTTGTAAGTACAATGAAAAAAAGACAATTGAACATGAAAGAGCTCCAAATTAGTCAATGGAGCTTAATTGAGCTTCAATTGTGGGTAATAAAGTCGAATTAGACGAAAGTCCCAATTTTTTTGAGGTAATTAAGCCCTAATTATCAAATAACCCTTAATGACCCTTCATAAAAATAACATCCCGCATGATCTCACCCCAAATTCATCAATCAAACTTAATTAATCTTCAATTGTAGCTAGGGAACTCGAATTAGACAAAAGTCCCAATTTTTTGAACTAATTAAGCCCTAATTACCCCTCATAAAAATATAATCCCAGCATGAAGGCACCCCAAATTCATCAATGAAACTTAATTAATCTTCAATTGTGACTAAGAAACTCGAATTAGACAAAAGTCCCAATTTTTATGAACTAATTAAGCCCTAATTACTAATTAAGCCCTAATTACCCTTGCTAAAAATATAATTCCACCACGAAGGCACTCCAAATTCGTCAATGAAACTTATCTAACCTTCAATTGTGGCTAAGAAAGTCGAATTGGACGAAAGTCCTAAATTTTTTGAATGAATTAGAGGTTAATTAATAATGAATCTAATTTTAAGTATCTAATTAAAATTTATTTTGAAATCTGAACTAATTAGGGTTGTACAAATTAAGGTACAAAAAAATACTTACAATCCCAAGTGCACACAGCAGGCTAGTAGGGGGTGGGCAGTCCGGCGGTGGCAGTAGGGCGGCTTTCAGCCACCTGCTGGCCCTGGCTGCTGCAGCAACAGCAAGAGCAGCAGGCTCAGCCGCAGCTGGCAGCAGCACCAGCTGGTGGCTGAGCAGCAGGCAGCAGCACCAGGCGGCAGCAGCACCAGGCAGCACGCAGCAGGCAGCAGCCGCAGGCCCGCAGCAGGCAACAGCCGCAGGCAGCAGCAGCACCACAGCAGCTCGGCAGCAGCAGCACCACAGCAGCTCGGCAGCAGCAGGCCAGCAGCAGCACAGCAGCGGCAGCAGCAGCACAGCCGCAGGCAGCAGCAAAGCAGCCAGGGAGACAGCAGCCAGCAGGGGGGAGGGTTTCGGCCGAAACCGTGGCTGGGTAGTGGGGTATCGGGGGGGGGGGGGGGGGGGGGGACAGCAAAGCATAAAGGGGTTCACGTGTTTCGGCCAAAACCGGATGGTTTCGGGCCGAAATCGACCGGTTTCGGGCGAAACCAGTATCGGTTTCGCCCGAAACCAATACCCCCCTTAAGTTTCGGATTGCTACAGTAATAAGGGCCTTTTTCGTATCGGTTATGGCCGAAACCGATACATTTCGGCCGAAACGTATCGGTTTCGGCCGAAACTGCCAACCATGGATAGGAGTGGGATGGTGGTAGGGAGGAGAGGAACACCCCTTTGTCATCATGAGGTGCCTCTCATGGAATGTGAGGGGGATAGGGGGGCGGAGAAGAAGAGGGCTGTAAAGGACTTGATTAGGAGGTGTAAGATTGACATCATGTGCATTCAACAATCCAAGTGTGAAGGGATGAGGAATCCATCTTGAGGGAGATCAGTGGAACAAGACTATCTAAGGGGGGTGGCTTCTCCGACGGAGGGCAGGTCTGGGGGAATCATGATCCTCTGGAATCAGTATGAAGTAGAAGAGGTGGAGCTAGACATACAGGTCAGCAGGTGGGCTATCTCCTTACACTTTAGAAATGTAAAGGATGACTTCTCTTGAGACTTTACAGGGGTGTATGGCCCTCAAAGTAGGGAGGAGAAGCGGCTCTTGTGGGAAGACATGGTTCGGCATCACCGCACCTCCAACCGCTATTGGTGTAGATGGGGACTTTAATGTGGTGATTGCCCCTTAGGGAAGGACGGGTATAGGGGAGATGGATGACTTGACTGATTTAATCAAGGAGGCAACTTTAGTAGACAACGTCATGGCAAATGGGCAATACACATGATCCAACCTGTGAGCTAATCCCTTATGCTCTAGGCTGGAAATGTTCTTGGTATTTGTTGATTGAGAGGATCACTATCCTGATGTGGGACTGGACGCGAACCTGGGACTCTAGCTCGCGGACGTCCCTAAGCGAGGGAAACGCGTGGATCTGTGCGGTTGAGAAACTGGTGTTGGCAGCAAATTTTGCTTTGCAAAAATACCTCCGCTTTTATTTAGTTGAAGTAGAAATGGGCTAACTTGGAGATGGAAGACCCGTACGGGGTCGGAGGAACCCGTCCGGGGTCGGAGGGACCCGTACGTGGTCGCCCTCACCCGGACGGGTCCGCCCGGAGGTGGGCAAACCCGCACGGGGCCGCCCTTGGGCGGGCGGACCCGTCCGGGGTCGCCCGACCCCGGGAGGGACCCACCCGGGGTCTGCGACCCCGGGCAGGTCTTGCCCGGGGGGTCGCGACCCCGGGGAGGTCCCCCCCGGGGGCCGCGACCCCGGGGGTTCCCCCCGGGAGCGCGCGACCCCGGGCAGGTGCCCGGGGGGGTCGCGACCCCGGGGAGGTCCCCCCCGGAGAGCTGCGACCCAGGGCGGGTTCCCCCCGGGCGTCCGCGACCCCGGGACGGTTCAGGACCGTCCCGGGGACTCTCCACCCCGGGGAGGTTCCTCTCCCGCGCACGCAAATCAAAATATGATCTCCCCGGGGTCATTTTTATCCCGTTGGACCCGTACGGGGTCGAACACTCCCGGGGAGGTTCCCCACTTCTATAAATAGACCCCTGGAGGTCCAGAAGGGGGAGGAAAGAAGCTCTACTACACTCAACAACCTACGGAAGACACTCGGAGCGTTTTGTTCGTTTGTTCGTTTGTCTTGGCCCGCGAGGGGTAAGTCCCCGGGTTTTGTGTAGGTGCCCCTATGAGGGTATATTTGTAATTTTGCCCCTCAGTGGGCCGTGTTGTTGTTTCTGGCAACACACAAAAAGGAGAAGGAGAGAAGACACAAGTGACAACCTACGGAAGACACTTGAAGCATTTGTTCGTTTGTCTTGGCCCGTGTGGGGTAAGTCCCCGGGTCTTGTATTTATGCCCCTACGGGGTATATTTACGTTTATGCCCCTCAGCGGGCTTTGTTTGTAAATTATGCCCTTCAGCGGGCTTTGTTTGTAAATTATGCCCTTCAGCGGGCCATGTTTGTAAGTCTTTACGTCTCGGGACGACTAAGTCTTGTATTTCTGCCCCCCTATAATGGCAAAATTACAAAAATATCCTTCCCGGGATTGTAAAAGACCGAAGTCCTGTAATTTGCAGTTATACCCTGTAATCTTTTGTAATTGGGACTACGTCCCTATCTCCCGCTCCAAGGCGGACGTTTGTACAGTCGACAACTCGCCGACAACCCTTGTACTCACATGGAATTATAAAAGCATTCAGCATGTTTTATATGTAACCTCGGGTGGGAAAATTATAAGAAAACCCCCCGACTTTGGAAAATTGTGTATATACCCCTCCTTCGGCCGAATTGACAAATGTGTGCCTTCCATGAAACCCCTTGTCATTCCTTCAGTCCGGAAGTGTTGTCAGCTCAGTCTAGCACTCGGGTATTATACCAAACCTAGGTCTAGGGTCTGGTAAAATTACCAAAATACCCCTGTAACCTAAACATGGCCTCAGAGCCCTTGAAACCCTCCAGAAAGAGCCTCAGCGCCTTGGGGAGTTAGAGATCCAGTTTCACTTCCATTGCAGCCCAGAAAATTTCATAAATGTCCCTGGCCTGGAAAATTACCAAAATACCCCCGGGGTCTAGAAAACTTCCCTTGCTTTAAAAATGCCTATGGCTTCCGCATATTTGCGCCTCTATGCCTAAATCTTAGGGTTTTGCTCAGACCTAGCCCTAATCTAGTTGTTTCTATGTGTTGGTGGTAAAATGAGTGGTCATGGAGAGTCTCTCGAGTGAGTTTGCCCTCCACATCAGAACCTCTGTAGAAGTCTTTTGGGACCTCTTTGACAGTTAAACAAAGGTGTTCGGACGTTAGGCCGATGTAAATCAACACTGACTCCGGTCAGTGGGGAAAGGTCCAGCACTCGAACCCAAATCGTCTGATACTATGCGCACCCACGGAACCCTCTCTACGCAGAGGAGTGTTTCTTTTCAAAAAGAACGAAAATCTACCTTTTATCTACGATAAGAGTATTTCTTAGATTTTTTCCGTGTCCAACAGACTGGCACGTCCGGTGGGACTTTTCCCGCCTTTCTTCTTTCTGTCGAAGAAAGTCTCTAAAACCTTCTTCAAGGTTCTGATTGCCCCTCTTCCTCTTACAGGACGGGAAGAGGAGGGCGCACCTCTCTCTGTTTAATTGAGAGCTCTTTGTGCATCTGCACGCCACTCCTTTCGTGCTACGCACCACCACCACCACCAACACCAGCAGCAGGGATGGCAGCCGTTACCTACGGCCCCGAGATCATTGCCAACCATGCCAGGATCGGCTACCTGGCAACGCCACTTGTTTTTGGCGACTTCCCAGCGGTCGTCGGCTCGCTCTTCTTCTTGGGCGTGATACCGATGGCTGAAGCCAGTTCAGCCATGCCTGCAACAACAGTCGGGGGCGTCAGGCCCTCGACCCCATCAATTGGCCGGGTCCGCCCGGTCAAGAAGACAGTCGCTAAGGGTGTCAGACCCTCTGCTTCATCAACTGGCCGGTTTCAATCGGCCAAGAAGACTTTTGAGCGCGTCAGGCCTTCTGCTTCAGCTGATCGGGTCCGCCCGATTAACAAGACAACTGTCGGAGGCGTCAGGCCCTCGGCCCCTTCAACTGGCCGGGTTCTCTCGGTCAACAAGAAGACTTCTGAGGGCGTCAGGCCTTCTGCTTCAGCTGATCGGGTCCACCTGGTCAACAAGACAACTGTCAGAGGCGTCAGGCCTTCGGCTCCAGCAACTTGCCGGGTCAGTCCGGTCAACAAGACCATCGTCGGGGGTGTCAGGCCCTCAACCTCAATTGCTGGCCGGGTCTATCCGGTCAATTATCCAACTGTTAAGGGTATCAAGCCCTTCATCCCAACAACCAGTCGAGTTCCCTTGGCTGCCATGTCAACGACCGAAGGTGTCAGGCCTTCTGCCCTAGCTGTTGGCCGAGTCTTCTCGGTCAATCAAATCACTACTGACGTTGCTCCTGCTCAACGGGGGCAACGCCGTCGCCGCAACGGCGCCAAACCCACTGCGGTCACCCTCAGAGGTGCGGCCCCTGCTCAACGGGGGCAACGCCGCCGTCAGGATGACGCCAGGCCTATGGCGGGTGTCACCACTGCCTCCCCTACTCAATGGGGGCAACGCCGAAGCCGCAAGGGTGCAAGGCCCGAAGCGGCTGTCTCGCGCTCCGGCAAGACTGTGATTGTCGGAGACATCCGCATCCGGCTCGATGGAGGTGAGCCGATTATGCCACGGGATCGTCATGTCCCGACTATCTCTACCTCCAACTGCTTCGAGCCCCTCCGGCAAGTCCGGGAGAAAGGAGCGAAGAAGGAGAAGTCTGCCGTACCTACGGCAACTCCGCGCGTTTTGCAAAGGCCCAGGCCACGAGCTCCCCGTCCAAGGACAGGGGGCAACCCAACTGAGGAGCATCAGCTCCATTTGAAGAAGATCTGGGTCACCAAAGAGGAGGCCCGAATTATAAGGCGCGCGAGGGCGGAGGAGCCTTTTCGCATGTCGGATCTTCGACGAGTGCGGAGTCCGACAAGCACGGAGGCCTCAGTTTCTCCGCAATTTACAAATCAGCCCCTACGGGGGCAGAAGCGCCGCGGAGCTGGCAAGAAGGTGCGGCCGACTTCCCCGTGGGCCAGTTCCACGCACACGGAGGAGGATCGCTCACCTCAAGCAGCCACATCCCGAATGTCTGTCTTCGACAGACTTGGGAGGCCGCCCAAGCCGGAGCGACAACCGCCCAAGAAAAAGCGGGTGGTCCAGGTGACCGATGACACTGTCAAAGTGTTCACCTGTTACGCCACCTCCGGCGAAAAACAGCCTGAAGGCACCTCGGGGGAACTCAATCAGCCTCTTCAATATACGAGGAGGTCAAGGTCCGGGTCCCGGGGCCTGACACAAATTCAACAGGTGCCGGCCGCCGGTACCTCTCAGCCTGAGCCGGCGCGGCAAGAAGAACGCCAGGAAGACGTCCACAGTATTGATGGGGACAGTCACTCCAGGCGCGAAGAAGAGCTGGGGGAGGAACCACGGGCCCCCACGCTGGACGAGCTCCAACGGGAAAACCAAGAGCTCAAGGACCTGCTACAGTCGCTTTTACGCGAAAAGGAGGTTCCTTCCCCGCCTCAGGCGGCACCGGCTGGAGTGGATCAGCATCCTTCTCCCATCCTGGCAGCAGCCAATGCCTCTGTCACCGCTGCAAGACTCCCACTGGCAGCGGACTTCGAAGTCCCGCCGCATGAAGCCAATGCGCGGTCATCTGCTACTCCTGCTGCAGAAAGCCTCATGGCGCAGAAGCAGATGATCGAGCTCATCGTGGAAGCGAAGTTCGCTCAACATGGCGAGGGGGTGGCCACCGTTGATTTGTACAGCGTGCCTTATCCCCTCCATCATCAATTCAAGAAGCTTCCACCGGATTGCCCTAAAACCCCGAAGCTCCAGAAATTCAACGGGCAGGGTTCTCTGCATGAACACCTGGCCTATTACATGACGGCCATGGGTGAATTAGCCTTGGAAGAGGCATACTTGCTGCGGTATTTCGCCACGTCCTTGACTGGCACCGCCTTCCAATGGTATTCAAGGTTAAAGCCCAATTCAGTATCTGATTGGGCTGATATGCAGAAGAAGTTTGTCAACCGCTTCCAAATGGTCGAACGCAAGGTCTCCCTAGCAGAGCTTTGTTCCCTTCGACAGAAGAAGGGTGAAACAGTATTGGACTTCATCAAACGATGGAGGGACGTCAGCATGCGCTGCGATAACCCTCCGACGCCTGAAGATGCAATCACTATCTGCCGCAGGGGTCTCTCGGCAGAAGTCAGTGAAAAGCTTCTGGGCTCCAATATCAGAGGCTTCGACCAGCTCAACACGGTGGTGGCGGAGATTGAGATGTTCTTCGCTGATCACCCTACACAAGCCTCTACAAAAGGCAAACCCTCCAAAGACCGTCTGGCTAGCGGTAAAGAGGTGAATGCCGTGGACTTCTCCCCGACGAATGGAGATAAAGGGGAAGGAAAGTCCAAAGGGAAAGGCAAGAAGTCTGGTGATAAGACAAATGCATCTTCCTTAGCGGAGAACATGAAGACGCCTTATTCCTTCAGAAAGGAGCATACTAAGATGCTCTTTGATCTATGTATGAAGGAGCAGCTCGTCACTCTGCCGGACCCGCGGAAGCCCGCGGAGGTGGATAAGACAGATGATCCAACCTATTGTGTGTATCACCGAAGGTTGGGTCACACCATCGGGGATTGCTATGTTTTCAAGAATATAGCAGAAGAGCTCATTCAGAAGGGCTTGGTAAATATGCAGGACCATGCAGTCGACCCACCCCAGCTTCATCCCTGGAGCCGATCGAATCGGTCAGCTAACGTGGTCCATTTGGTGGCGATGGCTTCAAGTTCCAATGCCTCCGAAGCCGGGCCCGCAAGTCGACAGCCCAATGGTGGCCCTAGAGCCACTCCTCCTCCATTCCCAGAATGTTTGGCGCTGCGGAGGACTATCCGGAAGATCCGAGGGGAAGTCCGACAGCTACGACGGGAACAAAGGCGCTTGCTGCAGCTCCTAGAGAGCATTGATCAGCAGTTGTCCACCTGCCCTTTTGGCCCATTTGCCAGGGGGTTACCTCCAGCCCACATACGGGAGGCGGGTGTATCACCCACGGGTCGGGCTCCGCTCAGAGGTTGGCTCTCTGAAGAATCCCCAGATTCATCTGAAGACGAGGAGGACTCACCGGAAGATGTGGAGGCTCCACTTCAAGTCGAGCTCCCAGAGAAGTTATACTCCTTCCCTTGCGAGAAAACTCCCAATATCTTCTTCGCATGTCAACAGGCGGGATTGATTAGCCCGTCACCTCTGGAGCAGACGCCAGGCGCTGCTTTTCATCAGGGCTATTGCCCATATCATGAAGTTGTTGGCCATGTTATCCACAACTGTGAACCATTCAAGGACCTCGCCGAAGACTTAATCAGGCGAGGGAAGGTGGATATGGGCGAATTTCTAGTCGACCCACCGCAGCCGCATGCACGAAGGAGTCTTCACTTCTCCGTCAACGTCATTCACGCTGCAGCAGCCTTCCAGTTCCCCGAGCCTTCCAGTTCCACGAAAATGATGAATTCCCATTACTCACTAAAGGCAAGGCCACGGCCACCTATAAAGGGCCTAAGGTCCAGAACCCAAGAAGCCAAGCTGCAGGAGAGAGTTCCAAGGTCCGTCCCAGGTCGAATCAGCCCGGCATCGTCCTAAGAGAGAACTCTCGGCCAGACAACAAAGGCAAAGCCAAGGCGTCAGAGCCTTCAGCCAAAGCTCCTGCCAAGTCAGCAAGGCCATTAGTCGGAGAAAGGACTCAACCCCTTGAGCCCGCAAAGATCCCGGCTAAGGCCTCTGTCAGCTCAGCAAGGCCGCCAATTGTAGAAAGGCGTCAGCAGCTCAAGCAAGCCAACCCACCAGACCAAACAAAGTCGGTGGAACTACAAAGCTCCCAGAGGCCTTACTGTGGACTGGCAGAGTTCCAGGAGTTGCCTCCTGAAATAATTGCTCAGGCAATCAATGCCACCTTCCAAGCTCAGCCGGAGGAGGTCAATTGGACCAAGATTGCCCCCAGAAAAAGTCGTGGCACTAAGGTTCCTAAGGAGCCAGCCCAGAGCAAGAAGCAAAATTCTGGGGGCAAGCGAGTCCCACTGCCGAAGCAAACTCCTCTCTCTTCTCAAGAGGCAACACGCCAAAAGAAGCAGGAGAAGAATCGCAGGAAGAACTTGAAGAGGAGGTTGAAGAAGCAAGCCGAGCAAGCCGCTGCTATGGAGGCTCCTAAGGAGCTAACTCCTCTACAAAGACTTCAAAAGTTCATAGATGAGCTGGAGGAGTACACTCCCCCTCATCCCACCAGGGTCGTCACTCTAGACGAATATATTCCCTGGGACAAGCTTGGGCGCAAAGCTCGTCTTCTACAATGGCTCCGAGAAATGGTTCACCGTCTTGAAGAAGGTGAAGATTTCCCAATCCCGGAGGAGCTCTCCTTATTCTACAAAGATGAGGAGTTCACTGTCGAGATGCTCGAGGAAATGCTGCAAGAGCTCTCTTGCAACATGGTGGCGATTCCGCCACCCGACAATATTTACTGTCCTACAGCTGATAACACTGGAGGCCAGGCGCCTATGGCGACATATCAGCGCCGCTCGGCAAGAAATGGCCGGGGACGCGGCCGGGGTCGTGCCCGAGGACGTGGACGTGAAGGTCCCCTCGCTCCCGATCGGGTCATAATATTCAGAGGGGAGAAACCGGGTCCTGTCCCGGAAACTCAAGTTCGGGGGATCCCTTTCATCCTCAGCCCCTCAGAGGGTTCAGGCCCCACTTCAACGGCTAAGCCGGGTGGTGTCCCTTTCACAATCACCTCCTCCGATGAAGAAGAGGAGCCAGCCAAGTCGCCAAAGCGCGAGGAGGCGTCAGAGCAAGCCGGCCCCTCCAACAGGGTCGAGCCCGTAAGTCCAGCATGTCCTTCTAATGAAGACCAGCCTGAAGAACCTTTGCCACCTCCAGAGGAATCCTTGGAACCGCTGTTCCAAGAAGATGCGGAAGGCCAAAATGCGGAGGAGCGCCCTTCTAAGCGAGAGAAGCCTCGCCAGGCGCCGAAGACCCTGGCGGAGATCATCCCGCCATTTGATAAGACCCGTGCTCGGGCAGACCGCAAAATCATTCATCATATGAAGCGGTTCCCAACAAATGTCACTATTTGGGAAGCCATTGCCTGGAGCAAAGACCTCAGAGAGGCTCTTGTCAAGATACTTCAAGATCCAGAGGCATATGAAGCCCATGTTGCAGAGTTGCAAGCTCAGGCATATGAAGCACTCACAGCCAACATCTCCTTCACGGACAAAGACATGTTGCTGTCCTCTCCGTGTCATAATCGCCCATTATATATGAAGGGGACGATTAATGGACATGATGTGAATCGCATCCTAGTGGACGCCGGCGCAGCCGTCAACATCATGCCTTTGAAGACGTTCAAGTCTCTATACTTGGCACCTTATTTGCAAAAGGTGACCGACGTCAAGATCTCGGGATTCAATCAGGGTTCCGAGGAAGCGCTTGGTCGGGTTGTAGTCAAGCTTGTCTTGGGCGATTTTATCACCCAAGCGACATTCTATATCATCAACTCCGACACGTCTTACAAGATGCTGCTTGGAAGACCCTGGCTTCATGAGAATTGGGTCGTTCCTTCAACTTTGCATCAATGCATTAAATATACCAAGGAAGGGGAGCAACATACGGTCTTCGCAGATCAAGCCCCATTCCACCCCAATGAGTGCCATCTGGCCGATGCTTCGCTATATTTTGGGAAGCCCACTTTAACAATCCCCGAGCCTATAAAGAACAAGGGGAAGTAAAAAGTGGACCTTGAAGTCGAAGAAGGGCAGCTCTTCACTGTTAACCAAGACATGGTAAAGCTGCACAAGCTGAGCCTCAGTGTCGCTTCCAAGCCGACTCAACCAGAAAGGCGGAGTGTTGACTTTGAAGCCAACCTTATCAGCCGGGTCATTGATGGGAGTATCTCCTTACCACCCAAGTGCCTTCAGCTCTTGTCCCAACGGGACGAACAGGAGGTGGAACAGTTGAAGACCTTTACAGTCTCCTATCAACGGAGAAGGAGACGCAACAAGGGCAAGGAGGTCAAACCGATCATCTTTTACAAAGGTGATTTAGTCCCACCGTGTCCTCCTAAAGATGACTTCGGCTGGGATACTCCCGCCGATGTGGTGCCAGAGCCAGTCCAGGAGATGGACGATATGCCAGAGTATATCAAGGAGATGTGTAAAAAGCAACACATCCCGCAAACTCTGGACTCTGCTCGAGCGGCATATTTTCATCAACTATGGAATCCTCCACAAGTCCGCGGGCAGCCTCCCTTCTCCCGTAAAGATACAAGGGGCCTTGGCTATGACCAGGAGAAGGACTTCGAGGTCCACTTTGCAGTCAACACCATAGGACTGCTACCTCTCCCTAATGGGCAAGCTGAAGCTGAGCCTAAGGCCGATGACTCTGTGAGGGAGTCCGCTGATGTGTCTACGACACCATCACCTTCATCAGGAGTCGACAATGACCACCCCTCAGAGGAAGGAGCAGCTTAGCCTGCTAACCATCAGCAAGATGAGGCAAGCTCTTCGGCTTCAAGCCACGAGCAAAAGTGCTTCGAAGAATTTGATGTCTATGAAGCCAACACTGATGACGAGGGAGACTTCGTCGACCTCCAACCAGCTCCACCGGAGCTTGAAGACGGTGGTCAAGCAACTGTGGACGAGTTGATCGAAATCAATCTTGGAAGCAAAAGTGACTATCGTCCCACCTTCATAAGTTCTCTCCTCAGTGAGGAAGAAAGGCAGTCGTATCGACAGCTTTTAGAAGAGTTCAGGGATTGTTTCGCCTGGACTTATAAAGAAAGGCCCGGGCTCGACCCTTCTGTGGCTGAACATGAGCTGGCAATACTTTCAACAGTCAAGCCAGTCAAGCAAGCCCAAAGGCGTATGCGCCACGAGCTGGAGCTGAAGGTCAATGCTGAGGTTGACAAAATGCTCAATGTGGACTTCATAGAGCCTTGCATGTACCCTGTATGGCTCGCTAACATAGTCCCTGTCAAGAAAAAGAACGGCCAAGTCCGAGTCTGCATCGACTTCAGGGATTTGAATAAGGCATGCCCAAAGGATGACTTCCCTGTCCCAATCACTGAGACAATGGTTGATATGACCACTGGTCACGAAGCCTTGTCTTTCATGGACGGGTCGTCGGGCTATAATCAAATCCGCATGGCCGTCAAAGACAAAGACCATACGGCTTTCCGGTCTCCTAAGGGGATCTTCAACTACAAAAGGATGCCGTTCGGTCTGAAGAATGCCGGCGCAACCTATCAAAGGGCAATGACCAAGATCTTCGACGAGATGCTACATGACCTTGTCGAATGCTATGTTGATGATCTGGTCGTCAAGACAAAAAAGCGGGAGGATCACTTAGCTGACCTACGTCGAGTCTTTGAAAGGCTCCGACAATTCCAGCTCAAGAGGAACCCGATGAAGTGCGCCTTCGGCGTCTCCAGTGGCAAGTTCCTTGGCTTCATTGTCAGGTATCGAGGCATAGAAATCGACCCCGACAAAATCAAGGCCATAAGGGGACTACCTCCGCCCAAGAACTTGACGGAGCTTAGATCTCTTCAAGGAAGACTCGCTTATATTAGGCGGTTCATTTCCAATCTCTCTGGGAGATGCCTACCTTTCGGCAAATTGATGAAGAAAGGAGCACCCTTCATATGGGACGAAGACTGTCAGAAGGCCTTCGAGCAAATCAAGGAGTATCTGTTGACTCCTCCAGTCTTAGGGGCACCCGTCAGAGGGAAACCCCTTATCTTATATATTGCTGCTATGGATGCCTCTTTGGGGGCTCTGCTAGCCCAGGTCAATGATGAGGGCAAAGAACAGCCGCTTTACTACCTCAGTCGAAAATTGATCGGGCCTGAGCATCGGTACGCTCCCATGGAAAAGATGTGCCTAGCTTTGGTGTTTGCTGTCAAGAAGCTAAGGCACTATCTTCTAGCCCACCGAGTGGAGCTCATCTCAAAATGCAACCCACTCAAATTTCTGTTATGCCAGCCTGCCCTCTCTGGTAGACTCGGCAAATGGGCGCTTATCCTCATGGAGTTTGACATCACCTTCGTCCCATGCAAGGCGATCAAAGGACAAGGAATGGCGGAGTTCTTAGCAGCGCACCCTGTGCCAGAAGATTCGCCACTCAACTTCGAGCTACCCGACGAAGAGGTGTTAGTGCCTTCTCAAACCATTGGGGAGCATTCTGAAAAAGTCCCACCACAGATGGAGCCAGGCGTCCTCACTCTTGACCTCCCATACTGGGAGTTATATTTTGATGGTGCCTCTCGGACAATCAAAAGAGCCGGCGGCCTTACGGACTATGTCTCGGGTGCGGGGGTAGTCTTTGTGTCTCCACAAGGCGGTATCCTCCACAACTCTTGCGCTCTCATGAAGTCATTGACTAATAATGAGGCAGAGTATGAAGCACTAATTATTGGGCTTCAACTGGCACTGGAGATAGATATCAAGTGCATCAAAGTGTACGGGGATTCTCAGCTCGTCATCCGACAAGTACTGGGCGTCTATGATGTCCGTAAAAAGGAGCTCGTCCCCTACCATGCAGCCGTCATGAGGCTCAAGGAAAAATTTTATCTATTTGAAATAGGCCATGTCCCCAGAGGCAGCAACTCCCAGGCTGATGCTCTTGCAAAGTTGGCAGCAGCCCTAAAACTCCCGCCTGAGGGAGAATTGAATATTACAGTCAGACACCGGAGGCTCATGCCAAGTGTGCTCGACGAAGAATCCGGCCTCACTGTGTATGAGGTCGACAACATTCAAGAGGACAATGCTCCTGAAGAAGAAGATTGGCGCGAGCCAATTATAAAAATAAAGAACGGCTGGCTCCCTCCTGATCGGGCTCAGAGGGTGCAACTGCTACGCAGGGCGACATCCTACCAGCTGATTGACGGTCTGCTCTTTAGGCTTGTCCATGGAAAAGACCGATCGGTCCTCCTGCGGTGCCTTTCGTCCAAGGAAGCGAAGACCGTCATGCACGAGGTTCATTCCGGATTGTGCGGAGCTCACCAGGCAGGAGCCAAGATGAAGAATAGCATCAAGCTCAAAGGGTTTTACTGGCCCACCATGTACGAAGATTGCAATCAATTCGCTCGTACATGTCACCAATGTCAAGCATTCGGCCCAGTCCCTCGACGGCCACCTAACCCGCTCCATCCAACAGCGCCTATTTGGCCGTTTGCAGAGTGGGGTATGGATATTGTGGGACCATTCCCACCATCGTCCCAGGGGCACAAGTTCATACTCGCTGCCACCGTAGATGGGCGGAAGCCGTTCCACTACGGGAAGTTACAGGGGAGATAGTTGCTCGTTTTGTGCGGCACTATATCATATACAGATTCGGCACCCCCAGTCGGATTATATCCGACAATGGCACGCCATTCAAGAACAAGACTGTTTATGTTCTGGCGGCCAAGTTCCATATTGATTGGAGAGCGTCGTCGATCTACAATCCCCAGGCCAATGGGTTAGCCGAGGCCTTCAACAAAACCCTCTGCAAGCTGCTATCCAAGATAGTAGGTGGCCGCAAGCGGGATTGGGGCGAGAAGGTCCACGAAGCCCTATGGGCCTACCGGACTATTTACAAAACCCCTACGGGATGTTCCCCTTTCTCCCTGGTCTACGGAGCTAAAGCAGTGATCCCTGTGGAGATCGAGCTAGCATCTTACCGTGTTGCTGTGCACGCCGGATTGCCAGGTCAAGACCAATCTGAAATTGAAAGAAGGCTCGAGGAATTGTCCAACTTGGAAGGTCAAAGACTCAAAGCCTATAAACACTTACAAGTGTATCAAGCCCGCATGACACGTGCCTATGATAAGCTAGTCAAGCAACGGGCGTTCAAGAAAGGTGACCTTGTCATGGTCAAAGAAAAGGAGGTTCTCGCGGGAAGATCCAGCGGCAAACTCCAGCCCAATTGGCGTGGGCCGTACGTCATCCAGAAGGTCTACGAAGGAGGGGCCTATACGGTCCTTGACCACAAGGGAGACAATCCCTTCCCTCCTCTCAACGGCAAGCATATGAAGCTCTACCATGCGCCACTGCAAGAGTTTCTGCAGCAGTCCTCACAGGACAATACCTCCCCTCAGTGAAGGTTCAAAAAAAAAAAATAAAAAAAAGAAAAGGGGTTAAAAATACTGATACCCCGGCGGACTCAGTCAGCCTTCAACGGTTGGCTGAGGGTAAAAAGGCCACAGACCCGGTCGAGGTGAAAACCCGAAAGGGCGCCTCGGGCAAAAATGGGCAACCCCTCGGTGTGAAAACCCGAAAGGGCGCACCGGAAAAAGCTAAAGGGGGCCAGCCTCGGCGAAAACCCGAAAGGGCGGTGAGGTTGGTAATGTGAAAAAAAAAATCCTCTCTCTGTCTATTCTATGGGTGGCTCTAAGTCAATGACTCCACCCCATCTCGAAAAAAAAAAATCATATTGATGCCATGGCTACGCCTTACATGTCGTTCTATGACACCTAGTCCCACTGGCATTCTGACGGTGTCATACTTTGTCCCATCGGGCTCGGCCTATGTACGCCTCTTCCGGGCTGCCGACCCATTCCGCCTATCGGCTTCTGGGTTCAGCTCATATGTCTCTTCTGAGCAGTTAAACCCGTTTACTCTCTTGTCCCACTGGGACTGGTCTCAGTATGCTCTCTCGGGCTGCCAACTTTTCATGCCTTTCGGCTCCTGTTTCATTCTAGGGAGTGGCCTCAGTATGTTCTCTCGGGCTGCCAACCCTTCATGCCTTTCGGCTCATCTAACCTCCTTGGGATTGGTCTCAGCACGCCCTCTCGGGCTGCCAACCCATCATGCCTTTCGGCTCATCTTATCTTCTTGGGATCTGGTCTCAGTATGCTCTCTCGGGCTACCAATCCATCGTGTCTTCCGACACATGTCCCACCGGGTCTGGCCTCAGCATGTCCTCTCGGGCTGCCAACCCACCTATTCGCCTATCGGCTTTCGGATTTGACTCTCACGTCCCACTAGGGCTGTCAAGTCCACCCTTTTTCTTCTTCTGGGTCTGGCCTCTGCATGCCCCTTTCGGGCTGTCAACCCATCTCGCCTCTTGGCTTCAGACTTGACACATATATCCCACCGGGATCGCCAAGTCTATTCCTTTGTCCCCACGGGCTTGGCCTCAGTATGCTCTCTCGGGTTGCCAACCCTATTTGCTTATCGGCTCACGGATTTGACTTATACGTCCCACCTGGGCTGTCGAATCCCTTCCTGTCGTCGTTTCGGGTCTGGCCTATGCATGCCTCTTTCGGGCTGCCAACCCATCCCGCCTATCGGCCTCCAGGTTTAACCCGCATGTCCCTTTCGGACTGTTAAACCAACTCCTTTGTTGTTCCAACCAGGCTTGGCATATGCACACCCTTTTCGGGTTGCTAACTCGGTCAACCTTCGGTTTTGGATTTGGCTAATTGCGTCCCCCTAGGACAGTCGAATCCACCCATCTTGTCACACCGGGCTTGGCCTCAATATGCTCTCTCGGGCTGCCAACCCACTACACCTTTTGGTCTCACCGGGTTCGGTCTCAGTATGCTCTCTCGGGCTGCCAACCCATTATGCCTTTCGGCTCATTTCTGTCCTCTTGGGTTCGGTCTCAGTACGCCCTCTCAGGCTACCAACCCGTTTCGCCTTTCGGCTTACAGATTTGATTCATTCGTCCCACCCGGACAATCAAATCTACCCACTTGTCCCACATCTGCGGCACACACGTCCCTACGGGAGTGCCACCTTTTCCTCGCCTTTTGGCATTATAGGATAAAAAAAAGAAAGAAAGAAAAAACGGGGTTAAAAATATTGAGACCCCAGCGGACTTGGTTGTTTCTGCTAGAAGAGCAATCAATGGCAAAAAGGCTTTAACCCGGCTAAGGTGAAAACCCGAAAGGGCGCCTTAGGCAAAAATGGGTACCCCTCAGTGTGAAAACCCGAAAGGGCGCACTGGAAAAAGCTAAAGGGGGCCAGTCCTGGCGAAAACTCGAAAGGGCGGTAGGGCTGGTAAAGTAAAAAAAAAAGAAGAAGAAAAGGCTTACTAAGCACTAGACTCGCTCCTCCTCAGCTCGGCAAGGCGAGTCTTACTCTGAAGAGCTTCCTCATGGAGCCCCTCAAGCCTATGGCAGAATCTACATCGGCAAGACTGCACTACTCTTCGGTCCCCTGGACCTCTCACAAAAGTGCCTCCACACTCTGGGAGGCCATCTGCTCGCGCTCGTAAGTGGCCTTGACTTGGGCGCCCACCTCAGCCTGGGCTCTCCGAAATCTACAAAGTTGCTCCTCCTCTTGCTGAATCGTCAGCTGAGTCCTCCGCCTCCGCTTTCTAAATAGCGCGAAGGTGGACAAACTCCTCCTATAAAGACGCAAGCTCAGTCATCCAGGCGTCCCGAGGGAGAACAAATGCATGCATCTGGCAATGCTACACCAAGTTGAGGACCATTCGGCCACTCCATTCCAAGGGTCAGAAAACTCTGAAGCAGCTTTGAAGCCTCACTAGCTGAAGCTAAAGCAAAGAAAGGAGTTGCCTCAGCCCGTGTACGGCCGACATCTATCCAGACCAACATGCCCTAAGGGCTGGTCTACATCAACCTTGGCTATCACAAGTCAGCAATTAGCCACCTTCTACATTCGGCGACATACCTCAGCGGTCAGCCGACACATCAACATGTTCGGCTACACCTCAGATGTTAGTCGGCACACTTTGGCGACACCTTAACAGTTAGCCAGCTTTAACTTGCGGCTACACACCTCAGCGGTTAGCCGACACGTCTTCAGTGGCATCTTAGTGGTCAGACAGCACCATGACTTTTGGCCAAACGCACCCCCAAGGGTCGGCCAGTGTCAGTCTCCAGCTATCACAGCTCAATAGTCAATCAACGACGACTCAGATGGATGCGCCTCTTCGAGATAGGCCTACATCAACTTCGGGCTAACAAGTCTCTCAGAAGCAGGCCCCCATCAACTTTGGGTTAATAAGTCTCTCAGAAGCAAGCCCCCATCAACTCGGGCCAACAAGTCTCTCAGAAGCAGGGCCCCCATCAACTCTAGGCCAACAAGGCTCTCAGAAGCAGGCCTACGTCAACTCGGGCCAACAACTCTCTCAGAAGCAGGCCCCCATCAACTTCAGACTAACAAGTCTCTCAGAAGCAAGCCCCCATCAACTCTAGGCCAACAAGTCTCTCAGAAGCAGGCCTACGTCAACTCCGGGACAACAAGCCTCTCCGAGGCAAGCCAGCATCAACCCTCAGCTTTCTGGAAAGCAATGAAGCAGTAAGGTGCAGCTCTACAGAGGGCACGGACCGTCCGCCTCCGCCCCGGCTTTGACGAACGTTCCGTGGGGGGCATTTGTTGGCAGCAAATTTTGCTTTGCAAAAATACCTCTGCTTTTATTTAGTTGAAGCAGAAATGGGCTAACTTGGAGATGGAAGACCCGTACGGGGTCGGAGGGACCCGTCCGGGGTCGCCCTCACCCGGACGGGTCCGCCCGGAGGTGGGCAAACCCGCACGGGGCCGCCCTTGGGCGGGCGGACCCGTCCGGGGTCGCCCGACCCCGGGAGGGACCCACCCGGGGTCCGCGACCCCGGGCAGGTCCTGCCCGGGGGGTCGCGACCCCGGAGAGGTCCCCCCGGGGGGTCGCGACCCCGGGCAGGTCGCCCCGGGGGTCCGTGACCCCGGGCGGGTCCCCGGGGGGGTCGCGACCCCGGGGAGGTCCCCCCCGGAGAGCTGCGACCCCGGGCGGGTTCCCCCCGGGCGTCCGCGACCCCGGGACGGTTCAGGACCGTCCCGGGGACTCTCCACCCCGGGGAGGTTCCTCTCCCGCGCACGCAAATCAAAATATGACCTCCCCGGGGTCATTTTCATCCCGTTGGACCCGTACGGGGTCGAACACTCCCGGGGAGGTTCCCCACTTCTATAAATAGACCCCTGGAGGTCCAGAAGGGGGGAGGAAAGAAGCTCTACTACACTCAACAACCTACGGAAGACACTCGGAGCGTTTTGTTCGTTTGTTCGTTTGTCTTGGCCCGTGAGGGGTAAGTCCCCGGGTTTTGTGTAGGTGCCCCTATGAGGGTATATTTGTAATTTTGCCCCTCAGTGGGCCGTGTTGTTGTTTCTGGCAACACACAAAAAGGAGAAGGAGAGAAGACACAAGTGACAACCTACGGAAGACACTTGAAGCATTTGTTCGTTTGTCTTGGCCCGTGTGGGGTAAGTCCCCGGGTCTTGTATTTATGCCCCTACGGGGTATATTTACGTTTATGCCCCTCAGCGGGCTTTGTTTGTAAATTATGCCCTTCAGCGGGCCATGTTTGTAAGTCTTTACGTCTCGGGACGACTAAGTCTTGTATTTCTGCCCCCCTATAATGGCGAAATTATAAAAACATCCTTCCCGGGATTGTAAAAGACCGAAGTCCTGTAATTTACAGTTATACCCTGCAATCTTTTGTAATTGGGACTACGTCCCTATCTCCCGCTCCAAGGCGGACGTTTGTACAGTCGACAACTCGCCGACAACCCTTGTACTCACATGGAATTATAAAAGCATTCAGCATGTTTTATATGTAACCTCGGGTGGGAAAATTATAAGAAAACCCCCCGACTTTGGAAAATTGTGTATATACCCCTCCTTCAGCCGAATTGACAAATGTGTGCCTTCCATGAAATCCCTTGTCATTCCTTCAGTCCGGAAGTGTTGTCAGCTCAGTCCAGCACTCGGGTATTATACCAAACCTAGGTCTAGGGTCTGGTAAAATTACCAAAATACCCCTGTAACCTAAACATGGCCTCAGAGCCCTTGAAACCCTCCAGAAAGAGCCTCAGCGCCTTGGGGAGTTAGAGATCCAGTTTCACTTCCATTCCAGCCCAGAAAATTTCATAAATGTCCCTGGCCTGGAAAATTACCAAAATATCCCCGGGGTCTAGAAAACTTCCCTTGCTTTAAAAATGCCTATGGCTTCCGCATATTTGCGCCTCTATGCCTAAATCTTAGGGTTTTGCTCAGACCTAGCCCTAATCTAGTTGTTTCTATGTGTTGGTGGTAAAATGAGTGGTCATGGAGAGTCTCTCGAGTGAGCTTGCCCTCCACATCAGAACCTCTGTAGAAGTCTTTTGGGACCTCTTTGACAGTTAAACAAAGGTGTTCGGACGTTAGGCCGATGTAAATCAACACTGACTCCGGTCAGTGGGGAAAGGTCCAGCACTCGAACCCAAATCGTCTGATACTATGCGCACCCACGGAACCCTCTCTACGCAGAGGAGTGTTTCTTTTCAAAAAGAACGAAAATCTACCTTTTATCTACGATAAGAGTATTTCTTAGATTTTTTCCGTGTCCAACAACTGGCAATGAGTCTCGGGTATCGACTTTTCCGCGTGCTCGGATCGAGTCACGGGACGGTTTCCACTCACTCACTCTTGCAGCGGTGATAAAAATATGACGAGTTACGTTCCTATCACTCATGCAGCGGCATAAAGAAACATATACGAGTAAAGCAAATGCCAAGTGGGGAGCGGACACGATACCTCCAGGCTCCGGGCGTGGGGAAGACGACCCCGACCGAAACTCGTACTCCCGGTGTACAGTAAATAAATAATTACAGCAGTGAATTTAATTGCCCACTCCACGCAGGGAGGTAAAGGGCTACAGTGAGACCCAGGAGTAGCGGTCTCGGGTTGACGGGCAGCAATTTGGAAGGCTCTCGGGCCGGAGACGGGCTGCTGGTCCGACTCAGTTCTGCGGGGCCCGCGGGGCAGCAGGCGGGACCGGCTGCTAGGACGGTGGTGCCCGGGCGTCTCCTTGCTGCGGCTGCTGGCTGGGACGTTGCTGGGGGGTTGCCGATCGATCTCCGGGAGCGGCGGCCGCCGAAGGTGAGCCGGCGTGTTTTACCGGAATTAGCCGGCGGACTGATCTGCTGGCTTGTTCTCGGAACAGAATTACGCGACCCGGCGAAAAGAATTGTTCCGCCCAGATCCGATGTTGGATCGAGGCGAGATCGGCGCCGTTGGATAGAGGACTCACGGGGCTACAACATATAATTATTTCACATCCATCCAGTAAACGGATTGAAAATGAAAAACTCTGTGGGTTGTAGTTATTTCTGGCTCGAAATTACAGACTGTCAGGACATAACATGACCTGCCTTAAAATGGATTTTGACTGATACAAAAACGATGGATCTAGACTCTGGGTAAATTATGGGTGGAAGGGGGGGATGTGAGGAACACGTATGATTTTTTTGGGAATTTTTGGAGGTGGCTAAGGGGGTGGAAAAAATACAACAACAGACTACTATCCTGCAGATCTGTTGATTGGCAGACTGTCAGGGGTGGAACTAAAATACTGGGAAAAATATCAAACGATGGCGGATTGACACGAAATTTAAATTGGGGATGGCTAACAAGGAGGGGGATGATCTCTCAAAATTTCAAGATCATCAGACTCACGGATTTGGAGGACCAACCAGATCTTTAGGTTGTTGTTCTGGATTTCGTGGTTCAGGACAACAGCTCGGAGATGTTGTTGTGGCGGCTCGACGGCGACACGAACGGAGGTGGCGGCGGCGGTGGCTGGAAGTCGCATCCAGCGGAGGTGGTAGAGGTGGGAATCACTCCCAGAATATGGCTTCACACCATGGATTTCTGCTGCATTCTCTGCTGCAAGAAGGGGAGAGGGAGGGGGCGCCCTTGGGCTCTTGGGAATTTTCCAACTTTTCTTCTCATTAATTGTGTGAAATATGGAAATACATGGGTTATATAATAAAAGGAAAAAGACCTAAACTACTCTCAGATCTAGGGTTAGGGAGGGGTAAACAAGGGATATGATAATTAATCTCCCATGTGGTCAAATGACCAAAATAAAAAAAATACAACAATGAATAAACTATATTAAAGGGGGGGGGCTTTGAAAATGGGAGGTAAAATTGGATTTTTCTTCCATCTTGTCTCCTTGGTCCAAGTCCAATCTTGGACTTTGAACCAGCCCCACATGGCCCATGATCCTAGGTGGACCAATGGGAAAGAGGGTGGGGGACCCTGCTGGACCTACTGACATTTTACATAAAAATTCATAGATTCCTAAAGACTAACAAATTGGCTTATAATGCCTTACAATTGCAAACCAATTAACCAAGGATATAAATGCAAACAAAAGGACACAAATGTAAAATAAAATGTTAGTGCCCGGTGTTGATTCCCATCATATCCTTACGTGTAGGTGTTGTCTTCGGTAAGATTAGTATCAGACCACAAACCTCTTCTTTTGAAGACTAGCCACTCGTATGAAAGGAGGAACAACTTCAAACTTGAGAAGTTTTGGTTCAGAGAGGCAGACTTTATGGAGATAGTGAGGGGAGCTTGGAATAAGCAAGGTATGGGTAGGTCTGCTGTGACGACTCAGGCTAATAAGCTGAGGCAAATGGCTCGGGTTATCAGGACTTGGGGGGCAGAGAAAACCCCCTCGAGTAGGGCAGCCAAGGATAGAATTCTCCAGTTGATTGAGGACCTAAACTGTTTGGAGGAGGCAGGCCTTATGGATGATGCTGACAGGAGGCTTAAGGACACTTTGAGGGGAGAGTTCGATGAGATCCTCACTAGGGATCAAGGGATAGATGAATTAAAGAAGGAGATAGAAACACTACTTACTTCCAACGTATTGTCTCAGGGAGAAGGAGAGTCAGTACCATCACTTACATCAGGGCGGGTGAGCACTCTTTCTCTAGGGATGAGGATATCAGGAGACAGACGAGGGACTTTTACTCCATATTATTTACAAAGGAGGAGCACAGCAGACTGAGGATTGTAGATGATTCACTCCCTTGTCTCTCTCCTAGGGATAGGGAAGCTATATGTTAAAGCTTTTTAGAGGAGGAGGTCCACCGGACGGTCTTTTCTCTTGTAAGGGACAGAGCTCTAGGTCCGAATGGCTTCTTGTTAGCCTTCTTATAGAAGTGTTGGGGCATCATCAAAGGGGACCTTTTGGTAGTAGTGAGGGAGTTTCACGAGGGGAGTGCTCATTTGGGGACATCAATAAAACCCTCCTAGTCTTTATCCCTAAAAAACAAGGAGCACAAGGTTTTCGGAACTTCAGGCCCATTAGTCTTTTGCATGCCACTTACAAGATCATCATCAAATTGCTGGCAAGGAGTTTGGATAGAGTTTTGGACAAGATGGTCGGTAGCTTTTAGGGACTCTTTATCAAGGGGAGACCCATACCGAAAAATTTCTTGGTAGCTCATGAGTATTTATTTGCCATGAAGACAGAGGAAGAAAGGGGTGGTTCTCAAGTTGGATTTTGAGAAGACATATGACAGGGTGAATTAACAATGCCTACTTGATGTGCTAGACATGTTGGACTTGGGGAGAGATGGACAGGTTGGGTTCGTGCTTGCATTTCTTCAACTACTTTTGTTGTCCTCGTCAATGGGAAGCCGACTTCTTTCTTCCACAGTGGCAGGGGGCTCTGTCAGGGAGACACTCCCCTCTTCTCTTTAAGCTAGTTGCTCATATCTTGAGTAGGGTGTGGCTAAGAGCAGAGGCCACAGGATTGATCAGGGACTTCCAGGTTGGGAGAGGTAGCCCTTCAGTCACACACTTGCAGTATGTAGACGATACTATTATGTTCCTTACAGAGGATGAGCACCAGCTCTATGTGGCCATGCTTTTGTTGGAATTGCCGGAGGAGGTTAGTGGTCTCAAGGTCAACTTCGACAAAAGTCTATTAGTAGGGTGAACATGGAGGATAGGACTCTTCAGAGGGTGGCTTGTATTTTGGGATGTCAGATAGGAACTTTCCCTATCTCCTATCTAGGTCTCCCCTCTGTCCCTAGGTGCCCTACATTGTGCAGATTGGTAGCCTATTATACAAAGATATGAGTCCAGACTGGCAGGATGGAAGGCTAGATTATTATCTTATGGGATAAGGTTGGTTTCACGCAGATCAGTTTTGGACAACCTACCTATTTAGTTTCGGATCCCGAAGACGGTGAGGAAGAAGGTAGAATCTATTCAGGGGAGATGTTTTTGGCACGACAATGAGGGGAGATGCAGGGGCTGGCATGACATCAATTAGGGTTGGATGGCTGCAAGCAAGGAAGAGGGAGGTGTAGGTATCAAAAATATTAGAGATTTCAATTTGACTCTCTTGTGCAAATGGTTGTGGAAGCTGGGGTGGGAGAGGACGGGCTATGGGCACAAGTTATTAGGTAGAGGTACTATGACAGGATGAGAGACTAGGACTTGCCATCAACATCACAGCATCAGACTTCCCCCATTTAGCACGATATCTTGACTTGCAAGGACATTATCACATTCGGAGTCTGAGTCCAATTAAGAAAATGTGACAAGTGTTTTTTTTTCTAGAAGGACAGATGGTGCGGTGACTTCACCTTAGAGACTTTTTACTCAAGCCTTTTTGTAGTTTCAGCTTTCCCTCTAGGGTCGGTCTCTCAGACTTTTGGCTCTAAGCTCTCAGGGGGTACCTGGGGATCGACTTTTAGGAGGGATCTCAGACTTGGGGAGATGAAGTAGCTACACGACCTCCTCCACTTCCTACTTGATTTTGCTCCTCAACTGGACAAGGAGGACGTGTGGACATAGAGGTGGAGGAGGGAGGGGACCTACTCAGACATATCAGCTTACACCCTTATCTCCAATGGAGGGGTACGCCACAGTCTCGCCCCTCAGATTTGGCGGCCCAGGAGTCCGTTGAAGGTGAAACTTCTTACTTGGAGGATCTCCCACGGGAGGCTATCCACTCTGGATATGCTGCTCCTATTTATTCCGGGTATTTCTATTTCGTCGACTTGTTGCCTGTGTGAAGAGGAGGTTGAAACCTTGGACCACTTGTTCGAAGGCTGCGCCTACTCACAAGGGGTGTGAGAGGAGCTTGCTAGGAGGACACAATGTGATATTGGTTTACAGATAGAGGTACATCACTTGATTAGGAAATAAGGAAGAAGTTGGATCCATAGAGGGGACAAAGTCGTCTGGTGGATGATTCTACATGCTATTTTTTGGTCTTTGTGGGAGGAATGGAACAACAGGATGTTCAGAAGGGAAGCTAGGGCGGTGGACACTATGGTTTTGTTTATTTGCGATAGAGTGAGAGAATGGGCACAGCTCCTTTGCATTGTGAATTCCCAAAACTCTTATGTTTTTGTTTTGTTGGGGAGTTAGAGTGGGCCACTATCTTTGTTTGATATTTACATATGCATGGATTTTTTGGGAACTTACTGGTTATACTTGTACATCCCTTTTTTTTCATTTAATACAATAGTGGTACCTCCCACTTTCAAGAAAAAAAGGGATTTTAGAAGCTCGCTCTTGTGCAGCTGTGCTTCTTGGTAGCAGCTTTAGGAAGGGGAGCATGGTATCTCATAGTGAGGAGCAAGAAGTCTCTCCCCCATTCCCTTGGATAAATGTTGGACCTTTCATTCATGCATTGAAACCCTAGATTGATGGGATAAGCTTCATTGTGATTTCAGATGATCTTCACTTAAACCTTTTTAATTTTTCTGCCAGAATATGGTTGAGGCTTGATTCCAAAGTACTATTTCTAGATACCTGAACTTCCTAGAGATTTTCTTTGTTTTTCCTGTTTTTGAAGGACCTATTTTAGACACCTGAACTTTATAGAGATTTTCTTTTTCTTTTTTCCTTTTTCAGAAGAACCTATTTAGTTAGAGGTGTGCGGTGACCAAGGGACCACCCTAGCCTCAAGGGACCTAGGCTAACATTTTTTGGAAAGAAGAACAAAAGTAAAGAAAAGCCTAAAGTGTGTCATATCAATAGTAAGATTAAAATTAAGCATTGGAATGGCAGATAAAGATTACATAATCAAGCATACCAAATAAGAGTCAAATAGAAGCAATTTTTTTTTTTGGGGGGGGGGAGTGCTGTTGGGGGGTGTGGGAGAGATAGAGAGCTTGCACATATGCACGCACACACACACACACGGAGCTGGGGGCTCATGGGAGGTTGATGGTAGCTTGCAGAAGGTTATCAGAAGTCGATGGTGCTTGCTGGTGGTCCAGGGTGGACCGGTGGAGGCACACCTGCTTGAACCACTTGCTTTCATCAAGGGAGACATGGCAGAAAAAAGTGGTAAGGAGGTGGTGGCTCAATCAGATGAGGGCTGAAACCCGTAGAGTCACATCTGGCATCTGAAATTTGGACCACATTGCCTCACACTTCAAGTGGGGTGGATTAGGTGATATATTATTGGACCACATTGCCTTACCTTAATGCCTAAGTGGGACCTACCGAAAAAGAAGGAACTTACCAAAAAAAGTAATGCCTAGGTGGGAAAAGAGGTTACACAGTTTTCCCCTGCTAGGGATTCTGTGAAGCACTCTAAATCATCGTCTTCTTTTCTCATTTGCATTTGTGTGTGCTTTCTCTCGATGGAAAGGCCGGCTTAATTTGTTCAGCTTTTGCATCTGCCACTATGATACTATTGAGTATTATTATCCTTGCAGGTTCAGTTTCTGAGCAGATCATGCTTCTTGAGAACATAGGAACATCTGTTCTTGTTGCTGAAAACCAGGTCAGTTGAATTGGGATTCCATATTTTCACTTTCAAGGAGATTTTATTTTTTGAAGGGCAGATATTTCTGTTGCAGCAACAAGGGCAGGAACTGAGGGACCACCCTGCTCTTGCTGAAATAAAGTATCTTGATATAGAATCATAGTAGCTCTTTTGCATAAGTACACTAACTAATTTGGGGTACATCATCATGGTCGACTGGATAGGGCATTCTTCTACATTTGTCTCCATTCTTTTTGGTGTCATTTGAGGTCTGGTCAATCTGAAAGTATGAATTTTTGTTATGATTTTGCATTTACATTATAAAAACCTCCTGTTCCTTGTGTTATCGGAACGAGTTTGTAACATTCTCATACTCTAGGATTCTTAGAAACCCTCAAGATTTGAGTGGTGTAAGAGTGGATGGGCAAAGATTTGACTAGGACACTTTCCCTTAATCAAGTATATATGACATGTAATGTGAGTGGCGTCATCAGAAGATTTGAGAAGTTGAGGGTATGCGAGTAAAGGTATTGTTATTCTCTAAGGATCATTTGAGGGTTGAATGGTCACTGATGCAGATAGGCCAGGTTCTTGAGTACCATAGGGCATTTTACATTCAATGGAGATAATCTAGTAACATGGAGAAGCAAAAAGCAGAGTGTTTGTGCTAGATCAAGTGCAGAAACTGAGTATATGAGTATGAACTCATCATTTGATAGAGTGATTATGGTTGAAAATTGTCCTCTGAGATATGGGCTTGAAGATGGAGCTTCCTATGAAGCTGTAGTGTGAAATAAGGCTGCCATCAATATTGTTAACAGTCCTGTATAACATTATAGAACCAAGCACATTGGGATCAATCAACACTATGCAGGAGAAGCTGGACATATGAGAGCTTCATCTACCTTATGTTAGATCCAGTGACCAAGTGGCAGATGTCTTCAAAAAGGGGATGACAAAGTCACAAAGGATCAATTCACTTCTACTTTAAGCAAGCAGGGCGTGAGGTACATCTAGGCTCAACTTGAAGGTGAATATAGAATGTGATTGAGTTGTTAGACAGGGAGAACAATCTCTGGCTGTCGGAATGGTATGTAGTTGTTTCTTGTCTCACTTGATCAGCCTCTTGAAATGGTTGATTAGTCCTTTCGTGATTTGTTTGCTTAACCTAATGAACGAGAGCAGGCAGCAGTGGAGCTACACTACTTGGAAGGGGGCAAATGTATTCTAAGAAATAGGATGGAACATTTTGCTCAATTGCTCTTTTGAAAAGGTTATTTTTCTAAGCTTAGAAATATTGGTGTTAGAGGTCCAAACTCTAACCCAAAACAGTGGCATTGAGTTAAGGGAATCTCTCATATGTATAGAGGAAAGACTCCCATGGATTTCTGATATGAGACTAAACCACAACACCCCCTCCCCTCGTGCCGAACCAAGTGGTTTGGGGCCCATTACGATAGGGCCAAGTGTCCACATATGGATCCAATGGGTAAATGAGGTTCTGATATCATGTTTTTTTTAAAGTGGTTGGTACCACAATCCTATTAAAGGAAAAAAGGGATATACAAGTATAGACTATGAGCTCTCTAAAAATCCCTGTACAAAAGACCACATCAAGCTGGTGTGGTGTTCATTACGCCCCCCCCCCCCCCCCCCAACAAAGGTAAAAAGGATGGACTTTGCGAGTTCTCATTACGAAAGGCCACCGATCAATTCCTCACTCTCTCCAAAACAAAAGACACAATCCTATCCACAACTCTAGCTTCCCTTCTGAAGATCCCGTTGATCTTTTCTCCCCATATCGCCCAAAGGGTAGCATGAAGGATGAGTCACCAAATTTGACGATCATCCTTCAGCTGCCACCGTCTGTGCCACTGCCTGATGAGAGAATACACACTGTCCTGTACCAATCTGGCAGCTGGAAATCTGCGCAATAGCTCGGCAGTGATGGCAGTATCGGTTTCGGTACCGGTTTCGGCCGGTCCTGAAACCGATACGTACCGGTTTCGGTATCGGTTTCGGTTTCGGCCGAAACCGGTTGAAACCATTCAAAAACCTCAAAAAATTAGTAAAACCTGTCCGGTTTCGGCCGAAACCGTCCGATTTCGGACCGAAACCGTCCGATTTCGGACCGAAACAGGTGAGTTTCGGCCGAAACCAATACGGTTTCGTCCGAAACCATTAAAATAGTATTATTTAATAAGTTTCGGACCTGCTATAGTGTTAAGGGCCGGTTTCGGATCGGTGCCGGCCGAAACCGATACGTTTGGTTTCGGCCGATACTGCCAACCATGTAGCTCGGTCCATACCTCCCTGGCAAAGGGACACCTTGCAAAGAGGTGATCCAAGGACTCCTCAACTCCACAAAGAACACGTGTGCTGGATATATCCTCTCTGAAAGAGGCCAGCCTATCACAAGCAGGAAGGGGGCCATGTGAAAACCTCCAAACCAACACCCTCACTTCATGTTAGATGTCTGAACTCTAACCCAAATCCTAGGCATTGAGTTAAGGGAATCCCCCACATGTATAGAGAAAAGACTCCCATGGATTTCCGATATAGGACTAAACCACAACATTTGGAAAATAAATGGTTATGAAATTATTTTTATTCCTTGAGTCAAAAATTTTCCATCTCTAATTCTAGGGAAAATCATCTTTTGAGAAAAGGAAGCTTCTCTTTCTTGATCCTTTTCTTTTCCACTCTTAGAGAAGACTGAGATTTAGCTTTAATCCACACAAAATGTGCTGTATTCAACAACTCTATCCATGGAAATCTTAATTTTTGGAATATTTTCAGTTTAAGAAGTAAAATGTTCTTCTTTAAAGAAGAAGAAAAATTATAGACCGGGTGTACATTGTAAAGGATTTTTTGTGTAACTTTTAAAAAATATTTATTTTGAAAAAGATCCTCTACACAATGAGCATATGTAAATAACCCCCTTTATGTGTACTATACGGTACACCATAATTTAAGGATTTCTTTGCAAAAGATCTCTAATTGTATTAAAGAGTACCAATTAAGGTTTAGCATATGCCTAAATTTCATCAGATTTTTTATTCCTCATGCCATCTACTAGAGCATCTGGAGAGAGAGAAATGGCAGCATCTTTCGGGGAAGTAACATCTATGTTGAGAATATTTCATTCAGATCATTATCTTTTATTTATCTGTGGTATAGGCACATCCTTCATGTGTCTTCGGATGATTGGAGGATAGAGCAGTCCTGTCTGTTTTGGCTCTATGAACCTTCTTCATCTTTCCCATTGTACTACCTCTGTTTAGTTAATAAAATTGGTCGTACAGTCCACATTTTCTTGGAAAGAGATTATCATTTTTTTTTGTAGATTGCAAATATGCTTTGGAAAAGGCACGGGTATTCTAATATCCTTTTGAAAATTGTGGATGTAGTAACTGAGACCTAGCTCTCTTCTGGGTGCGACGTGATGTTATAAAAGGAGACGTGTGGGACACATCTGCTGTTCAGTTCTAAAGCTTGTATCTTAGTAAGAGTGCAAGCATCCTCCAAACCTCTTGGCAGATGCCGCATGCAAACATGAGTTGGTCCACGTTGTTAGATTCCTCACTGCAGAGCCCACAAAAGATACTGTTCTCTGCACCATTTTCTTCCTAATGTGTTGGTAATGATTCTGTCCTTGAACATTGAGGCACATAAATCTTCTGCACACCTTATCCAGATGGAGAACAACTGATTGAGGTATAGTAGACAAAACTGAGTCCAACAGAGTGATTTGACCACCTAAAGGGAGGTTCTGGGCTTTGCAACTTGCTAGTTTCTTCTGCATCTTCAAACATAAAAATTCCAATCAGCAATAAGAAGAGGCTCAAAGGGGAAGGCCCAGGTATAGCATGGGAAAAGATCCAATGGTGCACCTCATAACGTCAGCTGCCTTTTTAGTATCCTCTTCATGCAGATGAATGCCGACAATAGAGCTCTTGTCAAAGTTGAATTTGAGACCATACGCATGCCCAAAAGATTGGAGAATAAACCGAAGATAATATAATTGTTGCACACTTCTAAAAAAGATCGGGCCAATATGGCAAGAGGCTTTAAGTTGTCAGACGAGGCGCTTGCGTCTATCTTAAATGTATCATTTGCAAACTGTAAAATGGGACAAGGTAAGAGGAGAATGTATTATTTGAACATGATGGATACAACCAGGCTGCTCTGCTTTCTTACTCATTCAACTCAATATGCTAGCCACAAGAACAAACAGTAAAGGGGACAGTGGATCACCCTGTCACAAGCCTGTAGAGCTCGGAAAATACCCATGTTTTTTACCATTAATAGTAACTGAAAATTTCGCTGTAAAAATACAATTCTTGATATTCCTGATCCAGCGTTCTGGAAAGTTGTTCAAGTGAAGGATGTTAAACATGTCACACTTTTTTTTGAGAAATGGATGATACCACCATTGTATTAATTTGTAAGAGCGACAGCACATGGAGAGAAACCCCTGTAAAAAAAGGCGTACACCAAGAGGGTGTGGCCTGCTACAATCCCCCCCCCCCCAAAAAAAAAAAAACCAGAAGGGATGAACCACCGGCATCCAAATTACAAGAAAGCTTGGCCCATTCAAGAACCCTATGACCCACAACACAATCCTGTCAGGAATATCAGGCATTTTTATGTGGGTTAAGTTGTGATAGACATAAAGTCTCATACCAGATATTCATGAGCCACTTTGTGCCTATATAATTAGGGGCCTCTCCACCTACCATCTTGTGTTTTTCTGTTCAATAATATTGTATCAAAGTCGGTTTGCATGTTGGGTTTTCCCCTCTTGGGCCCTGTGATTTCATGAAGAGACACTTGGTGTTCAACTCCACTTGAATTTGCATGCTGGGGTAGAGAGTCTTACATTCTTTGTAACCTTCTTTTTTGATTTTATATGTATCCCATTTACAAAATAATAGTAATAATAAAACCCTTTTACTTGTCTTCTCTCCATGTCTTTGCACTGTAGACTTGTGGTCATGGAATATGCAATGGCCAAATTAGAACTTTTTTATGCATGGCTTCTTTGTCCTTCCCAGTGAAATTCTCTTATGTTGTATGGATTACAGTTGTCCTTATATTGTTACAGCTCCCGGACATTTATCAACAATTAATTGAGGCTGCAAAAGTACTGAACATTGAGGCACCTGATGTGTATATTCGACAAAATCCTGTTCCAAATGCATACACCCTGGCTATTAGTGGAAACAAGCCTTTCATCGTTGTTCATACGAGCCTTGTAGAGCTCTTGACCAGAAAAGAGCTACAGGTATCATCTTTCCTTTTGTTGTCCACACACATGCTTCCATTTTGAGCTACTCAGCAACAAGCTCTGCCACCACAGCATGTTGCTGTAAATTTGATCGGCTGGGCATGCATGTGCTGAGTTTGCCTCATTGGTGCTTCTTGGCATTTGACACTCAAATGTGTTTTAACTAGGTATAGCTAATATACAGCATTAACTATGATACAGATCCTTGTAGAGTACTGAAGAACCGCATATAAAATGTACTGTGTTTCAAGTTTGTGGGTGCAACAGTGTTCTATCATATTGGCTGATGTTTTTTATGACATTAAAATATAGTTTTGGGACTCCAGCTATAGTGCATCAAAGAAAACTCTTAGATTATCTGTATTTATGATTTATGCACTCAAGGGACCTTGAAGAACATGCAAGAAAGTCTACATAAAACTTGATGAAATTATTTACACACATAAATATTATCTATATTCAAATTATTCACCATTTAAAAAGGATGTCTATCTTTTCATTCTCTCCCCCCCCCCTGCTGTGAGAGAGCTTTAAGTTTCCCCAATGCTTTCTCTGTACCCAGGCAGTATTGGCTCATGAGTTGGGCCATCTGAAGTGTGATCATGGTGTGTGGCTTACATTTGCAAATATTCTTACCCTGGGAGCTTATGCTGTACCTGGTAAATTGTCATTCTTTACTGTTCATGGACAAAATATATTGATAATAATTCTATTTTACGACCAACATTTTGCCTGAGGTTTCATGGTTTTGGTACTAGGTCTTGGTGGATTTATTGCTCAGAGTTTGGAAGAACAACTTTACAGGTGGCTTCGAGCTGCTGAGCTAACTTGTGATCGAGCAGCTCTTCTTGTCACTCAAGATCCCAAGGTAATTCATAAGTTTTGAAAAGTAGATAGTGTCATCATCATCATCAGAGCCTTATCCCATTATTTGGGGTCGGCTACATGAATCCTATTCCACCAAAGAATTATGTCAAGTGTCATGTATTCATTAAAGACAAACAATAGGAGATACATGTACAAAATCAGTATGCTTAAAAAAATGCTTCAAGAAACAAGAAGGAAACCCACTAAAAAGAGCAAATATCTCTGCCAATCTAGTGTGAGAAGTGGAAGAAGTAGACAACACTCTAAACCCCCTCCCCTAATACATAATTGAAAAATATTAGTTCTTAAAAGTATGAAACATCCAAGAATTCTTAATTCTGCGCATAACCATGGTCTACTCCACAATCACAAACAAAATGTTCCACATGATTTTCAGACTTTCACACCCTGCTGAAAGTCATGTCAATCGTCTTGCCCAATGATTCCTAAACAGTTGCATGCAGGATTAGGCACTAAACCCATCAGTCAATCTTGCCCATCCAGTTCCTTTTCCAGCCAGGAAAAGGGTATCAAATGCTGCATGCTGCTTCCCATACTTGCCTTACTTTCTGATGTAACCTCCAAAAAATTGTCTGAGAAAAGGAATGGCCACGAAGATATGATCCAAAGATTCACCCCGCCCCCATTGTGTAGGTAGCAGGTTGGTCCAATATCCCCCAATAAACTGAATCAATTATTTTTATGTCAGAAGCTTCGCACACAAAGGGCTCCAGGCAAAGCTTTAACTTTGAAGGAGTTATAACAGAAACAATATCCTTGAACAAGTGATGCTGTATCTCACCATCTGTGTAAATCTGCTATCCTTTCCCATCCTCACACCCACGAGTCCCTCATCTGATGCATACCACTCTTTAGATCCTAGATCAGATTAACAGTTACTATGTCCAGGATATTGGAGTATGTGGACTAATTTCTCAACCAGGTATGTGTGTTCTTGGGCTGGGCCCAACCAGGCTCTATATCAGCAAAGCAATTTCTAGACAGCCAGGCCTCAAGATGAAGCATAGGTGATAAACAGTATAGCCAGAGGGGGTGGGGACTGGGGGTGTAGGGGCAGAAAGTAGGGGGTGCAGGGTGGGGGGGATTTAGGTCATAGGGAGCATGAAGATGACCAAGGTGTGCATCAACCGAATGTTGATGTAATTGTACATTCATCATTTTCTATCTATAAAATTCACCTACTAGTGCTGGGATAGTGGAGTGGCTTTCTCCTTACCTCTGGTAAGGGGTGCACTCTCCTACCTCACACTAGGAAGGGTTTTCCAAAAAAAAAAGATGACCAAGGTGTGTGAAAAGGGGGTGGCAGGGGCAGGGGAGTCGGCAAAGTGTGGGCCTGCCTGAGCATAGCGGAGTGGGTACAGAGCATTGGTTGTAGAGCATGGGGAAAGGGGTGTAGCAAGGGTAGGGCAGTTGTCCTGAGCAAGGAAGGCAGAATTGGATCGGTGGATCGGCCGATCCGATCAGTTTTGGGCCAATCCAACCCGACCCCGATCCCCTGACCCCCAATTCTCATTGGGGGATCAGTGGGATCAGTGGGGTCGGCCAAGGATCGACCTGGATCAGCCGATCTGGCACCAGGATCAGCCAATCCAGCTCAAGATCGGCCGATTCAGGTTGATCCCAGACCAGTCCCACCCAGTTAAAAAAATAAAAAATAAAAAGAAGACACCGCCGTTGCCGCCGATGTCACCATCGTGACCCGCTGCCGCCTTCGACACAGCCGTTGATGTTGTCCTCCTCCTCCTTGCTCCTCTGTTCTTCTCAAGAAGAGAAAAAACTGGAAAAAAAATACTTCCCTGCTGATGGCATTGCCGTTGCCTCCACTTGCCGCCGACACCACCATCGCGACGCACTGTCGCTGTCAACATCCTCCTCCACCTCTTCTGTTTGTTCCACCTGCACGTTACGAAGACTGCGAAGGGAGACTCTCGGGACGAGAGAAAAGGTAAAGCGGTATTGCATTCATATGCAAGCCCCTGCAAAACAATGTTAATAAAGAACAACCTCGAACACAGCTCGGCCAGGATCGCTTGCGGATCGGGCTTGGATTGGCCAGTCCAGCCAATCCGGATCGGGTTCGGGCCCCCGATCTGAGCCCAATCCATGATCCTGGTTACCTTGGTCCTGAGTGCAGAGAGGACCAGTGCAGAGCATGGGCTGGAGCCAACTGGCAGGGAGCTAAAGCTGTAGCAGAGCACAGCTGTGCACGAAGCGAGACAAGTTACCAGGGGGGAATGTGTGGGGCAGTCAGCAGCGGGTTCCTGCAAAAGAATGTTCCCTTCTATATTGCATTGAAACTATTCAATTTGCTACTATGTCTTATGATTGATTTGATTGAACCCTTTGGCAGCTGATGTCATTGTTTTTTAGGAGATTTACCATGACATGGATTTGAATGTGCATAGGAGTCAATAAATAGAATTATCTAGACAAAATCCCTATTTTGATCATTTAACTGGATGCAGGTTGTTGCGACAAGACTAATAATGATAACAATGATGATGAACATCCTGCATATAGTGAATTATTGTTTATGTGCTATTTACTTAATAGATGTAATGAAGATATTAACACAACCATAACAAGATTGCATGTGTATAAAACTCCAGTTATTCCACAGTTGGGTGTTTATTTGAAGAACCAAGACGGAAGTGCAGATGATTATCGACCTGGTTCACTCGTTTTGCTATTTCACGTGTTTTTTACACTTGCATTAGTTCATAGCATCATGAATCTTTATAATAAAATGAAGTTCAGATACCATTTCCTGGTTTCCCAAACCTTTAAAGATGCGATGATCTTTTGTTGTTTTGTTGTGCGTATGACTGGACAAGCTTATGCCTTTTTCTCAAGTTTCTGACTGTCCGTCACACTCCCTGATTGGCATTATATATTTTTTCTCATGTCCTATCAAGAGGTGGTCATTTCTGTCTTGATGAAGCTGGCCGGTGGCTGCCCATCACTCTCTGACCAGCTTAATGTTGATGCATTCCTGGAGCAAGCCCGTTCATATGACAAAGCGTCTTCGAGCCCACTTGGATGGTACATCAGGTAGGGACCAGAATATATTTTCCTTCTATAATTAAGCTATTAAAGTATCTCCACTTTGAGTGGAGAATTTTGTGTTAAAATCTTATAAATTCTGTTTCAGAAATGCTCAGACAAGGCAGTTGTCCCACCCATTGCCCGTCTTACGAGCCCGTGAGATTGATCAATGGTCCCGGAGCCAGGAGTACAGATCTCTCTTGCGGCGGGCCACAGAACCTGAAGATAATCTCTAGTTTTGTTTAAAATTAGATGATGGGGGTATTGGATTGAAACATTTCACAGATTAAAGGTTTGTCTTATACAGTCCCTTGATAGTGAAAAGTGAACGGTTGGTTGGTGATGGCTAATGTTTATGAACTTAGATCGATTAAAACTCACCTACTCTGAATATTGGGATATATGCGAGCACTTGGTGGTGATGATTGGAAGCTCGTGTACTAGTAGCTCATGTTTTGGTTGCCGTGTGAAAGTACGTACATATGGCCTGTTTAGTGCTTGTTTTACTTCGTTATGTGCACATAGGTTTAAGTTTCATGATTTTTGGTGAACGTTGATATATAATTTAGAAGATTCTGATGGATTTTACTTTGTATATTTACCAGGAAAGGACTCTAGAAACAATCGCGATTCTGATGGGTCTTACTGTTGCATACTTACCAGGAAGGAACTCTGAAAAGGTGCGAGAAACTGGCAGATACACATCCATTTGAATTTTTTTATGATTCATACAATGTAAATTTTTAGAAAGAAATACAAACAGCAATCATGAAGCTTTCGACATGCTTGCTGCTCTGGTATACAACATTGATCAGTATGAGATCTAAACAAAATGATAGCATAATATTTATCGTATTTTGTGCTGATTAGGGTCTCTGTGAAGGAGATAGTGAAAGAAAGCCTTTATTTATTTTCCGGTCCAATTTTATTTTATCATTTTCTTAAGATTAATTCCAAGGACTTCTCAAATGCCTTGTCGGATATGTTGACACCATTCTTCTGTGAATCTGTGGTCCTCTGCCGAGTAACCATAAATAGAAATCTGAGCTTTCTCACGAAATCGGGAGCCCCCGGCGACTGCGCCAGCCGGTAAAAAAGAGAAATGCATAGTGCAGTAGGTGTAATTAGTGTAATATTTAATTTTAAAAAAAATAAGTGATTTTCACCCCTAATTTATTTCGGTACGAGTCGTGTTACATCATCGGATGACAGGACGTGAAATCAATTAAAAATAAAGTAATTACCTTGTGATTCACTGGACTCTGATTTTTATTTTTGTTTGATCTTTACGTTACGTTATCCGGTGATAACGTAACACTCACTCTCAAATAATTTGGGGTGAGATAACTCAAAAAAATTAAAAAAAACAAATGTTGCACTAATTACATCTACGAATGTAATTAATACATGTTTTGCACTAAGTATTTCTCAAATAAAAAAATGCACTGCTGCTGCTAACTTAAAACAGAGGAAACTTGAAGCAGGAAAAAAACGACTTTCCTTCGAGTTGAAAGTTCATGGGACCGAGGAATATTCCAGTGCCTCTGCCAGGTCACACAATATCTTATTTCGTTTTCAACTCCTAATCGCCGCCAAATGATAAGACAAACGATTTCTCGTTAAAGATACTCGATGGAAAAATAAAAGAATGGGGCTCTCACCACATTCAGTGTGCGGTCTAATCGCATTCGTGAAGTGTTGTCTCTTTCTATTTCCGTCTGATTCACTCATTTCTATTTTTTCGAATCTAAATAAAAGTTGACTTTAATTTTGCTTGAGTTCTTTCATTATTTGTTTTGTAACTAGAACTATTTTTGTTAATCCATGTTGTTTTTCCTTTTGAAATCCTTAAAAACTATTTTCTCATTTTTTTAAGAAACTCGTAAAACTAGATAAAGAGAAATTGTCTTCCTCCACTTTTATATTTTTTTAACTCTTATATATATATATATATATATATATATATATATCCGTCAAGACAGTTTGTATATAACTTATCATTTCACCGTGGGATCTCTATCTAATGGCTTAGAAGAAGAAAAATAGAAAAGAAAAAATTGTTGTGCTACACCAAGATTCACGAAGGTAAGACATGAGAAGAGGGCAGAAGGAGAGAAGACAGAAGCAACTATCGGATCCATAGATCGGACGGTGCAAAACACGGCCACGGGCAAGAGGCGCCGCACTGGGTTCCCCGCATGTCTCGCAAAAGCGGCGCCCAACGCAGCCGGCCTTCTACGTGAAATAAGTGCCCATGGGTTTAAAGAAACACAACAATTGGAAAGTGGTTTTCTTGTTATATTATACCACCGCTAAAGATTAAATACTACCACTCCAATGTACAGTTCCATGCAGACGTGGGCCATAGCGACCACCACCGGCCCAACACACCCCCTCGTTAAAAAACGGTGGGGCTGGCCGAACCGTACCACGACCTCCGACCAATCGGTGGGGATGGGGACTCGATGGGAGATTGGACACGGTACGTTACCTTCTCGTTGCTCCAGGGTCGTCATCCGGTCGTCATCACAATGTCTTTAGATTCCTCGGACTCACTCCAAGACGGATGTACGGACGCAACAAGATCACCGATTCGAAGAGGAGTGTGGCGGGCCATATATTGGAACAGCACCTTCATGTGGAACACAGTAGAAGTTAGAACAGAAGCATCATCGACTCAGTGTGACTTTCTTTTGGAGATACTAACACATTGATTTCAGAGCCAGATGGGTAAGCTGCCACACATGGCTGTATAAAAACGTACTCGATGGATTTGCAAACAGATCTTGATAACACATAGCATGAAATAGATGACACAAGTGAACATGCAGTAAGAAATTTTCAATACGTTCAACATCCGGTCCTGTCTCCAGATGACCAAATTCTTCGGTGTTGTCTAGGAATGGAAGAGAACAGAAGTCTGCATATAGATGCTCGGGATGATCTTTCAAATGGAAAAGAACAGAAAGTATTGCATGTGGATTATCTTTCAAATCCATAAACTGGCGAATCTTTTGGAAGCTATTAAACATTTAAATTGAGATGCTCGGGATCATGATTGATGTGACTCGGCTGTTCTCAGAACATGGATTGAGCGGAATGGCTACAGCCTCCAAACACAAGCTTGTTATAAGGACTTACAGCTGATGCAGATACACCATGGAAGCATAACGGAATATACATCAGAAGATGATGAGACATCATAGCTTCATAAGCTATGTGCAATATAAAGAACTAAATTGGTTGCGTATCTTTATTGTGCTCAAGATATTGTCTGCTTTGAATATAGCTTGCATTGCAGAAAAACCAAACGTCTGGTAACAGTTTTTTCTTGTATTTTGTCTTAATGAAATTTAAGGGAGACGAGTGGATCTAAACATCATTTGGCAAAGGCAGCTATAATTTCTTTGAAGAAGTCCGTCAAAATAAGCACGCCCACTTGTTTCTCTTTTAAAAATGCGTGTCCCATTTGCATGAGGATTTCATGCAAGTCGCATCATCGCCTCTACCCCTTTTCACCTGTTCCCCGTACCACTTTTCTCCCTCTTAACAAATAAGCTGATGGACATCTATCCATTGAAGAAAGAGCACCAACTAACTTTGCTGGAGGAAGAGGTCCCACAAGCCCATTGATGAGACTGCATCCAAGGTGCTGGGAAGCAGCCAAGGCATGTGCAGCAAAGAGATCTTCCTCTTTGAGGAGTCATTTGGAAGCCAGGTCACGTACAGGAGGGCCATGAGCAAGATGCCTGATACTCAGTTCAAACTTGGTCCGAGTCTGCCAAACTCACATTTAACCCATTTTTGACTAACTTCAGAAACTTTTGGCACATCAGGACCTTCTTGCGCTGTTCAGATTTTTTGAAACCCTTTTGCTGAATCTGGGTAATTCTATAGCCAATTCAGTTGGCCAACATAATCCAACCTTTATCTGGATCAAGATTGGGCCCGGCAGATCCCAGTTCAATCCTGATTTCTAATTACATACAAATGACTAAAAGGTAAAGTGCAAGATGTCTCAGTTTAATGAAATGTTGAACAAAGAATGCACTGAAAAGATTATGCCTCAGTTTAACAATAATGAGTGACTAATAGCTAAAAGTACTTAGCCAGGTGTTTAACATGCGGAAAAAATAAATAAAATGCTTGAAAATGTGTTCATTTACTGAACAAAGATGCACATATTTCAGCTAATTAATGAGCATGCGCATTATTAATTCTGCGAGTTTGGTTTATCAGACGATTGGGATTCGTGTGCTGCATCTTTCCCCACCAACCGTGATTGATGTTGATTTGCATCGACATAAAGTCCGAACACCTTTGATTAACTGCCAAAGATACTCTTAAACCTTTACAATATTTAATGCGATATTGAGAGTTGTATCTAATAGAGGATCATCCATTAGAGATATGCATGTGCAGGAATAATTGTGAATTTTATTCCTCATATGCATAATGCATACTACAGTGGGTCGGTTAGGACCTATACATGTGTCTCGATTATATGATCAGATCGAGATCTAACCGTTAGATTTGACTTCGATCAAGATCCAACCATCGTATTTGCTCCAGGTCGAAATCTAACCGTTGATTTTGCTTTAGATCAAGGTACGACCGCTGGATTTGCTTTAGATCAAAATCTGACTATTAATTCTGAATTTCATCACGATGGGACCATTGAATCGCCATATGATCGCAATTGGACCGTTGGATTGGCTTATGGTCATGATCATCCGTTTGATCATGATCGGAGCATTAAGTCGATGTCCATAAAGGATGCACACACACCTAGCGGAGGCATAATTGCAATAACTAATACCTTTTTTGCAAAGATAAAGATGTTTCTGCAATTTTCATACACATAGGGTATTTTGCAATAGCGGGGATGTTTCTGTAATTTCTGGAAATCACAGGATATTTCTGTAATTTCCGAACATCAGCAGTGCTTTTAGACAGTTTCTAAAACTTCAGGGTTTTCCTGCAATTTTCAGGCATTTCTTCAATTTCTGTAAAAAAGGGTAATTTTGCAATTTTCAAACATTTCTGCAATTTACAGAGCCGCAATTTCAGAACACTTCTGAAACTTACAAGGTTTTTCCACAATTTTTGGACATTTCTGAAGATTACATGATTTTTATGTAATTACAGAAAATTTGCAACATTAGACATATCCCCAATGACCCGGGTATATATGCAAACATGCCCTTGTTGGGATCTTTATAAAACAACACAAGTCTTCACACTCCGGGCTTCAAGTCTTCAAGCTCCTTGCACTAAATGTGAGAGTCCAAGTGTGTTCAAGCTGTCCCCCATAGGCTTCACCCTCCTTTTATAGAAGTTGAGGGGGGCTTAACCAGAGAAGGTTGACATGGGTCAAGTCCCTCCGGTTAAGGCCCATTGAATTCTATAGCATTAATGGGCTTGGAGGTTCCTCCGGTTTAAAAAAAAGGAGGAGGTTATGAGAGAGAAGAGCCTTGCGAAAGAGAAGAGAAAGAGTAGAAAGAGGTGGGGCCCGCGGCCCCTCCTCCAACCTCCCCCGGTTAACTGGGAGAGGGAGGAGGGTTGCAAGACACCTCAACCTCCCCCGGTTAGCCGGGCAAGGAATTCCTTCCTCTTTTTTTACTCTTCTTCCCCCCCCCCCCTTTTGTTTTAGAGAATAGAAGAGAGAGAGATAGGTGGGGACCGCAAGCAGCTCTCCCCCCCCCCAACCTCCTCCAGTTAACCAGAGGAGAGAAGAGGACATGGGGCCGAGACACCTCAATCCTCAGATTCCTTCCTCCAAGTCCCCCCCTTTTTTTCTTTCATTTTTTTGCTGGATCGAGAGAGAGAAATGAAGGGGTGGGGCCCGTGCCCCCCCTCCTCAACCTCCTCCGGTTAACCGGTGGAGGGAGGGGGATCGCGGGCACGCCTACGATACCCCCTCCACGAGGAGGGTGCGGGTGGGGCCCACCTCCCTTTGGCCTGTGTGAGAGAAGAAAGAGAGAGAAGAGAGATTTATGCAAGTCCCTCCACCCCAGCCGGCCCTAGGAAAGGCTATAAAAAGTCATTGACTTGTCCTTTTCAAGCCTTTTTTATTGCTCTTTGCTCCGCAATCGAAGGTTGCAGTAGCATGTAGGGTTCTTGTGATTTTTTTTTGTTCTCCTCTCGACGCCGACTTGTCCAGGATTTCCGCACTGCCGGGACCACACTCCGGCGCACCTAGGGCACTCTACGAAGGCGGGAGAAGATCATTTTTGCTGGTTTACAGCGCAGGCATGTCATTTTACGCCATCCATGAAGTGTTTGCTGAAATTCCGGCATATTAAAACACACGGAATTCATGTGTGTATTTCTGTCCGACGGGATCCCGCGGACGTATTTACAGTCCATTTACACAACGGCAATGATTTTGTACCAACTTTGCACCGTCGTAGGACAAATTTAATTTTTATTTCTCTGACATAATCGAAAATTATATGGGGTTCAACACCGGGAGAAACTTGTCCAGGACTCATTTGGCTCTTCAAATGCTTCTGAAACCAAGGTGATCTTCAAGGCTGCATCAATGTATTAAAATTCAAAATATTTATGGTGCAGCATATGTATTACTAACCTTAGAGTAGCTATCAGCAAACCCACGTCGAGAATAGGACTTCCCAATGAAGTGTAGATCAGCCATTTCGAGCTTCCCATCAACCAGCCTTAATCCCCCATCTCCAATAGCAAACCGTAGACGTGTTTGTGGCCGTAAACCTGACTGTCAGGTTGAAAGAGAGGCACACATTTGACATTAGAGTCATATAAAAAGTATGTAAAAGAGTAGAAAAACTTAAAGCACAGGGCACAAACAATAATCTTAGAGATGGAGTACTTGAATGTTATCTTAAAAATTCAGGTATAGCCATATGCAATTTATGCCTCAACAGTTATCAGATTAAATGGCTGCAATGCACTGTGCATCCCGACCTTCCAGTCCTTGCTGTCTTCCTAATGGATGTTGCACAGCTGAGCTTGCACAGTAGAAGGTACAAAATAGACTTTGTACAGAACCAACAGACTGCACTGCCCCTCATCTTTTTCATAAAACCCATGTACACAATCTCAAGCAAAAAATAAAGGTTTTGTTATATTTACTTTTGTTTTACAGAGAATGAGAACATCCAAAAATAAAACAACTATGATCGCATACACTTTTCTAAAAAACTATACCTTCTGTAGAAACTCTTCACCGAGGCAACCAAACACAACAGGAGGCTCATCTGAGCTTGTCAGTTTTCCATCTTCTTGTAACTCCAAAACCACCTGATTATTTAGTCAAAAGCATAAAGAAGTCCCAAATTAGTCAATGACTCTTCTGCAATCTCAACACTAGGCTGCAGCAAAAATATGAGTAGCATTTGTCAACTAATGTTGCATCACACCCTGACCCATGCAATCTTCTCAGACACTCTTAAAACTGCCCATGGCCTCCCACTCCCAAATGTCTGTTCATCTGACCAAACCGTCCAGCAGAGCACCAGAGACAAATATGTTTTATAACTTTACATTTTAAACAGATATTATAACTTTATGTTTTATGCAATGTCACATCCTATGTAAAAAAAGAAAAATTCAAATTCACAATCTAAATACGTTGCACTTAAAACATCAAATAATAACATGAAACCTTGGAAACTGTAGAAAAATAATTTAAAGAACAAGTCAATAGATGCAATGGCACATCCTATTTTAAAGAATTAAAATAATAACATGAAGCCTTAACACCAGTAGGATAAGGGTTTGGAAGGAGGTTTTACTGTTTTAAAATAAAAAACTTTTATGAAATGAGATATCCTATGTCCAAAGAAAATTTCAAATTCATAATAAAACTGCTTTGTACTTAAAACATCAAATAATAACATGAAACCTTAGAAACTGTACACAAGGAATTTAAAGAACAGTCAGTATATGCGCACAGCCACTTTATGCCTAAGAGGGAAAAAAAAGACTTCTCTCCAACAAACACAGATGGAAATAGACAATATTTTGCAATAGAAATTTTACAAAAAGGATAATTGCTACAGCAATTTGAACACATTGTTAGAAATTGCATGTATGGCAGTTACATAAACTTTAGCACCATGCAATAAATCCCATGGAACTTGGAGACAATATTTCAATTGCCATGTGTATACCTGTTGTTGATCTGGAACTTGTCCTTTGCTGTCTGTATCTAGAAAATACTGGCTACAATGTTCATCCTTCCATACCAAAGCTAATGGTGTACTACCTGCTTGATAATGGGCATGCCTAGGAAGCAAATATCATAACATAATTCAGACGACCAGGAAAAACAAGACAAATTTACTCGCATGATATCAAGGTAGAATCACATGTAAATTTCTACCAAAAAAGCTAGACCCAATTTACTTACAACTGAAGAGCAAGTGATATACATTGCTGGCACTAAAATCTTCCTACAGGAAAAACACTCTTGCTTACATCAAAAGATGGAAGATGAGCTCAATAGTCAAGAGATGACTTTGATAACAAAATCGAATGCTTCTTCACCTTATTAGTAAATTTTGAATCCAAGTACCGGGTGCTATATTTATTGTCACATGCCAAAAACATAGGAAGATACATGATTTTTCCCTCTTTTTGAATAAACAGGAATATTAGAGGTTAGCCGAGAGATCCTCGGTCCGAGGTAAAAAGATTTTTTTGGTTTGGGCCAAGTTGTTGCCATCATGTAGGGAAGAATGGATTAGATTAGCTGCCAATGCAGCAGGGAGTTTCTCAGATGGGATGAAGTGCATTTTAGCACATACCATAACGTGGACATCATATTAACAAAATGTTGACTAATATTATTGGTTTTAATGGACACAACCCATATATTGATGCCCCACTGGATCAATAAAGAGACCATGATGCGGGACGAGACCACGGACACGACAAGCTCGTGACTGCCCCTTAACGAGGGAAGCGTCGGATGTGCGCGGTTGAGAAACCGGCAATGAGCTAGAGTGATCGGCTCTCTTTTGTGTCCGGATCGGGTCACGGGACGGTCTCGCACTCTCTCGCAGCAGCGGTAATGAATAGATAAAGCGAGCTAGATATCCCTACACATGCTCTCTAGCAGCGGCATAAACAAATATATATGAAGTAAGCAAAATGCCGAGAAGGGAGCGAAAACGATACCTCCACGCGCTCGGCGTGGGGACGACGGACCCGGCCGAAACTCGTACTCCCGGGACAATTAATACACCATATTACAGCAAATGAATTACTGCCCACTCCACGCAGGGAGGTAAAGGGCTACACAAACGGGCCCGGGAGGACCGAATTCGGGTTGACGGGCGGCTTCTCGCGTCTCTTCGGCAGCACCCGAACTCAGGGATGGCAAACTCGGTTTCGGACTCGGTTTCGGCCGGGTCCGAAACCGATACGACTCGGTATCGGTTTCGGTTTCGGCCGAAACCGGCCGAAACCCACTTAAAAGGTTTAAAAAATATATATTAATTCTAAAAAATCTGAAAAAATCATAAAAAATTTAAATAATCACTCAAAATCATGAAAAATAATACACATGTATTTGAGTGTATAAGTTAGTGCAATAACCTTGAAGTAGACAATTACGCATTGAACTTCAAACATTGAACATGTGAAGTTAAACTAATATTCCATTGTACATTTTTTGATGATAGTGTGTTGATGTTTTGATAATAGCAACTCAATGAGTCACCACATAAGAATGATGATGATAGTGTGAATTGTTGTTGTTGTGTGTGCCCCTTGTGCATTCTTGTGCATTGATGATGAAATAATGTCTTCTGTAAGTCGGTGCATGCTAGCAAGTCTATACATCCATTAGCTGATAACTGAACAAGTCTATACATACATCCATCAAGTCTATACATTCATCAAAGTCTATACATTCTTCAAAGTCTATACATTCTCCATGCATCTTCATAGCAAGTCTATACATCCATCAAGTCTATACATTCATCAAAGTCTATAAGTCTATACATTCATCAAAGTCTATACATCCAGCAAATCTATACATCCATCAAGTCTATACATTCATCAAAGTCTATACATTCTCCATGCATCTTCATAGCAAGTCTATACATCCAGCAAGTCTATACATTCATCAAAGTCTATACATTCTTCAAAGTCTATACATTCTCCATGCATCTTCATAGCAAGTCTATACATTCTCCATGCATCTTCATAGCAAGTCTATACACCCTTAGACCAATACATTCTTCAAAGTCTATACATTCTCCATGCATCTTCATAGCAAGTCTATACATTCTTCAAAGTCTATACATTCTCCATGCATCTTCATAGCAAGTCTATACATTCATGAAAGTCTATACATTCTTCAAAGTCTATACATTCTTCAAAGGCTAGCTTGATTAATACATTTTTCAGGATCGACAGTTGTCTTGTCATTTTTCTCCTATACGATTTTCTGTTGAGCATGAATAAGTTACCTAGTTCCTGAAAAAGCATTACTAGAAGTGGGTCCCAACCTTGTAGTATAGGATTGACTATTGTCTTGTCATTTTTCTCCTATATGATTGACTGTATAAGTTAGTGCAATAACCTTGAAGTAGACAACTACGCATCGAACTTCAAACATTGAACATGTGAAAGTTAAACTAATATTCCATTGTACATTAATACAAGCAGTACAATAAACCAAATTAGACAAAATGAATGTTACAAAAATTCATTGATTCTTACCTAATATGGATAATAATTACTAGAAGAACCTTCTCCCTCATCGTCTGGCCCTTGATGTCGATACCCATAACCAGGTTGCATGTATGGTCTATATTCACTATAACCAAACAATGAGGTAGCCAAGTCCTGCATCCCTCTTTGGATCCCTCTTGGAGTGTTTGGTTGGCTTGATTCGAATCCAGTATCAACATAGGAATCTTGAGGAAGAGAAGAGTCACTGGTCGGATATGGATGGAACTGAAATGATGGTTCATAATTCTGGGCCCCATAAATAGCTGCTTCCTGTTGGCCACCTTCGTAACCTGGTATACCATATCCTTGCTGACCTTGACTGTATCCACCTGCACCACCTGCACCACCTGTACCACCTGCAGCACTAGTACCACCTGCAGCACCTCCGGGATGATCATCATCATCAGAATCATAAGAAACCAGTCGCCTTTTAACCTTTGAGGATGCTTTTTTTCTCTTTTGGAGTGCTTTTTTCAATCAACTTTGACACGAGTCCTTTTCCCCTTGGCGTGTGCCTCACATAAATCTGCTTCAACTCCTCAATTGCCGGGTCCTCTCGAGCAACAGCATTTGCCCTCTCAGTTTGCCCATGCACTGATGTACTTCTTCTTAAGGAGGACATTCTAGGAGTGACTGGCCTGCTATCTGTATCTGAGTGTCTAGCTGGCTCAAACTCGAACTGCTCCTCAGTGTCATCAACCACCCTAGACTGGTGCGCATGAGTATCTCTGGCCCTCTTTGATTTGCTTCTTAATTCGGGATCTCTTGCCTCATCTTCATCAAGTATGCCCTCTGCCCATCTTCTATCATCAACATCAAAAACGGGCTCATCAACCTGCTCTCGTGTCTCCACCCAAGACTGCAAGGGATTATCATCATCAAATAAGCCATCCACATCAATCTCTGCGGCGGCATCCTCGGCGACGCGTTTGTCTCGCAGCTGTTGTCTCAACCTCATATTCTTTATTCTCAACCTCATATTGTAGTGGCAGTACACTAATTTCTCTAACCGATCAGCCTTTAGCCGATTGCGAACCTTTGAGTGTATAAGGCTGAATGTGCTCCAATTCCTTTCACATTGGCTTGCTGATGTGGTTTGACTCAACACCCTGATTGCAATGAAAGCCAATGCAGAACTGCCCAATTCTCTATTGTTCACCATGATCCACCAGTCAGCTGTTACACCAACCAACCATAAACAAATAAATATAAGATGTAAATAAAAATTAATTAAGGAAGATGTAATTACAAAGAAAGCACAAAGATGAAGTATACCTGGGCTCACTCTTCCCACTGCGTATTGCAATTGGAAGTCAGAATACGTCCCACTTCTCATTCTATAGGAGGTCATCTACAAAAATTACATAATAGATTAGCATTACTACGTAAGTAAATTCTATACCTCTTATTCATGAAATCAAACAGGCCAACCTCTACTTCCGCCTGAAGCCTCTTATCTTGTGTCCTCGATAAACGACCAATGACTTTTAAAGTGCCTTGAAGCACCTCGGCATCAACATGTGCATTGGCATTGTACATTAATCGAGGGTTCAGAAAATAACCTACATTTGTATGTAGTTAATGTATGGTCAATAATATATGAATACAAATAATCACTCACCAGCTGCATGCAAGTCGTGGTGTAATGTGGTGTCCCATCTATGGTCAATAATCTTCCACCACTTTGCATGTTCTTTGGGAAGGGACTCCTGCAACTCCAATTTCGCACGGTCCATGGCCTCATACAGATATCCCATATCATTCTTGTCATCGCCATCCACCAATCTTAGGACCTTAACGAGGGGGGTGACTACTTTCATGTATCGTGTTACTCTGTCCCAGAATTTGTTGTTGTCCATGATTTGACAGACATCCAAATAATCCATCTGAGCATCAACATTGCCTTTCTCGATGTATTCCCGCAGGGCATTGTGGTACATGAAAGCTTTCAACTCATTCTTATACCTGTGCAAAGAAATAAAATTTGAATCAAATACGGATCATAACTACAAAGATAAAGAAGTAATAATTGAGTTCAATAGTATACCTATGCAGAGACTCCAAAGAAATGAAATTTGAAGCAAATCTAGTTGGCCCTGCACGGATAATATCCCGCCCCCCACTTGCATGCTCCCTGAACATGTTCAATATCCTAGGATGGCCATAAATATATTGGGTAATCTTTTGTGCCCTTTCAACTGTCTTCTTCACATGTTTGTCCTTCCCTATGTCTTCAAGTATGAGATCAAGACAATGTGCTGCGCATGGGATCCAATATAAATGCCTGCGCTTATGCATCAATTTCCTCCCTGCAGCCTTATAACTCGCTTCATTATCAGTCACAACTTGTACAACATTTTCTTCACCAATTTCGTCTACCATGTTGTCCATCAAATGAAACAAATAATTGACATTTTTTTCAAAATTTGATGTATCTACAGATTTAACAAATACTGTACCTTCGATGCAATACACCAAAAAGTTAATCATGGACTTTTTCGTGGTACCAGTCCAATCATCACACATAATAGTGCATCCTCTCTCCATCCATATATGCTTGAAGCTTTCAACCCACTGATGGAGCTCCTCAACCTCTCCCTCAAGGCCACGCCCGTATATGTCCCGACGTGACGGCGCCTTCAAACCAGGGCTAGCATCTGCTATGGCATCCAACATAGGTTGAAAATATTCACTTTCATCAGCATGTGCAGGGACACCTGCATGAAAAAACCATTTACAGATGCTTTTAAATGCATGCCCTGCAACTTCTGCAGATTTTTTGACCCCTCTTAATGCACTTTTGATCTTAGGTTGTGTAGCCTGGGGCCTTCTGTGGAGATAACTGTCCATGGGGCCTGCTCTCTGCGTCTGCTGGGGCGGGGCAGCAACATCAGGACGTCGTGCAGCTGTACTGGTGTAGGTCTCTCCTGAACCCATGGGTGCCTTTCCTTTCCTTCGAGCGGCTTCTTCACGCTCCCTTGCTTCAGTCAGCTCCGGATCAGAATCTTCAGTGCCTTCCTCATCATCATCCCTCCTAACCCTTCTGTCAGAAATCTCCTCAGCAATTTTCTCCTCATCCTCAGCCCTTTGTTGCACCCTCTCCTTTTTCCCCAAAAGGCACTGGCGCATCTCCTCTCGCACCTCTCGTGGACAGTGGTCGCATTGTCTCACCTCTCCTCGTACCCCTGCCAAATGTTGCTTGCCTCTGGTAATTCCGCCATACATCTCTCTAGCACAATAATTACATTTAACCTTCCTTCTCTTAGCATCAACTAAGGACATGTGGGCCCACCCCGGATCCTCCTGCCCTTGCTGCTCCTGTATTTGCTGACGTCTAGGCATGATGCTGCATTAAGAAGTTACACAGTCAAAGACAAACAATTGTAAGTACGAAACCCTTAATCACCCTTCATAAAAATATAATCCCAGCATGATCCTACCCCACATTCGTCAATGAAACTTAATTAACCTTCAATTGTGGCTAAGAAACTCAAATTAGACAAAAGGCCCAATTTTTATGAACTAATTAAGTCTTAATTACTAATTAAGCCCTAATTACCCTTCATAAAAATATAATCCCAACATGATCCCACCCCACATTCATCAATGAAACTTAATTAACCTTCAATTGTGGCTAAGAAACTCGAATTAGACAAAAGCCCCAATTTCTATGACCTAATTAGGGCTTAATTAGCAATTAATTCTTAATCACCCTTGGGAAAAACTAATTACCCGCATGATCCAACCCCAAATTCCTCAATGAATCTTAATTTAACTTCAATTGAGCCTAAGCAAACCAATTTAGACAAAAGCACCAATTTTTATGACCTAATTAGGGCTTAATTAGCAATTAACCCTTAATCACCCTTGGGAAAAATTAATTACCCGCATGATCCCACCCCAAAATCCTCGATGAACCTTAATTTAACTTCAATTGAGCCTAAGCAAATCAAAATAGACAAAAGCCCCAATTTTTATAAACTAATTAGGGTTTAATTAGCAATTAACCCTTAAGCCCTTAATCACCCTTGGAAGAAACTTAATAAGCAAGGCTTGCTTACCCCAAATTTTTAACCCAACCAAAAGAACACAACAAAATAATCAAACAAAACCCAATGAAATTAACCTCAAACAAAACAATCAAACCCTTGAAGTTGTGTTGGCTCCCTCTCGGCCTCTCCCTGTCGGACTCGAGCGGTCGGGCCTGTCCACCTCTGCCAACCTTGCTTTCACCCTTGGTCGGAGTCGCTGCCAGCAGGAGTAGCAGGAGTAGCAGGAGCAGCCGCAGGCAGCAGGAGCAGCCGCAGCAGGAGCAGCCGCAGGCACAGCAGCAGCAGCCGCAGCACAGCAGCAGCAGCTCGCCAACAGCACAGCAGCGGCAGCAGCAGACAGCACCCGCGACAGACAGCAGGGGGGGAGGGTTTCGGCCGAAACCTGTGGGTAGTGGGGTTTCGGGGGCCAACACAACCCATAAGTTCACGTGTTTCGGCCGAAACCAAACGGTTTCGGGCCGAAACCGACCGGTTTCGGGCGAAACTAGTATCGGTTTCGCCCGAAACCGATACCCCCCTTTAGTTTCGGATTGCTACAGTGTTTAAGGTGCTTTTCGGATCGGTTATGGCCGAAACCGATACGTTTTGGCCGAAACGTATCGGTTTCCGCCGAAACTGCCAACCATGCCCGAACTAGTGACGGTGGGGCCCACGTGCTGTCCGGAGGGACCGTGCAGGACCCGGTGTCACCACTGTGGTGGGGACACTTGTGGAAGTGTTCCCTGGGCTGGCGGCACGCTGGTTCGCCGGCCGGAGGCCGGGCGGCTCCGTTCGGCACCGGTCGGAATGACCGGCCACGGACCTGCCGGTTCTGTTTTCCGGCGCGCGCTCCGGCGAGAACGGACGCTGCGATCAGCCCCGACGTCGGAATGCGACGAAACTGGCGCCGTTGGAAAGATGCTTCGAAGGGCTTCAACCCAAGGTGATTACAGAAAAATAATCAAGCATGTACTTCTGATTGGCGAATTTTGAAAGTTGCTGTTGTACAGTTCCTGAAATCTCAGGTCAGCAGAGAACTTTCCTGTGGATTGCCTTTGACCGATATGAAGACCTCGGATTCAGACTTCGACTTGTTCATGAAAGTTGTAGGAAATCAAGTAAGGAAACCAGGACTATTTTTGGATCTGAATTTGGAGGTGGTGGTGATTTGTTCTGATTTTGGAAGTGGAGGGTGGTCGGATCTGGGATCTGACTGACAACACTGTAGCTAAGGAAGAACACGAATTTCTAAAAATAGATAGAAGGCTGATAAAAAATTAAGAAAATTTGTGGATGTAGGGGGTGATGGATAGAACTCCCAGTAAAATTGGGAGGGTTTGGACAAATCAAAAAGATGGCCGGAGGTGGGAAACACAGGGCTGCTGTCACTGTAGACAGAGACAAAACAGAACTAGGAATGAAAGATGCACGAAAATGGGAAAATACTAAACGATGGAATTTGGGCGTGAAAATTTAGGTGGAGCTTGGGATATAAGGGAAGAACACACCATAAAAATTTCAGACCACGAAGAGGCCGTGGCTGAAAGCAGGAATTTCGGGAAGGGACCTCTGTCCAGCAGGACAGAACACCGAGAACGGTTTCGCGGCGGCTCGAAGGCGGCACGAACGGCGGCGGCGGCGGCACAGACGATCACCGGAGATAGAGGGGAGGGGATAGGAGGTAGAAACACTCTAGAACTTGAGGTTGGAGGAGAGGAACCAGAGGGGAAAGGAAGGGCTCAAGAACACTCTTGATTTTCCAACAATTTTCTCTTCATTAATGCTAACAAATGGAAAATACAACCTTTTATATGCTATGTATCTAATCAATTGTACACCCTTGGATCTAGGGAGGGGGATTGAATGGCTGGGATTAAGTGTGATAAACACACAAAAAATATAAACTAATCCTAGTGGAATGGGGCGCCCCCTTGACCATATGTAAGGTTGAATGGGTAGGTGGCCAACCATTGGAATATTGACCCATTTTAACCTCATGTGTCCATATGACTAGTCCACCCTTCTAGATGTCCACCTAGGAAGGTTGACCAGCCCCACAAGGTGACATGGACCAATGGGAAAGGGCTGAGGGCCCCCTTGCTGATCCTACTGCATAATTGCATAAAAATCCACACAATCTATGGGAATGACTCTTGGCTTATAAAGCCTTACATTTGCGTACATACTTTCCCAATGATATAAACACAAACTAAAAGGACATAAATGCAATAAAAAAGGTACAGGCTCGGTGTCGATTCCCATCAGACCACATAGCATACTTAAAGTATTGATGCTAAACATTTCTTTGCACATTAATTAGGCATCATTTAACCCTATGACTACATGATATTAATATGACACATTTTTTAAGAAATACATATTTGAATGAAAAAATACCTATAAAACTACTAATTTGTGAAGTGTGTTGTTATGAGCACAGTCTGATAGCACACAAATCAATGTTACAAGGAGGACAGCCCATACATGTGGCCAAACAAGAGAGGGGAGCCACTAGATGCTCGGTGGAACTGGTGGCAGCTTCAAGGGGGAAACATACATTGCCGTGGTGTACTAGGCATTAAAGAAATAGTATGGGTTGCCATTACATGCTGGTGATGATATTAAAAAGATAACATAGCCACATAGACTACAGTTGCATGCTAACAGTGGCAACAAAAAATAGCAAAGGCCACCGTTGCATGACAGCAACATCATCAAAACATAGCATAGGGTGCCATTGCATGCTAGCAGCGGCGTCAAAAAAGAAAGCATGGCCTACTGTTACATGCTAGTAATGGCATTAGAAAGATACCACGGGCCACTGTTGCATGCTAACATTCGTACAAAAAGAGATCACATAGGACATCATTGCATGCTTATACAAGTGGCAACAGCAAAAAGATACCATAGGCCACTACTGTGTGCTAGCGAAGGCACCAAAAAGACAGCATATAGCACCAACAATGTGCTGAAGGCACTTTCTGTATGAATGAGAATCAAAGATAGGCTACCCATGGCCATGTGCATTTGACATCTCAAAGGGATGTTAGTGGCGATGCATGGATCCAAAAAGGGACATGTCATAGGATACAGATGACTGCCCAAATGTGGCTTTCACTTGGACTAAAGGTGGCCCATGCCAGTGGCCACTTAGATGAAGTGGCGGCCTAGAATTGGCTAAGTATTTAGTAGAAGATTCAAATTTTCAAGTTCCTGTTCAGGAGATCAGGTTTTACACTTAGTTCAGGAGATCAGGTTTTACACTTACTTCCAATGGACTTCTTCCACCTCTCAGACTTCTGTACACGATGGCCATTTGAATCTCTCTCTTACCTTGGAATGGCTGCCCAGAGGCCCCAATTTGTAGGCCTATGGGCATGCGCATTTTCCAATCAGAATTGTTCCAAAGTGGGGCTCTCGTGTTGGTTCATTCTATGAGCTCATTGTCATGTCCCCTTACAATGGCTGTACCAAATTGGACCGCCGTGGCAAAGAAAGTGGGACCCATTGCTACTGCCCTCTTGATTTCCCTCTTCCTTTATGCAAACCCTAGAAGCCGTCACTTGGACCTAATGGCAGCCCCATAGAGGATGCCACTTGGTCCTAGTAGCAGTCCCATGGGGCTGCCAGTTGGTGTTAGCACAGCCCCATTTGAGCATTGAAAAGAAAATCCTTTTTATGCCCTTCAAATTTTTTCTATCATTTTGGTAGGCCCCTTTTCATTGTGAAATTCTGAACGGCAAAACATTCTCTTCATCACTTTCAGGAATTTCTCTCCAATCACCCTTAAACTTCAAATAAAAGTTATAACTTTAATATTATGGTTAACTGCCATCTTGGAGAAAACAATGTTCTCCAATAGGATTAACAAAAATAGGAAATAACCCTTTCACAAAAAAACCTTAGGAAACTTCTCCCTTCAACCCCAAGCAAAAAGCCCTCCTCCTACCATGCTTCTGGGCATCAAGTCTCAAGGATTTTTGGTTTGAAAGGCCTTGTCGGCATTGTTTGACATGCTTGGATTGAGTATGGAGGCGAAGGCCACTGTAGAATCCAAGATCCACAATCCAGCAGAGAAGAGGCATAGAGAAAAGATTAGATTAATGGGAACCTCTCCAACCGGTGGCCCATTATCCCCAATGCTCGCAGGGGAAGTCTCCCTCCTCCCTCTCCCCCTCCCCCTCCCTCTTAATTCATGCCCTAAACTAGTGGGTTGGGCATTACTGCAAGCTTTAGGGATGCAAAAGGCATTTCACTGTTCGGATGAGAGTTAACCCAGCTGCGGTTAGGTGGATTGGTAATTGATGGTAAGGCATAAACCTTAACACATGTGAATCTTGAGTAATGCTTGCTGCACCCCCGGGCTAATTACAGCCCCAGGGTGTGCAGCAAGTTTTCTTTCTTTTTTTTTAAAAAAAAAATTTGTGATGTGGGCCCCCCCCCCAACTTGCCGTGCAAGTCACTCCCCCCATCCAAAGGCCCGAAAACTCCAAAAAAAATGACCTTGTGAACAGTAAAAAGTTACCGTTCACAAGGGCCAGTTTGGTTTTTTTTTTTAGTTTTTTGGGCCGTCCGATGCCAAGATTGGCATGTACAGCAAGTTAGAGGGGGGCGAGTCCCACCTCCCAAAATTTTCAAAAAAAATAATAAAAAAACTTGGTGCACCCCCATGGGGGTGTAATTACATCCCGGGGGTGCAGCAAGCATTACTCATGAATCTTAGGAACATGAAGGCAAGTATGACGGCAGGGTCAAGTATGCAAGAATTCAAAGAATCAGGGAACCAAAAAAATCCAGTGGAAAAGCCTAAAAAGTTTATTAGTATCAATCATCAGATGGCAGAGAGTAAAAAGATCAGGAAAGATGATTCTGAACTCAGTTACCAAAATGAAGAATAACAAGACAAAAAAGGTAATAGTTATTGAGGTAATTTGAATCAATTTACACTCACTTATTATAAAACAATAGCCCATCTTTGATGTAAGGCACAACACCTGCATATGCTGCATGCAGACCCATCTGGTTACAATCATAAATGGGAATACTGCTAAACCTGTACTTGTGGTACATTGATGGGGGATCACATGCTCCGGTTTCAGCAAGCTTTGAGTTTAACCAGAAAAATCTGAACTCAGCACTGCAGTCATATAAGGGATACCCTCGCCAACAAACCATATCAATCACATAGTAAGTTTGATTGGGCTGCAAATGATCATTGTCAGTTCCATCATCTAGTAAATAGAGAAACATGACTAAAAAAAGGAAACATTGAAACCTGAATATAGATACCAGAAATTTTAGATAAGTAAGGAATGTCACCTCATGAAAAATGCAGTCTAAGATACAATATGAATGGCTGGGACCTGAAACATCTTTTGTCCTTGCACCGCAAGGCAAATTGGATGGAAACCAATGCAACACAGAACCATTGCGACACCTACTTATTGTAATTCCATTAGAAGATACCACAAAACACCGTTTCCCTTCAGGCCGTGGGAAGACATACCTACAGTGCAAAGTAAAACAAAGTGTTCAAACTGAAAATGATAAAGTAACATCTCGGACCTACTAGAAATAACTTCTAGACAAGGTCCTTACCTTATAATGGAAAGAAAAAATGGATCATATTCATAAAGAAATTGAGCATTCAACAATACCCTCATAAAAGGATACTCCCTATTATTTAAATATGAGACAAATATTGCAGTCAAAACCATCCAGAGAGAGAAGGACACCAGAATGAGCATCAGCACATCTCAACTGATGAATTCATATGCATCAGAAGAAAATTATTAGCTTACAGTATCAGACGTAGGGGATCTATCAGGGTTTCACATCAATAGCTCGTTTCTATACAACAAGGCATGCAGGCATTGACAATAAACTGTAGTACCATGGAAGCATGGACATAAATAACTTCCGAGCATAAGGAATTAGAACCAACAACGATGGATATCAGCCACACTCTAGCTCCTAGTGCTACCATAGACGTATCTTCAATGAACTATTGCTTTCACAACATGCTTCGTTAAGCAACTCAAAATGGACAAATTTTGAGCATAACATGAATAAGTTAGCTTCACTCAGATTTTCATTGCCGTATTATTGCTGCTAGTCTAGTTCTCTTTCCTATGGGCCCGGGAGGTTTTTAGCCAAGTTAATCCAGTTTTCATATGAACAGATTAAAATGTGCATATCTTAGAGCTCCCTAATAATTTGATGAACAAAAATAAAGGAAAACCAAAATTAACTAACAGAATATGCTGAAAGTCTGCAATCCTTAGTACTTTAACCAAAGAAAATAGGTAAAGATATTCCAACAAGATCTTCTTCCCGTCTTATACCAGTAGTTCATCTTCTAAACACTATGAACTTCATTAGGACCAAGATTAAATGAATTTAACTGAAACAGGAGGCACTTCAGTTGATATAAGAGAGGGGCATTCAGCAAAATATTTGCTTTTGCGCACTTTGGTTTCCTAATAAGCAAATCATATTCTGGACACTTATTTCACTCCTTTCCATAATCACTTTCTGGCTATAACTTACAGGCTGATGACTTACCATCCACACCCTAACGTAAATGATAATGGTCAAATTGCATGGAAGCCGACAATATACATGCTTAGAAAACTTCTACGCCTTAAGAAAGCACCATACAGAATCCATGTGCACTTTGTTGGTCACATTTTGAGACCAAAGCATTTAAGTTCTACAATTCAAACCCTTTGTGAGTAGAGAAATTATCAGCTCAATTAATTCCAACTATTCGTTTTCTTTTTAACTATCTTACGAGTTATGCCAGAATTTATAAATCGGTCTTAATAAAAATCAAGAAGAAAAGGGAAAAACAGACGACCAAAGGCATCAATTTTACAACTACAAACACACGAAGAGTACTGAAGATTAACACGCCCAGAATGCCGTGGAAACAGATTTCGTTGATATCAGTTCCGCACAACATAAAAGAGAAAAAGCCGGAAGAGTGACGAACCAGTCCTGCTCCAGGCGCGGCGGGACATCGATCATCCACTCGGGGAGCATCAGCTGGCGGGCGAACCACCGCCGCGCCTCGGATCCCCTCAGCTTCGACGCCTGGAGAACGTCCAGCTCGCTGGTTGCGGCCTCGGGCTCGCCCTCCGGTTCTGGGTGGGACTCGGCCAGCGGCGACTGGGGGGCTTCCGCCTGTTCCTGTAGCTCCAACACGGACGATGCCAGGAAACGGGCACGGTTCTGGGCGTCGGCGCGGTGCTGTGCCTGGCGGAGCAGCGCCTGATCCCGCCGCCTCTGCTGGTCGGAGATGGCCGGCCGTTTGAACGGTCGGCGGAGGTCGTGCGGCGCCATGTCCGTCGACAACGAAGGCCCGGAGACTATGCGATCGTGGGAGAGGAGGAGGCGGAGGAGGGGATTCTAGCCGGCGGTCGCCCCCGTCTTCTCAGTCTCGCCCATTCGAGTGTCGAAGGCGCCTCAGGCCGGCATGGAGCGTCCAAGGGAACCGTTTAAATGCCTCCGGGCCCGAATCCGAACTCGGAAGTAAAACATATCCATTAATGCGATAATCCAGTTGGCATGCCATCTCACATCCTTTTTTTTTTTCATATGACGACTTCAAAGTTTACCTCTCATCTTTGATTTAAGGTTTCTTTGATTTCAAAGAAAATATGTCTCATGATCTATTTTTCCAAAAAATTATACAAAATAATTGGTTACCCGTAAAACTCTTGATGACATTTCGTTAGTCAGTCTAAAATCTAGAATTATGCGTCTTACATCAAGGAGTGGACTCTACGCTCTTTTTCTCGAGATTTGATAAATTGATACAGTACATCTAATATCATACGTATCGAATCGTACCAGTCGATGATCGATACTATTACACAATCGATACGTTATTTATATTTTTTAAAATATTATATATTTTATTTTATGTCAAATATATTTTATAAATAATTTAGTTAGAAATCTTTCGTCTAAGTGTGAGGTCTATGATTTGAATCGCACATATTTTTTATTTTTATTTTTTAAAGATTTAAGTAAAAAAATTCTAAAATCCGGTAACATTTGTGATATTTGAAACCCAGCTGTATAGTTAAAACCAAACACTACCTGACCACTTAATTAACTTAATAATTTTTTTAAATAATTTTACTTATAATATATATATAAGATATTCTTTAATCTCGAAAACGCAATCAGATCAGATCAACTTGTACCATGTCAATAAAAAATCAACACAGTCCATACGTCGAACCCTCCTTTTCCGTTTATTCTCCAACTAATAACTGGTTACCCGGTACCAAATAATGATCTGTGGTTGTATATTTTTTCCTTTAAAATACTTTTTACACCCAACTAAATGAACTCTTATTCCACGTATTTGTGAGGACAAGAAGAGGGTCTTCAGAATAATCGAGCGATTATTCAAAATTTATAAATATTCTGAAAAAAGAAGTTCTATATGATTTTGAATGGTCAAAGTAAACTCAGAAACAATCAAACAACAAGTCAAAAAAACTACATACATAACTTTGAAAATAACTTTCAACTTTCAAGACGACTTCGTTGAAACGTACAGCAACCTGGCTAGATAGCAAATAGAATCAAACTAGGGGTACGACTGAAATACGGAATGATAAAAGAGAGATAATCAGATAAGTCAGATAACGCGTTCTGCTGCTGTACCAAACAGAACAGACGCCAAGATCTTCCCATTTGGGAGAAGAAGAAGAAGAAAGAGGGTTGGAGATGGAGGGTTTCAAGACGCTGGAGATCGTGCAGAGGGACGCCGCCGTCCCAGTCTTCCACGTCTACCTCAACCGCCCCGCCCACCGCAACGCCCTCACCCTCGACTTCTTCTCCGAGTTCCCCCGCGCCCTCTCCCTTCTCGACCAGAACCCCGCCGCCCGCGCCGTCGTCCTCTCCGCCCGCGGCCCCCACTTCTGCGCCGGCATCGACCTTTCCTCCCTCGGCGGCGCCGGCGACCAGGCCGAGCCCGACCCCGCCCGCGCCCGGGAACGCCTCCGCCGCCAGATCCTCTCGATGCAGGCGGCCATCTCCGCCGTCGAACGGTGCCGGAAGCCCGTGATCGCGGCGGTCCAGGGCGCGTGCGTCGGCGGCGGGGTCGACATCGTTACCGCCTGCGATATCCGCTACTGCACGGGGGACGCCTTCTTCTCGGTGAAGGAGGTGGATCTGGCGCTCGCCGCCGACCTCGGGACGCTGCAGCGGCTGCCAGCGATCGTAGGGTACGGCAACGCGTCGGAGATGGCGCTGACGGGGAGGAGGGTCCCGGCGGCGGAGGCCAGGGCGATGGGCCTCGTCTCCGCCATCTTCGCTTCCCGGGAGGAGATGGAAGAAGGCGTGGCCGCCATCGCCAAGGGTAATCCCGTCATTTCGCTCTCCATGACCGCTAGATACCGTCCTTATCTGTGCTGAAGACTTAATTAACCTTTCTGATGGCGCCACGTGTCCGTGCTCCGAAATCTAATAGATGTTGCCGAGAAGTCGCCCATCGCCGTAGCAGGGACAAAGTCTGTGCTGCTGCGAAGCAGGGATCTGACGGTGGAGCAGGGCCTGGACTTCGTGGCCACGTGGAACGCTGGGATGCTGATCTCGGACGATCTGAAGAAGCCGTTGCGGCCCAAATTCAGAAGAGGAAGCCCACTTTCTCCAAGCTGTGAACGGAAGCTCCTACTGATAGGGGAGGGCCCGTCAAAAAGAAAGAAGATGTAGTGGGTCATAGGTGTGCAATAAACCCAGTAGTATGTGACAAGTGTTACTCAATGTAAAAAAAGAAACCACGACTCCTCCTGATGGGCTGGGCTGTAGGCCGAGGCCCAGAAGACATAGCGTCAATTCCGAGGCACGTTTGTCCAAGTTACTACTATATTGTAATCGCATGCATTAAGAAAATGGCCGATGCTCATCGAAGGTCGAAAATTATAGAGATGGCAGCTGTGTTGTCAGTCATCTAATGACATGATCAAACACTTAATTTTAAATTTGTGTTGAGAAAAAAAATGCCCTTCGATTTACAAAACAGCGTGCTAAAAAGTGCGATTTAGAAAGAGCCACAGAAGTTAGAATGTAATTGTCTACCAGCACTGTTTGTGAAGGTTAGATTAGTTAGCATGGATAAATATCTACATCGATCTAAATGCAAGCGCGATGCCCATCCACTTCCTCGCTGAAGGCTTCTTCAGCTAACTACCGGTCCTTTCTACATTTTGGATATTTTTTATAATTAAATATAGAGGAGGAATTCTATGGCGTCAAATTTTGCATCACCTTTTTTTTTATTGAAAATATTGGATCATGACCGGTTCTTCCCGTTTCACGTTTTAGCACTTAAAAATCACGGTCATCTGATCTTAGAACACAATAATAGTAATAGTGAGAGTGAAAAAAAAATAGTTATAGTGTCATTATTTCGAATAAATATGAAAAAAAATAACAGGGACGACTCCATATATAATTGTATCTTCCACTGTTAAGTCATAAGTGACATCGTATGATGTGTAATTCCCTCCCTCTGATGCAATAACGCCTTTCCTGCAAGCACCATCATCACCCAAACTGGCTTTAACGCTCCGAAGATTGAGCTTAATTACGTGTGTGATTTGTTGCAGTCGATCGAGACATCGAACACCTTGATTAGATCTCCAGGAATCAAGACACTATCAAGAACGAAGTATTACGGAAAAAGAGAACAATTGCTAACGTGATGAGGTGTGTGGTTAAATCCTTATTAATCACCGAGAATGAGAAATCTATAAAAACGTGAGCAATTTTGATGACTTATAATTTGAATATTGTCGAAGCTTCATAGATATTGCAGAATCCATACAAGGACCACGCTTTGCGGATATGCACGGTAATTAAGAACCCCCATCGATCGATCGCCACCTCCTCATCATTAAGTGGTTCGGCAATCGCTGACATGCATGTTAACCGCTCCTCCTATAATCCTATTGCATATGCGGTATCAGATTACGCCCACTTGGATTATTGAGTTGATTAGCTCTCTCTCCCCCCTCTTTTCTTTGATAAAAGTTAATTAATTAGCTGTCAGTCGAAGATGAAGGTGTTCAATTACTCTCACATACAGATATCAACTCAATATAATTAAAGTCAGCTGAGATGGAGTCAATAGTCCTCTAACGTTTGCTAAACTCATGTGAAGACATTAGAGATTTTTTTTCTAAATTATTGTCACTATCAATCATCCGATACCATGAGCAATAGATTGTACCCGTTAGAGCCATCAAAATGAAGGTAGGAGACTATCAAAATCGAGGAGAGATACATATATGTTGCCACCCGGTAATAACGAAAGAGAAATGTCGCTGATTTTAAAATCACATGATTTTAATCTTGAAATTTTAATGTTAAATCTTCTATGTTATCATAAATTTAACTACATATGAAAATATATTTAAATTTAATATCAAAATCTTATATATTATATGATGCCAAAAATTATACTATCTAATTCGTTCATTTCATATGCATCAGAAACTTAAGAAATGAACGTTGGAATCATATGACTTTTAATTCTCAACTAGTTTACTAATAGTATAAAAGATTTAATAGTCTGAATTGAAGATATAAGATTAAACCGTGTGATTTTAAAATCGATGACCACGTGTGGCAACGGATCCCTCCTCGTCAAAGTGATCACCTAATCCAGATGAGACTAAGAGATAGATAAATCTCAGAACTATTATAGACCCGATAGAGTTGTTTGTTAATTGGTCTATTTCTTGCTCACATAAAGTCTAACTTGCAAGATTCATTTATTTCAAAATTTAACGTAGAGAATTAAATTACTTCAAATCTTAATATAGAGAATTCATTTATGTCAACTTGAACTACAGTTGAAAAATATGGTTTGTTTCAGACTAAATTCATTCAATGATGATCATCATCCGTTTCATGTAACAGAGGAAAAAAACCTATCTGCCATTGACCAAGAGGCATACTAGAATTCGAAATTACATAGTCCAGACTCAGGTCTGATTTCGCATCCGGATCTATTTTGACATTCCTATAACATAGTCATGAAAGTGAATACATTTGGCTCAACTATCCCCGTGCTAACCCAACTTCCCACTAGCTCCTATCATCAATTCACTCCAATCTGCCACAACTTCCACTTCTCAAACCCAGTTCAAGAAGGCAACTACGGCGAAGCCCTGTTTAGTACTTGTCGAAAGTGTTCCACCAATAGCTTGGATTCTCCCCAAATGGCTGAAAGCTGCATCGTTTTCCAGACACTGCTTGGGAACAACCAAAACTCCTCTCTCTCTCTCTCTCTCCCCTTCGTATCATTTTCATAAAAAACTGTATGAAGCAAAGGCTGCCGTCCAACATGTCGGCAACCTAACCATCTGAAGTTGGCCGGCAGATAAGCCAAGCCCCCTCCTTCTATGACCACCTTCTGCACTAAACAATAATCCTGGTCTCCCCGGTCTCCCCGCAGACAAAGGCACACATTGTTTATGTCTGCAGTCTACCATGAAAGATGCGTCTCTCTCTGTCTCTCCGCATCATCATCATCTTCTTCTTCTTCCTTCTTCGATCACTCCTTAATTTAATTGCCGTGTGAGACCTCATGGGGTTGCTTCAAGGGCAAGACGATCACAAAGTCGTGCTGTGCGGAGTCTTCCACTCTCAAGAAATGGTGGGAAAGCAACCTTGGGGTCGAGGGAATCCTCTCTTCTCGGATATCCTGGGAGGCACCGTTAATTGATGCAAGGTTGGTGACACTTGACAAAGCTTTTCTTTTAAATATTTTTTACATACTTTTATTTATTTATTTATTAAATTTTTTTACATAAATATCTCTCTAAATATTAATTATATAAATATATCTCTCGTTTAAATATATTATCAAAAATATCCTCCAAATATGTCGAATGATTACAGTTATACTCCCGTGGTTTATTGATATCTGCATTAGGCGAAGAGTATATGAAATACCCAAGATACCCCGACTATTACTCTCAATGTGTGTGTGTGTGTGTGTGTGAGAGAGAGAGAGGGGGGGCAAAGAGAGAAGAGGGGGCGCCGGGTTGAGGGTCTCCCCATTCGATGACCAGCCCTCGCTAGGTCAAAACCCCCACCTCCACATCATAGAATCCCCTCCCCCGCTCCTCTCCTCATCGAAAACCCCACTCTCGCATCCTAAAACCTCACTCCCCGTCGTAACCCCCACCCCCACACCTTGGAACCCCCTCTCCACCCCCCCTCCCTATGCCCCTCCACGTCAGAAACTCTATCAACCACAAACTTTGAATCATTTCATGGCAATGGCAACTACATGTTGTATAATGAAGTATGCTTGTCAAATTGTCAATATTTACATCAAAACCACATTAAACTTTTAGGGGCTTGTCTCTATTGATGTGATTCGATTTTGCAGAGTTTAAAAAAGATCAAATAGATAGTTTCAAAATGGGAGTAGGACGGAGTGAGAATGATGTACGCGTCCCATTGGAAATAAGGTCGGAACGGTCCGGTCCCCCTCGGACCCCTCTCTCGCCGGCTTTGACCAGTTCATATCGAAGTCAGCAACTTAAAAAATTAAGGTATATATGTTTGACTCGGTGTAATTTGATGGGTTGACTCATTCTATTTTGTGTAGTCATCAACTAATCGAATTCAACTCTTAGAGATCCGATCCCACCTGAACTAACTCAGAGAGCATCATACCTAACATACATATATTTGAATGTGGGACAGTTTGAGCCGGTCCAAGTCTGCGTCTCTTCCATCTGAGCTGAGCTGACTTGGAAATATTAGAGAACAGGGTTGATTTGTGCAAGCCAGAACTGGTTTGGTAGTGGGTATAGAATTCAACTCATTCAATTAGATGAATGCGTCATGAGGGAAACTTTAAACTAGGTTGGTAAATCAGTAAATGAGTCGAGCGTGAACACATGCATATGCTCGGTTTGTTTGTGTTTGTGAAGAGGTCTCGTAACCGTCAGAAAAATAATTGTTCAAATCAGGATTCACATCTTCAAAAGTTTGTTTGACGAGGAAGATAATTGCGTCGCGAAAGGAGGATCTATAGTCACAAATAAAGGGTAAGAAGAAGCCCTAAGGTTGGCTTTGGTATGGAGTTAGATTAAAGGTGGACTAACTCAACCCGATTAAAATAGTCCGGAGTTAACCCATTTTTAATTTGATAGGAGGATAGTTAATCTAGGAGTAAGGATGTGGACTAACTTACTTTTAATCTAGTATGTTTGATAAATAATAGGTTAACCTAGTAATAATGAGAGAGAGAAATAGCATTGATTATGAGAGAGAGAGAGACATATTTATTGAGCATAAGAGATTAACCCACCTTAACCCACCTCTGGATGTGGGTTTCAAAATTCAGGAATAACCCTGGGTTAGTCCTTAACCTAAACCGATTAAACAAAACCCTCAACCAAAGTAAAAAAAGGATTACTGATGGGTTATTTTCGGGTTAACCTAGGGGTAACCTATAACCAAAGTGGGGCTAAGAGTTATTCCAGGGGATAACTCTCTGACAGTCAAATCAGATAATATTGAAAGACGGAGGGAAACACTCAGGAGAGTGGGAGAGGGAGACCAGAGTGAGAGCGAGAGGGCTCAAGAGGATTAAGTCACGTACCTCCTGACCGTTGGGCTAGAGTCCTATTTGTACTGTTGTCATAGAGTTGACCATTGGATTGTCATGACTGAGTAGACGGGAGCCGTCCAGCTCGCCTGTCTGACGAGACAGGGAGGCGTGAGACCGTCTCTTTGCCAGAGAGGCATCTCCGTTAATAATGTGACATGACTTGCCGACCATTAATGCGACAGGGCTCGCCGAAGAGGCATGAGATTGCACTGTCAGGGAGAGTAACATGGGCGGCGTCCTCTCTTTCCGTCGTCGAACTTACGTGCCTCTCATCATTAATACGTTGCCGGAGACGTACGTCGTGACGGCTGACGGAGAAGGCGCGTGCGAGTACAACGTCTACGCTTGGCCTGTGCCAGAGCAGAAGGCGTGTTGGGCTGACATGCGGGATAGCGGGACCGGAGGACTGAACCTAGCTCTGTGGTGGGTCAAACAGACGAGCGCTAATGGGATGACGAGATATGCTTTATGTCTCATTGAAACTCTTTTAAATTTTTTTAATAATATGATCTTCTTCATTTAGTAGTTCAATTAAAAGTTCACCCATATTTCATCTATAATTTTCTGTTTGAGATAAACACGTTCTTTTGTTGATTTAGTTGTTTGAATAAGTTGGTGTGCATTAACGGACTACGATCATTTAGTATTTCGGTGACTTCCAATTGTGATCGATTTTAACTTGGACTACTCCAATCACCTAGGGCCACTTTGCTAATTGGTTGTAGTTAACGTACTCGACTCCGGAGGGTCGAGCACGTTAATCGTCTCTGATTAACGAGATTATGTGTGAGGGAGAGACGGGACCACCGCTCTCTCTCGCATTCGCTCCCTACCTTAATCGGGTGTCAAAGTGGCGCTAGAGATCGAAAAGTTTAGTTCCATGAGAAACATATCAAGCTAAAAGAAAGCAAGGTTTAATTTCGTATGGCTTCTCTACTTGCCATCCTACTAAGTTGACAGTTGGCCATGACAACGACAAAGTTCCGACTTAAATGACAATATGACAGGTACAAGTGAGTAAGCGCGGTAGGTTTTTTGGCCGTTGGCGATTCTTTTCTTCACATGATCCCTCATCTTTTCCCAAATTCCGAGGAAATTCTTTATATATATGTGAAAAACTCCTGGTATTTGCAATTCTTTCCCATCGATTACATTTTACTTGGTTTTCGAACCCAAGAAAGGTTCTCTATGTTCAATTTTCTTGAAGGTTATATGCGGGAAAAGAAAAGGAATAACCATAACATAGAGTAACCAATGCTTAGATGGTGATTAGATAATAAAAAGAAATGGCGCCTTAGCTATTATAGGAGTTTTTCTTTAACGACAATATGTTGCTCTTTAAAGTTGATAATGAAATTTTATCATCATTCAACCATTATATGAACCAAGTTCTAACTTGATTATGGCTGCTAGATTGACGATTGAGTAGGGATGTCCATGGGCGGCATTGATCGGCGGTCCGCGGGTTTTGCTCGACTGTGTTGAGTCGCAAGATCTTTTTCGACTCATGATTTCTTAATAAAATTTAAAATTTTAACTCGACTAGACCCAGGAGTCAGGTTTGGGTTTTAAATTTGACTCTCGACTCAATCCAGTCTATTTTTTTTCTTCTTTCAAATTTTAAAAATTACTTAGTTAAAGTTACGTTATTTTAATTAATTAAAAAAATTAAAAAACTATCTTGTTAAATAAATTAAATAATTAATTTAATGAGATTATATGTTTTATATTATTAAGTTATATTATTTTATTATTTTTTATTTTTATTTAAGTTTTCGTATCAGACTCTAGTCGGGCTTTATATTTTTAAAATAATGTTGGATCGAACTCGACCCGACCCCATATAACTCAGACCCGAGTCAACCTCAAACGTTAATATTGATGAGTCAGATCTGAGCTGAGCTAATCTAAACCTGACATAAACCTGACCCATCGACAATCCTACGATTGAGCCCGCTTTGTAACAAGTTATCTCGTGGTTAACTCAAATTAACTCAATTAAACTTAGATTCCACTTTCGTATGGCATATTACATAATCGAGTCAAAAGTGATCCTCAACAGGTGGGTTAAAGTTAAACCAACTCTTTTTGTCGTCAAAACAAAAGTGAGTTAAATGAGTGAAATGTTGACCCGATTAAATTAATCTAAGTTATCCTAACTCGTTACTAAAGAGGTGCTGAAGTTAAAAAAAATGACAAGATACCGTTAGTTCGGCCAAATTGTAATGCCATCAGCATCCAAAGGAACGATCCATTTCTCCTTTGTTTACATCTCTTCCTTTCTTTTCTCCTTCAAGAGAACTAAGGGAAGCATGGGAAGGCTTTCTTCTTTACAAGGATGAAGTTTAAGGATTCCTCAATCCAAAACACCACCATTTCATACACATGTTAGCCTCATTTTGATGCTTCCGGACAGGGTAACCACGAGAGTGGACAGGGTAACGGTATCATCCGAAACTCAATTCCTATGTAATAGAAATTAATAGCAATTCTAGATAGAGATTTTTAGAAATAAATTATTATTAAAAATAAATTTATAAAAAATATTATTAAATTATATTAACAGTCATATCACTACGTAAAATTAAATAGTATAAATATGTCAACGTAAATAACTTAAATCGAATGAAAAGTGAATAATCAAAAAAATACTAATATTCTCCTTAGTTACATGTTAAATGACCAAAATACCCTTGATCACACACACACGCACAGAGAGAATGAGGAGGGGGTTCCTGATAGGGGGGCAACTCCAGATGGGGAGGGGGGTCTGGCTGTGTAAGGGGATGGGGAGTGGGGTTTGACTTAGGGTGGGGAGGAGGCTTTATCAGGGGGATGGGGAGGGAGGGTAATGTTGGGTTGAAGTAGATTGGGAGTGTTCTTAAGAAAGGGAAACTTAAAGGTTTATCCAAAGAGTGCTACCTCAAGTGTTATGTTTTGTATGGGGACTTTAGTCCTACATTGGAAAACACAAAGAGGTGAGGGGACCTTATAGTTCCTAGGGCCCCCTGGACTATGTCTTATAGACAATAGTGGAGGTAAGCTAAAACCTATCACATGCACGCACGCGCCGGGCCGGGCGGGGCTGGGCGGGCGCGCGTGTGTGAGGTGCGGGTCCAGCCGGCTTGCCTTGACACCTTTTTGGATTTCTTTTTACTGTTTTGCCCTTTCTTGGAGAGAAAGATGGGTCTCCGAACGGTTTTTGTTTGGAGGCGGACCGTCGCGGGCGTGGGTATTACAGGAGTGATTAGCATTACCCTAATTACGGGTTATCCTGTTTTACTGTTCTACTTCCCCGAGGAATCGCTCGCGTTCCGCTCTCTCTCTCTCGTCTCCGTCGGTCGCAGCTGCTGCTCTGCCTCCCTTGCACATCACCAACATCGTTTGGCCATCGACGTCTTCTTCGTCGCTGTTCGCGCACAGACGACGCTCTCTACTGCTGTCTTTCGTCGGTGATCGGTGCATGTTCTTCGACCTAGATATTTTTTCTTTTAAGAAGAGATCTAGGTTTCTCGCATAGCATTTTCTTTAGATTCTTAAGAGTGCGCTTAAGGGTCTTGTGTTAGTAGTCGTATCCTGGGGAAGACCGCCATACTCATCGCACCGTTCTTGTGAGGGGTGATATCTTCTCTAAGGGGAGTCTCTTTGAGACGCTTCTACTCCATATTATTTACTACATATTTACTTGTCTACAACCATGTTTTACACTATGATCATGCTTATTAATTTTGTTTCTTGACCGTTCTTTGTTGAATCAACCCCATATGCATGTATGCTCTGGTTTGCCTTGTATGTATTATGGTCCGGTTGTTGTCATGATGTTGCCCCATTACACTGTTTATTCCCAACAGGTTCGTGTAGGGGGAGGGGGTCCGACGGCTCAGAAGGAGGGGGAGGGGATCTGGCGGCGCATGCGGAGGGGGGGGCACCGTACCTAGCAGCTCAGGGGGAGGGGGAGGGGGAGGGGGTCCGGTGGCTTGAGGGGATGGGGAGGGGGTCCAACGGTGATTGGGTGGGGGAGGGGGGTTTGCACATTGGTGCAATGGGATGGGGAGTGGGTCCGGCGACACATGAGGAGGGGGAGGGGGTTTGCACATCGGTGTAGTGGGATGGGGAGTGGGTCCGGTGGCGCATGGGGAGGGGCACCCTACCCAGCGGCTCAGGGGGAGGGGTGTTCGCATAGGGGGGTGGGGAGAGGGTCCGGCAGCTCAGGGGGATGGGAAGTGGAGTTCACACAACGGTGCAGGGGGGAGGGGCGAACACCCCCCCATCATCTTCTTCTTCTATTTCTTGCCACCACAAGCCCGCAAGCTCGCAAGCCTGCCCTGGAAGCCGCCTTCTGTCTCCTTCCCCGCCATTCGTTGCCGCACCTAAGGGAGCTCGCCATCGCTGTCACACTCTTCTCTTCTTTCCCTCTGCCTCTCTGTCTCTTGCCCCATCACCGCTAGAGCCATCGCCGCCCTGTAGGTCTTCTTCTTCCTCCCATCTCTTGACTCTACCTTAGTCGACTGCCTCCACCCTCTCTCCTCCACCCGCAACAGCCAGCGAGAAGAACCAATAAGCCAGCAGTGGTGCAGGGGCAGGGGGTTCCAGCAAGGGAGGGGGGAGGGGGTGTTCATCGTCGTCGGTGGAGGGGGGTAGCCAGAGAGAGGTGTTGGAGGTATTTTTTATTTTTTAAATTTAAGAGTAATTTGGTCTTTTCCCATATCCGGTTAAATTTAACCATGGTTATGTGGATGGATGGTAACGGATAACTATAATAATGGCAGATTTGCATTATTTGATTTCATGCAGTGGTATGTCTACATATATATATCTATGAATGATTTTTTTATAAATCCATGTTTAATAATAATTTATTTACAAAATTATCTTTGTATAATTATTTGATAAGGCCCTAACCATGGGCAATTGTTTATAAACTCAATCCAGTGCAAACTAGGACTGAAATCGGTATATTTGTACACCAATCAAGTGGTGCGGAAATGGTAGATCCAAGATATATTTATGTTCGTAAAAAATCCAATAAATTTGTCGGACAAATGGGTAAATAGCTCTCTTTCTGGTCTCTTTTCCTTCCCATGAGCAGAAAAAAAAATCATTTTATCTTCAACTTTAAGGTATTTGGAAAATAAATCTGATTTTGGACCTAATTCAAATGAAGTATGATCATGATTCTGCCTAAGATATGTTAATAAGTTTACTATTGGGTGAACAAGTATATGTGAGGGTCATAGGCATGGATCGCCAATGTGAGAGAATTGAAAGTTTCATGGACTAAGCTTATAAAGTAGCAACTGAGCTTTCAAGTATCAAACTAAAAACAGAAGCGGGAGCTGGGAGTTGCGCCCCGAGCCCTCGTCTTCTCCAATCGCGGGAGACCCCCGCGGTTTTGTCGGTGGGGGGGAGCCCCCCCCCCCCCTCTCCTTCTCCTTCTTCTCCGGAGGAGGCTCTCGTCAGGTACGTCTCTCCGGGGATCGTCTTGGTGTTTTGTCAGGAGGGCCCTTCAAATCCTACCTGGAACTGTCAGGAGAGATCAGAGCTCCTCCGATCTCCTCTGGAAACCCCCCATCTCCCTATCTCTCTGCTTCCTTTGTAGATCTCCGGCCTTCCCCCTACCCCCCGCCCCTCCCTCCTCTTCCCCGGCGCCCCCCCGACTCCAACCTCTCGTCCCCCGTCCCCCCTCCCCTTCCCGGCCTCCGCCTCCCCCTCACCGTTCCCCCCGCCCCCACCCCCGCCCTTCCCCCATCGTCGGCGTCTCCCCCCTCCTCCACCCGCCCTCCCCCGGTCCCCACCTCCGCCCCCCCTGTGCTGCTCCCCCCTCGTTCTGCGCAGCCCCTTCCACCCCCCTTTTTTTGGCCGCCGCCCCCTCTTCGCCGGATCTCCGCCCCCCTTCCCCGCCTTCCCCGCTTCCCCGGTCCCCTCCCCGTCGCCCCCCCCCCCTTTGCTTGCTCCGTCGGCCTTCCTCCCTCTCCCCCCCCCTTTCCCCGTTTCGGTCAACCCCCCCTCCCCTCGCTTCCCTTTCCCCTCCTACTCCATGTCCCCCCCCTTCTCCGTCGGTCACCCCTCCCCCCCTCCACATCCTTCCCCGTCTCCTCCCGCCCCCCTCGCCTCTCGCCCTCTCTTCCGGTCTGACCCTCCCTCCTCCTCCCTCCCCACGTTCCCCCGCTATCCCCCCTCCACCCACCCCCCCTCTCTCCGTCTTCCTCCATCCATCTCTGCCATGTCCCCCCTGAACCTTTTTGGTTTTTCTCCCTTCTCCTACATCTCTCCCCTTGGCTCGGTCCTTCTCTCGTTGGGCGTCTCCTCGAGCACCCGCAGTAGCCCCCGCCCTGTTGTTATTGGGTTTCTATCATCGACCTCAGTAGGACTCGGAGATTCTGTGCTTAACCCCATGCACCTTTCCGGATGCTGACCTCCCGTGTTCCTCTCTTTCACCGCTCTCTGCAATAGCGGTTTGGCAACTCGGTGATGCTCGATAATGGAACCGGTCACCTCAGATGTGGCGGTCCCTTCTCGGGCATCTTCAGGAGCTCCCAGTCGAGTCGGGCACTCGGGATCTTTTATGTCGTTATCGTCACTTTCTGCATCCTTGTGGGGATGTGATTTGTATGGGCCCGAAATGGAAGTTTATGTTTCGGTTCTGGGTCTTCTTTACCTTTGTCTGTGTTTAATCGTTTTGATATGAATGAAATATCATATATTTGATTCCAAAAAAATAGAGCTTTCATGCTTTTAAACTGTGTATCATCGAGATCATCTAGAATCTGGCGTTTGCCAAAATTTAGTAGGGAGACTTTGCTAACCAAGTCCGGTTAGCGCAAGCGACTCCAGAGGGTCACTTGTGCTAACTAAGCTCAGTTAACGCGATTGTGTGTGAGGAGAGACCGAAATCTCTCTCTCATCTGTCAAGTTAATCTAACCCATTCTCAAACACGTCCGTAACGGTTCATCTAAAATAGGCATGCAAAGATTCCTACTCTTAACGTGATTATCTAATTAAGTCTCTGAAGTAAAGAGCTTCTCTATCAGTACCCTCCGTAGCGTTCTAATGTGTTATCTCATCTTCTGTAAAATATGTGATAGTCAAGTTGGCACCTTAACAACTTATTATGTACCCTAACACCATTAATCCTAATGCTCTGTCAAGGGGTTAGGCTAGGCCGAGCCTTACTCTGTCCCCATTATGGCCTGCATTATATTACTTACATTCGACTCATCCCACATTTAATCATTAACATGACCCAACTCGACCCATATTCAGCCATGGCCTTTCTTAGCCCTCGTTGTGAAAATTGTCCTGTTTAATTTGTAATTTATATTTGTGGATTGTTAATGGGTTGAGCCGAGTAAAATCTTGCATTAGAATAATGATGTTACCTTATCAATTGGCTGGGCTATCCACAGGCTTTCGGGGAGAGCAAATTAGCACATCGACGATCCTACTTAATCCTATTTTTTATCTTTAGAAAAGACAGTCAATTTCTAATATATTATAGTCATAGTTCAAAAGGACTTGATACGGTTGCGAGACGCTTTATATAAATCTCATAAGATATAAGTCTTAAGATATGATGAGATGTAAACCTCGATAGTATAGAACAATAATCCTAAAATCATTAAAAGAGTTAAAAATATTATTGATTTTCATGTGTTAATATTATTTTAATGTAATATAGATTTATATTATCTTAAAAATACTTAATCATATTTTAAGAACAATAAAATAGAGCAATCTTACTATATCTCATTATATCGTATTCTTAATTGATACACGGTACTCGAGTAAATATCTTAAGATATTGAACACGTTGAGATGTAGACAAAAGACATAAGTCTTAAAAAGACCTAGATGCATAATTATGGTGTTTTTCTAATGTCTCATTTTGAGTCATAACTCTGAGTGCCTTGAGACATTAAACAATGATTATAGAACGAGCAAATCAACTCTCGAGAGAATGACAATGCTATTTGACTATACTTAAATTATATAAATTCTACTATTTATCATTTTTAAATTAATTCGATAAATATATTTCTAACATCTCGTTATTTTCATCGATAGATACTCTCTCACAATCCAAGTGAACGTGATGTGTGAAAGTGACAATAAGATGATAAAAGCATGACGCAAGATGTGTATTTCTTCGTACTTGGAATGTATGCGTATTACCAATGACTCCCTTCTAACACTCATTTACGTATTATAATTATTCTAGAGTGAGCCTCCGGAGTCTCCCCTCACCCTTGATGGAGGAGTAATACTCATCGTACGGTAGATGTTATCTCAAGTGTGTATTAAATTTATTTTTTATTTATTTTAATATTTTTTATGATGTGAGTGTCAATTTGTGTTAACTTGGGGTGTAAATCACACTCTCGTCCGATCGACTTAAAAAAATTAAAAATTAAAAAAAAATCAAAAAATGAACCTAACACTATTCGTTTGTTTTAAATTTTTTAAAATCATTCGATGGATCGGTAATTTACATCACAAATTAAGACTACTTATGTCTCAAGTCATAAAAATTTTAAAAAATAATAAATAAATAAAATTAATATACACCTGGAATGTGTAATAATCAATAGATGCGTACTAAGTATTTTTCCTTGAAGGAGACATTTGCCACCCGGCTAAAGTGAGACGGCAATTTTCTTGGTCTCTATTTCATTTCATTGGGCTAATACTTTTTGGGATCTTGGCTCCAGGCCGACAAATTACAGGATCTTTAATAATAAAATACAATCATATATACTCATATATTTTGTCACAAATTGATCAATCCCACACGTGCTGAACCACATCAACGCTACAAATCACCACGTGCATCCTGGCATCACCCTCTTTTTCCTTCTTCCAAGGCAAGGCAAGGAAGAGACAACATCTTCTCAATCCGAGTGCAGTATGTTGGGATAACAAGGAACTAGACTTCTGTATTGACAAGGCATCAAGCAAGTGGCTGAGGGTTGCATCTTCACTCTTCTTTAGTTATTTGCCAAACTCTCAGTGATGGTATATTACGGTCTATTATTAGCGAGCCAAAAGGCATTAAGGGGTCTCGTTTGGATCGACTTATTAATTAAAACACTGAAATCCTCGGATTTTTGAAATCACTCGTCCAAGACACGTGAAAAATAATATTATTACTCTTTGGGCAATGGCTGTCTTTCATGAAAAACATAAGGCATGAAATTCGTTTCCTAAGGTATAATCGATTCTTAATCACAAATTTTAACATTTTACAAACCACCCTAAACAAAAGAAATTGCGAGTCTTAATTATTTGAAACATTCTATGTTGTCGCTCTCGTTACCACTAAATTTGTCATATTCTTTTCATAATGCCTGGTTGGAAAATATGAAGATAGTTGAATTCCTTACCCTAAAATTTGTGAACTTCGAATTTAAGTTTTGGATCCACCCCCATGTTAATCATCTAATCATAAAATTAAATAGTAAAGATGAGAGTGAAAAAAAACCAATGATAAAAGGAATAGCATCATTAACTTGTTTATTAGATAGCTTTTGCGTCAAATCTCAAGGACCTCTAAAACTGTGACATCTCCCTATTCTTGGGGTGACTTTGATAACAGAATAAGAGTATAACAGGACGAGCTATTCCACTTATCTATCTTTAATCGAATTTGATAGTAAGATTAAATTATTTGAGATCGATTAAGATATTTAAGATCTTAATTTTAAAATTAACTAATTCGACTCCTTCACATAGAATAAGTTAACTCTCAAATAATAATAAGTTATCAAATTTAAAAAGAAAAAAAATTTTAAAAAACAACTCAACGGAATCCACCTCGGGTAATATCTTATAACATGTTATCAATTCTGCCGCAGGAGAACGAATCGATGCATAACTAATGTAAGGATCCACCGTGCACAAAGAAAGGGTAATCATGAAACACCGCCCACAACACATGCACATTATCTCTCCCCACTCTCCATCCGGGAACACATTTTAATAAACAAATCACCCATCGAAAGAGAGTGTTCAACGTGTTAACACGATCATAACAGTAATGGCAGCTTTTGACCTCTCCCCCCCCCCTCCCCCACCTTTACTTCTATAACACCCTCTTCAATCCCCGCACGCAAACCCCTTTGACCAGCCACCCACGTAAATAAAAACAAAAGAGAAGGCAAGCGAAACAAGGAAAGGAGGCGTCACAGACGCCAGTGACTGATAACTCAACTCTAGTGATAAAGGGGAGGGGAAAGAGAAAGACAAGGCGAACAGGAGAGGAAGAGGCAAACCAGTGATAACTCAACTTGTCTTATATTAAAATGGGAGATGAGAGAGGACAGCCGCCCTTGCGCTCACGAAAGCCAAACTCGAACCCTTCACCTCTTCTCCCCCTTCCTTGGCCTTTACTAGACTCTAGAGTGGAAGTCTGACGAGCCTCCTCTCTCTCTCTCTCTCTCTCTCTCCCTCCTAGAAGCTTCGTGTTTTCCCTCCTTCCCGAAGGAAACCAAGCCCTGGTTGTGTCAATGCTCGAGGTCTTGTCACGTTAACGAAGTCTGATGGGCACCTCCCATGTTCCCCTCCACGATCCTCTTCAAGGACTAATTCTTGCTGCATGTGATCCTTTGGATGTTGTGCTCTCAGATTATGGTTAGTTCGCGTGGGATGAACGCATCCGCAATGAAAACTTTAAACCACAGAGACTTGTGTTCACCTGATTGGACCAATTATATTATTGCTTGGCGTATGCCAGTTTACACACATTCAAGCGTGCAACCACTGTTTCTCTTCTCTCTTAAATACACAAACATCTCCTTGGCCATCTCTTTCTATATCAACAGATTTGGCACCCGTCATTGCACATGGGTGTTCAAAATTCGGATGCGTTTGATTTGGGCTAGGAGAATTAAAGGGAAAAATTAACCAAGCCATCTACGGATGAAGAAAGAGCATTCAAGTCTATATATTCCCCTCTAAAAGAGATTCTTAACACACAGGATAAAGAAACGTTGTGTAGTGGTACTCCGGACTCCTCAACAGAAGAACACAGGGTGTTTGGTCTTTGACAACGAAGAGGTGTGGCTCGATCTGTTGGTTCTTGAGGAGTTGTGCTGACCACGAAAAGGACAAAGAAAGAAATGAGAAGAACAACTAAATATTTGTGGAAGGGAGGACATTATGGAGTTCGTACAAGTAAAGAAATCCCTAGATTGATCATCGTCTTTTTGTACTACCATTAATTATCTTGTTGCCAATGAACTTTGGAAGCATATCCTTCTGACGTCAATGATCAGTCTAATTAATTTTAGTAGGTGCAAACTAAGCACACGCCATAAGCCCACATTTTGCCAAAGCAATCTCAAGGTTTTGTAAAAGAGAAACAATGAGTGCACTAACTACACCCACGGGTGTAATTAGTGTAATACTTAAAAAATGAATTTGTTTTAGTGACTCTCACTCTAAATTTGTTTGACTCTCACGTTACGTCATCCGAGGAGGTCAAGTAAAAATAAATTTATCTCCTTATTCATAGAGTCCGATCGATTTTTATTTTTACTTGATCTCCACGTCGCGTCGTCACCTTGGGATGAGAGCCACTCAAAAAAAAAATTTAAAAAATAAGTGTTACACTAATTACATTAATAAGTATAATCAGTGCACTAGGTGCACAGGGTGTTTCTCCTTGTAAAATATGTGATTCCTTAAGTTCTACACATAATTAAGAAACGTTGATTTACTGTATCTCCAACGCAATGTGTAACATTTCCCTATATATATACATATATTGATGGCACGAGTATATATTAAAGTGGAGCTTCAGTCCTAAAATTAAAACCAAGCACAACGTACAGCTTGTCGACTTCATATCGATCAAAGACTTTGTAGTAATTATCAGAAATTCGTTCCAATCCTTGAGAGGAGTTAATTATTTGGACATATATAGTATTTATTTGTTTCTACTCTTGTTCGTTTTCTTTCCTGCCGTCCCCACTAACAGTGCTAAAACTCCTTTGCTACCTGCTGAGGCCTCCAAATTAAACAGAACTTCACTACACCATCACATATCCAGTTGATTACCCTAATTAACCGGCTAGAGAACAAGCTCATCCCTCTATATATATCGAGTTGAACTAAACTGTGTAATCTCCCACAATCCACAATCTTCGAACACACGTGACAAAAGAATTAAACAGCTAAGCTGATCCCACAGTGACTAATATCCACACATCACTACAACGAGAAGAAAACAAAAATTACAGCTTCTCTATATATGTATCTGGAAGGGCCTCTACGTGCGAATTAGTCACCTGAGTCCTTCTGAGGAGGGGAAAACAATGAGGGCGGGCCGGGAAAACCTCGGCGGTGCCGTGAGATGTGGCCATCAAGTGGGAGAAGAGTCGGAGGATTGATTAATTAAAAATGACAACCTGGATGAGGTCGCCCATAAACCGGCTCACAAGGTGTCGAGGGCAACAACACCACCCCGCTGACATAAGCGCTGCTAAATTTTCTAATGAGAAGAAGATGCAAACGTTGTCCCCTCATGCATGGTAAGCCGATTCAAATTAATAAGATTTTATAAATAAATAAACAACACATGGTGGAGTGGTATTACCCTTGATCACTAAAAAAGAAAGAAAGAAAAAGGCCAGTTTCCTCTAACATCTTGTCAATAGAAGGCGCAGGAAACAAGATCTTGCATCTTATGTAGTAGGAAACAAGCAAATCCCTTTTCAAGTCCCTTCCCTTCACATTGGAGAATGAGATCGTGAATGTCTTGATGCACATACAGATGGCAAAGGTCATGGCAAATCTAATCTTCGGCTCTTCTGTCTTTTTATGCGAGGCCTTGTAACACCCATCGTGGCCATTTAGGCAAAGACCATCCGTAGCCTGAAGGCATCATACAGGATTTTCTCTCTCGCATCCTTATCTATTTATCACATCTTTTACATCCATCTGTAGCCAATCTTTTTGCGTGTTACCTTGGGGACATACGCAATTCTATGTAAATTATTATAATTATTATTGTTAAAATAATTAGCTAGCATATCTTTTAACATTACCGTTTGGCGCCCATTACTAGTATTAATAACAGATCAAAGTCTCTTCAACATGCTTGGTTAAGGAGTTCAGTTGAGCCAAGCCCAGCTACGGCATGTTTTGGTTCACGTCGGCAAAGAGGTCGATCTGTAGCATGGACCACCGATCGAATTGATTCAAAGTTCTAGCAATAGTTTTGAGCTCAAATCCGGTTCATCGACTAACCCACGTACGTCCTACCAATTGGTTTTCGAGCCATTATCTCAACAAACCTCAGCTCAGACTCGAGCAATAATCTTAAACCATCTGATGAAATGAAATATAAAATCGAAAGATCCGTGTGTTTAATTTCAGATATCAGAGCTTGGAGTTGAACTTGATGAGGCAATGCAATCTAGACATTCATATCGTGATAAAAACATGTCCACGCATTCAAACAAGAATGAGAATATATTATAAGCTATTAATCGAGTTGATTTCGCCAGCCAAAAGATATGGTCTCAATCAAGTTGGAACTCCACTCATTTGATTGCAGGAGTTTGCCTTGAGAACACGAATTTAGACTCGTTTAATTGAAGAGAATTAAGCCAAGTCAAACCCAATGCAACCTGCCAAATTAACCATGTCGGAACGACGTATCCCACTGCCACTCGTTATCTGCGGCATAAGAACACAAACCAAGCAGTCATTAGTGTTAACTTACGAGTAATAGAGGAGTGGCTGAACCAATTATGATCTTCCATGTATATGGAAGTGATCAAAGTTCAAATCTATAAAGAGGACAAGTTTAAAGAGGATTTTTTTTTTAAAAAAAAGAAGATTGTAGATCAAATTAGCAGAGTACGTAGAACTTTCAAGCGAAAAGAAAAAAAATCACTAGTGTTAACAGCTTACATGTTCTCTTTTGTCCAGTTCATAACCTCATCAAGATCATGTCACTATAAATCGATCAGCATGCGTTCTAGATAATCCTGACCATCTCTCTCTCTCTCTCTCTCTCTCTCTCTCTCTCTCTCGGACTTCAATGCCCGTCACAAAAACTCCACAAATGCTCTCTCCCATCAACGTGCGACCCCCAGAACATTCCATTAACACACACTAGACTCCCGACATCCCCAAATCCCACGTAGGGGTTTTTTCGTCATTAAACTGCAGCTGGCTCCACTGCAGTCTGCAGATACACACACCCAGCACTCAACAATTCACCCCAGGGAATGGGGCCAACGATGCCGTCCAGCTGTTATCACCATGGCGTCATGGATGCGGGCCCGAACCGGCGAAACCCCCAGCCGTCGCCGTCTGCCCCCTCCGGCGCCGCAACCGCACGGCCGGACAGAGTCGTACGGTAAATAGTAGGGGAAACCAAGGGCATTGAAGTTATTTCGGGTCCCAACTTGGGCTTATTTTTTTTCGTGTCTTTCTCCCGGCGTTTAATAAAAAAAAATGGCGTCAAAGGAAGGGGGGGGTTTGAGTCTAGTTTACGCCAAAGAAGAAGAGGGCGGCGTCTTCTTCCCCTGGCTTCTACTATAAAGACGTGCCACTTCTGCCTCTCATGAAGCCCACCACATCGCACACCCCCCCTCTCCTCCCTGCATCTGTTCCCCTCCTTCTCCTTCTCCTTCTCCTTCGTCTCTGTTGCTGTTGTTGTCCTCTTGCGTCCTCTCTCTTGCTGCTCATTTCCTCCCCCGCCATTTTGCACGTCCTCCCTTGTTCTCTCTCTTTTCATCTTCTTTGCAGGGGAGAAGAAGTGGCTCGTGGGTCGCCTTAAAAATCCCTTCTTCTACTTGTAATCTCAGCTGGTACCCACTGAAAGTGGCAAGTAGATAGATAAATAGATAGAAAGATTAGAGAGAGAGAGATAGAGAGAGAGAGAGAGATAGGTGATGGAGAAAATGGGATTTGTAAGGCAAGGGGTGGTGAGGCTGCCGCCAGGGTTCAGGTTCCACCCGACGGACGAGGAGCTGGTGCTGCAGTACCTGCAGAGGAAGGTTTTCAGATGCCCACTGCCGGCCGCCATCATCCCCGAGATCGAGCTCTCCAGATATGACCCGTGGGACTTGCCTGGTTAGTGCGCCATCTTTGGTTTTGAGAAGGAAAAAGCGGAGCCTTTTTCTCCATCTCACACTTTTGATTAGTTTCTCTTGTGTTAGGCCACACAAAAGTATGGGGAAAAGTAGTCATTTTGTTTTTATTCTCCACTCTTGGAGACTGGCAAGGGGTAAACATCCTTGGGAGGGATCTCTTAGAATGGTAATATGATTTAGATGGGTTCAAGTTCTGATTGGGAGGCCATTCAAAATGGGGAAGGAGACTCCTCGGTGGTTCTCATTAGAAATGGTAACTCCATTTTGGGGAGGCCTTCCAATAATTGTTACTGATCATATTCCTCTCTCTATAAGTGAACAATGCCTTCCTGAAATGGGTATTAAACATTGTTATCTCATGGCTAAAAGGTTGTGGTTTTAAAACGCCAAACCCTCTTATGATTCCACTTTACTAATAAGTCGAGGAGTAGTGAGAAGACACAGAGGAGCAGTCGTAGGAGTACGTGGTGTCGTCTTCATATCATTAGGGCACAAGCTGTGTAGAACTCACAACTCCAACCCAAGTTCTAAAGCCCGATCTTTTATATTCTCTGGTGAAATTTTGAAGCTTTTCTGGAGGGGAATGTGCTGAAAGAACTGGGTTTTCTCATGTTCAGGTAGCCCGGATATGGAAAGGTATTTCTTCAACATCAGGCAGGCCAAATACCCGAACGGTAACCGTCCCAACCGGGCATCGGCCTCCGGCTGCTGGAAGGCCACCGGGAAGGACAGACAAATTGTGGCATCCAGAAGCGACCAAGTGGTTGGGATGAAGAAAGTGCTGGTCTTCTACAGGGGGAAGGCCCCCAACGGGTGCAAGACTGATTGGATCATGCACGAGTATCGCCTCTCAGGCGCGGGTGCTCAAGCCTCCATTTTTTCTCAGAGGAAGAATCCCACCCATGTAAGCTCTCTCTCCATTGCTGCCTTCCTTTAAAATTCTTAGCTTGTTCTATACAAAACAAGCGAGTAGTACGGACACCATAACTGAACAAGTTGTAGGATTAGTCCCTACTGAACTGATATGTTTTAGATCAACCCAATATGATTCCCCGAACAGCTTCGCACCTACAGTTCTTCATGGCATTACCTTATTTGTCTCCAATTCGCCCTCAGGAATTATCCTCTAACCCACCGTATTTTTTTGGTTCAAAAATCTGTGGTAGATGACAGCACCAGAATCAAAATTCGGTATCTGTCATCTCTGTAATCTTTTGTGGATCCCACTTACCCGACAGGCATATCGTCGCCAGCCGCGACGTTGGATGTTGATTGGATGCCTTTCTTGTGTTGAATGTTTCAAAGGATAGGGAAATGGGAGGAATTGGAAACTAAGACACGTTATGTTGGCAGACATGTTGGAATTTCATGCCTGTTGAGACTTGAGATTCCCTTTGTTCACTCATAATTGAATGCTCCCTTGTGATGATGCAGGGCTCCATGGTGCACCCGGATGATTGGGTGATCTGTCGCATTTTTAGGAAACGAGGAGCCAGAGGGAATGGCCTTGCCGTGGAACAAGACTGTGAAGAGGAGGCGGGGAACCGGCGGCGCCGTCTGATCGATTTCATGGGTCGGGCAAATGCTGGTTCAACAAGTTCTTCGGATTCAGAATCGAGCTGTGTAACCGAGGCTTCCGACGGCTGTAGCAGCGGAGAGGACAGTTGCTGCAACAGTGTTTCTTCATTCTCAAGTCGAAGAGAGCCCTAGAACTCAACTTGTTGTTTTTGGCTTTTAAATAGAAGCTCAATGCTAATAACTATCGGCCTGTTTTCAACTCCTTAGTGTCAATGCTATCTGCAACTTTGCATCTCTTGTAAGTTTTGTTTTTCCCATCAAACAGACTAGAAACGAGAGAGTTTAACGAGCAAAATGTTGCAATTAATCATCAAACTTTTTTTTTGTTTTTTGTTTTTGACGGGGTGGGGGGGGATGGAACTGCTTTTAGCTTCTCCCCACCTTCCTGTGTTCAAAATCCCATTTCCATTGGTTAAGGAAACAGCTTTGGTCATTTTCCCATTTCCTTGGGTGAACGAAGAAGCATGTTTAAGAATCTCCACCAAGACAAAGTTGATGAAGATAATCAAGGAGACAAAGGGCAGCTGACGATTGGTGGGATGAAAGTGATTGAGGTTGAGTATATGGTGCCTTCTCCACCAAAAAGTCCAATGTTTTTCCCCCCCTTGAGAGAGAGGAGGGATCCAATGCAAGGGGAGAAAGAGAGCACAGCAAGAAAGATGTGGCATATATGCCTCGTGTGAGTTGGAAAGTTAGATGCCTTCGAATAAGAACACAGGGTTGGGGGGGGGGCGGGGCGGGGGAGATTTGGTCAATCGAATCTGACCCCGCTGACAAGGTCCTGTCTTGGGGGAATGGGGGGGATTGTTGTTGCTGTGACAAGAAGGGGGAGAACCTGACCACATGAGTTTTACTTGCTGCACTATTTGCGGTGCAGCAAATCCTAGTTAGATTGTGTCGCCTAATCACACTTGCGCCGTTTGGCTGTGTCCCACATGAGTTTACTAGCATCCTCACATTAGCTCACATGGGGGCCCCAACTAAAAAATATATATATATATCTGCTCATTTTTTAGAGCATTTTTGAGTGCTCCATAACATGTTCCTGTTCTCCAGAGCACAACATGCTCCAGAATGTAGGTGTTCTCTACGGCATATTCATGCTCTCTAGAGTACGTAGGCGTTTGTTTGAGCACGTACACGAATATGCTTCAGAGCACTCAAAAATAGTCTACAAAAATATGTGGATACTTTTTTTTTAAAATAGGTGTCCCCCCCCTGCGCCAATACATTGAAGTGCCCGATGGATGGGCCCCCTAATTCATGCCCGAGTTTAAAAGCCTTCACTCATCATTACCCAGATTCCTCCAGTAACCTTACTTTTGCTACTTCAACCACATCCGACTGTGACAATTGCTGTTAACTTCTCCTCATTCCACCTACAACCAGGCGAAGGATGTTATCCTCCATAACCCACCTAAAGTGAATCACCTACTAGTACTTAATAGTTAACGCTCCCATGTCGTCGAGGGATCAAGTGTCCAAAAACATGTATCTACGTTTCTTCAGGGTCAGTTTGAGAACGGATTAGGGTGAGAGAACAGAAGAGAGAGAGAGCGATTTGAGTTCCATCTCTCTCCTCACACACAAAAATGTTAACTGGACTCGATTAACGCGAGCAACCCCCGAGAATTACTTACGTTAACCGAGCTCGATTATCAAACATGCCCTCACAGTTTTTGGTAACAATCAGACTTCATGAACCGGACCTAAAAGGTTGGACAAGTGAGAACCGGAAGAATATGATGTTGGCCTAGTCTGTTTTTTTTTTCTGGATTTGTATGAACTTGCTTGTGAGAACAATAGTGAAAGCCGACTAATAAACCAGTTGAACCAAATCAAAGCCATATTGAAAACATCGGAGATATATCTGAGTCCGAACGAGAAGCAGCTAATCGAGGACCGCTGGTTTTATATTCAAACCAGGATGGGAGGGGACGGGGGAGTCAGCCAGCGCCATCCCTAGACCCGGGATGGGACCAGAACCGGAGACAGCCAAGGGCGGTCCGATTTCAAATGGCATCAGACGAATAGTATTGTAATGTGGTGGGTTCACATTTTCGGCCGAGGAGGGGGTCAAAGGGCTGACTGTGTCGAGAATAGGAGACTCGCGGCGGCACCCAACAAAAGATCAGAGGTGCCCTGGACCATGCGGCATCCAGACGCGCTCCCAAGCAATGGCCTGCGGCCTGCCATTATTGCAGCCAAGGCACAAAGCCCTAACAAGTGGTGGCATCCTGGAATCACTATATAGATAGTCTCTATAAACGGTAGGTGACAACAGACAGAGATAGATACGTACATATATGGACACCTAACACATTAGAGAGACTTCCCATTTGTTTATATTGATGTGTGTGCGCACATATATACAACAACTAGAAGCAGGGGGGGGGGGTTATTAATGGGAGGGTGAAGTGGGTGGGAGGGTCTCATGTCTTTGTGGTGTATTATTGTGTTAGTTTATATCTGGGGGCCCTAATGGTCAATCGGAAGGCAGCACAAAGCACAACTTTGAGATGGAGGTACATAATATAATATAATATAATATAATATTGGGTCGTAGCTTAGGATTAGGTACGAGTTGTGCTCCCATCTCGTTTGTGTACGTATGTGTATATATATATATATATATATTGTATAGTAAGATAAAGGGGATCGAGCAGGGAGCACGTGAAGACGTAGGTGTGGGAATATAAAAGACCTACCTATCGGTCGTTTACGTGCTCCCCATGGCATGCGAATCATAAAGTATCGCCGACGAAGGTTTCTTGCAGATGTGGGTTTCAGGGATCACCATGTTAACTAAAAAGCTATTTAAGGGGGGGGGTCCGTTCACGACACCACCATCACTATCCCACCTCCCCCCTAGCCTCCATGTTCCTTCCACCCTTTCAACTCTCTCCATGCCCCAGCGGCCCCTCCCTTCATCACTCAAACCCCAAAACACCCCCCCATGTATCTTCCATCCTTTCACTACTCCCTCTCTCTCTCTCTCTCGCTCTGTCTCTCTCCGAGAGGGGATATTAATTGCATATGTTTCTCTTGTTGAGATTAAAATCCTACAACTAATAGCATTGTGAGAAATATATTACATGTTGTTCATCATTCTTGCAGTGCAGTATGGGCCAATATGAAACTTTAGTTAGTATTACACTGCCCAGCTATACCAATAAGCTGAGAAATGGTTCAGTTTAGTAATTGACATCTTCACTTGGGGAGGTCAACGATTCTAGTCCCATGAGATGCATGGGTTTTCTCACGTATGGTCAGAGTTATTTACAGTTTGTCCCCTCGATAGCTAGTGGATTTGATTTTGATCTGGAATAACCATCTAACAGGCACAAAAATAGCATCCAATTTATACACAAATTAAGTGCCCAGTGGATAGGCACTTTTAAGACTCGAACCTCTGGATTAGGAGGCAATATAAATACTTGAAACATCAAACCGCTCTGACAACAACAACAACAAGTACAACCAGACAAAAAAAAACAAAAAAAAGCTGCCATTATTGGAAATAATGAAAATAACCTCTACAAAGCACAAAATGCAGACTTCATCTCTTGAGTTCTCAAAAGGATAGGAAGGCTCGCGAATTGACAAAAGCTATACACCAAACAACATTCAATAATGGAGGGCAACAATACTTGAGAGGTTCATAGCTGCAAACACTATCATGTTATTAATGTAAGAAGGGCATATATCCTAACACATTTCTTGCAGTATCCATTGTTCAATGCTTAATTTTGAAAGAAGAGGTGCTTAAGAGACAGCCCTCTCTCTCTCTCTCTTTTTAAAAAAAGAAATTCCCATTTATTATACAGATTCGGCTGTCCTTGCTCACGTGGTCATTGCCATCATGGTGGTCCTGAACACTAAAGTCCATATCCCCAAGGAAAACTTCAGACGCTTCCGGCTTGCTACACTATATATGGTTGTTCTGCTCCGGTGTGCACAGCCACTGGACAAGAAACTTCTGCACAAGAACAAGGAAGCAAGCATCTCTTTCGTAGTCCGCTCGTTTAAGAGGGCAGTTGGGTAAGTTTTGGGAGTATCCGGCCGCTCTCTCCCATGTGAATTTCACATGGAGGATATATATATCTATATATGTATATATCTTCTAGCTCTCATTTTTTTCTCTCTTCGAGATGAGATCGACCCTTTGCACTGTGGCACACAAATAAAGTCTCAATTAGCGACGAAATGTCACGACTTTGAAGCATCTAAACGGTGTTGTGGCGGTTCCCATACTTGTGGCGTTTAGACCGTTTTTCTTCTAGGACCCCGTTGCATGGAGCAAACTTGGAGAGATGACATACATCGACATTGCCAATTCTCCCACAACCTAAAAATCAAGAGAATCGACACTTTGCCAACATTTCGATTTCTTGGCAGTGTCGAAAGAATGTTTAGAGAGTGGGAAAATTGACACCTCTTGGAGAACCTTTTTCTCAACTTCTGTTCTCGAACACGATTGGACAAGAAAAAAGAACCCTAAAAAAAGAGGTGGTCTTTATGTCTGGTTCTTACTTTTTCCTGGGAGAAGATTCTTTCACCGTGGTGGCTCGGTATGTTCATCTGACGTCCACAGTGTCGCAACCTCTAAGGATAAGACGTCTCAAATGGCCCGATTGCGTCACGGCAGACGCCTTTCCTTACCCAGCCTCGTTTGGTATATAGCAAATTGGGAGATTCCGCGCTAGCCAAACATTGTAAGATTCTCTCACCATGTCGAAGAATGGGGAGAATCGACAATTCCCCACATGGTCGATTTTCGCAGTATCTGAGAATATTTAGATGGTAGGGGAGACTCAGACGGCAACCTCTTAAGAAAGGCTTCAATTTCGGATCAGAGGTCGAACCGGGTAAGGCTACCAATGTCGGATCTGACTGATAGTTTCTCAGAAACCAAGTAAAAACTAGGCGAACCTGAAAGAGAAGAGGGCTTCTTAGTTATGGATCCCTTGAAATGGCCTTGTTTTGGGATAAACTCTCATAACCTAAATATTAATCTTCGGTCATTCGATAAACCCATGAAGACTCAAAAAAATTCAGAATAACCTAAAATGTTTAGAAGAAAGCACTCCCTTAAAAAAGAATCTTTTCGAAGAAAAGTAAGACTACAAGAAGCTTTTACTTGGTAGACAATCGAAAACAATATACGGCAAGGAAATATGAAGATAAATTAGCCAGAACAAATGGCACAAGTCACTATCCGCTCCTCTTTAGTTACACAAAAATGGATAAAGCTATGGGAAACTAGAAGAGTCCAAAGACTCCAAACTAGACAACCCCACAATGCTAGAGGATTTTTACATTTTCACTCTTCAGAACCTGAAGCTTCTTGTGTCAAAGACTCCCATCACCTGCCCTCCAATCCTGCATTCTTTGTTGGATCCAGTTTTCCTCCCAAGCCTTCTTCTGTCCGTTCACGATTAGCTCTCTACCAGACCAAGGTCATCCCCATCAACCTCACTGATCATCTCCGTTTGTGCTGTCATCGATGCCACCCTCTTTAACAGGCAGGCGCACAGCACCACATATCTGAATTCATCTACACAAAATTTCAGGGGATCTTGGGATTCAGCAGTATTGATGGCCATCTTCAACCAGAAACTCAACATTTGGTGTGCCATCCTAACTCTACTTGGAGTAATCTAACAAATAGGGTTAGTGTCTATCTTAATGAAAATTTATCTTACAGCACAAGTGGCAAGACTAGTAACAACAGATCAACCATTAAGGAGACATTGCCACAAGGGGGGTGTTTGCGACCGCGGAGAGTCACTTGTCGTTTTGTCCTTGCGACGGGGGTGTACACTCGCCTTTTACGGAAGGTCGAGATAGGTTGACTGGGCACGTGAGGATTCCGGGGGTATTGAGAAGGAGGCAGAGAGAACGATATGAACGCGCTGGAAGGGATGGCGTATGGTTAATCGTTCTGGGAGAGTGAGATAGGGATGGCTGGGTGGAATGCGGGCGTGCCAGTCGATTTCTCGACAATCACCTATGGAACCAAGGATTGACCGGGGAAGCGTCGCCAGGACGCGGCACGTGACTCAAGAGATCGGGCGACACGTGGATAGAAGGGGTTCCACATGTGCGAGTGCGCAGGCGATTATGGGGATTCGTGTACTGGACGTCTTTCCCCACCGATCGCAAGCAACCGGTGTTTATTTTACATCGGATTGAATCCGAATACCTTTGTTTCTACTGCCGAAGAAAGAGTCAGGGACCCTGGGAGCCGCGACGTCGGGAGGACTTAGTCCATGCAACAGCGACAGGACAACAGCAACATGACAGAGATAATTGGGGGCAGAGAGACTGGTTCCAATGAGGAGAGGAATCCGCTCCCTGACTGGATTGCATGACTTATATACCATAAAAGGCATTTATATGGGGGCATGAGAGCCCGATTACAATTGCTTGCAATCCACGGGACAATTCCGACATTCATGACGGTCCCCGGGTCATTGCGTTATTGTGCGGGTATTTCCGCATTTGTACGTGGCGTCCGTCAGAGGACCTGTGACTCAGCAGGATAGCGCCCGGGGGGCGTCACAATGTATTCCCGACATGAGAGAGTGTCGAGTTCTGGGCATTGTGCGGGAGAAGTTGAGTGGTCGGGTGCCACGGGCCCCGATGTGACTGGAGTAGCTGACAGTCGGGTGCCTGGGGCACCGTTGTGACTGGAGTTGTTGGCAATCGGGTGCCGGGGGCACCGTTGTGACTGGGGTAGCTGGCAGTCGGGTGCCGGGGGCACCGTTGTGACTGTTGTTGTTGAGCGATCGGGTGCCGCGGGCCGCGATGTGACTAGAGTAACCAGCAGTCGGGTGTCGGGGGCACTGTTGTGACTAGAGGAGGTGGGCGCCAGGAGACCTCGATGGTCGTGCTCTGGGCCCAGTGTGACTGGCAGTCGGGTGCGGAGGCACCGTTGTGACTGAAGGAGCTGGGCGCCGTGAGACCTCGGTGGTCGTGCTCGGGGCCCATTTGCGGAGGTAAGGGCCTGACACTTCATCTTGCGTCGTGACTTGTGAAGTATGCCCATTGTCCAAGTAACAATGCTGGGGGCACGCTTGTCGAGGCAAGGACCCGGTTGGGTGCCTCGGTCGAGCCATGTCTGATGGTGTGCGACCATTGGGACAGAGACTGGGTAGGATGCTCTAATCAAAGCCACGTCTGCGTCGTGCGCGAATGTCGAGGCGGAGATCGAGCAGGGTGCCTCGATCGAGCGATGTTTGATGGTGCACGATCATTGAGGCAGGGACTGTGCATGGCGCTCTTACGAAGCGACATCAGGGTCGTGCATGAGTATCGAGACAATACTCGGGCAGAGTGCTTTCACCAAGCAAAAGTTGGGGTCATACACGATTATCGAGACGACATATCACAACAAGGGGCCGGAGGTGAGTGTTTGGGCTAGACGCCGTACGAGGGATGCTCGTGCGGCATGCCCTCGGCGTGAGCCTAGCAAACACACACAAATCTCCCGGAGACGGGTGTTTGGGCTAGACGCCGTATGAGGGATGCATATGCGGCATGCCCTTTGCGTGAGCCTAGCAAACATACACAATTCTCCTTAGCGCGCCCTTGTAGTCCGGGGCTGAGCTCCTTAGGTGTTTGATGCATTTGGTACTTCATCCATGCATTTGGACTCCCAAAGGGGGGCTTTTATAGTGGAAGGTGAAGGGTCACAGGGGGTTTACGCGGACCAGCTAGGGGGCCTGAGCTGGTCCGCGTAAACCCAAGTGAATAGGGCTTGGGTTACACGGGCTGAGAGAGAGAGGGGGAAGGGGTTTACGCGGACCAGCTAGGGGGCCTGAACTGGTCCGCGTAAACCCCCCTTGGATGGGGGTTTACGCGGACCAGCCAGGGGGCCTGGGCTGGTCCGCCTAAACCCCACCCCGGGGGGTTTAGGCGGAGTGGCTCTGGTTTTTCTTTTTTGAAAAAATTAATTTTTTTAATTGAATGGGGGTTTACGCGGACCAGCCGGGGGGGTGAGCTGGTCCGCGTAAACCCCCCCCCCCATGGGTTTAGGCGGAGTGGCTCCGATTTTTCTTTTTTGAAAAAATTAAATTTTTTTAATTGAATTGGGATTTATGCGGACCAGCCAGGGGGGGTGAGCTGGTCCGCCTAACCCCCCCCCCCCCAGGGGGATTTAGGCGGGTTTGACCGCGGGTTTGACTGGGGTTTGACTGAGGGTTAGACTGAGGGTTTGACCTGTTATAAAATAGAGATTTTCTTCCGGGGGCCTGACCGCACAGGTCGATCCGCGTGTGAGGGCGCACGATGGTGGTGCATGACGCGATGGGTTGCTGGGAGTCCCGAGTTGGGCTCGGACTTGCTGTAGAGTGCCTGGAGCATACGCGCCCACCAGGTGCTCGGGGAAATTCCCGATGCGCGTGCGTGGGCCGTATACGGGTGCTGTGAACTCCTGAAACTTGTGGTTGGTCCCAGGTGGGTCTTCCTTTGACTTTAGTAGATGGAGGCGACTCGGGGGTAGACCCCGGCCTCGTTGTTGAGTGCCATATGGCGTGGCTTGTAGTCAGGGTGCCCCCCGGGTCGACTCGGGTAGCTATGTTGAACGCGGGTAAACCCGCAAACTGAGTGATCGGGGGTGGCCCGATCGATTGCTGATGTTGCCATGGGTCACGGCTAGCCGGTTAGGACCCTTGGTTGGGCCCGGCGACTTGGGTGTCGACATGATGATGCCGCTTGTCTGGTGGTCGGGGTGACCCTCGCTCCTCGGCGAAGAGTCGCCTGATGCGGCAGGCTGTTCTGAGTCCCGAGTTAACCCGGTTGTTGAAGCGTCGGCGGTATAATGCCGTATGCAGGGTGTCCAGGGGTGATCCCCGAATCTTCACAGAGTGCCGTAAGGTACGGCAGGTTGTCCTGACTCCCGAAACTGACCCGGTTGTCGGAAAACTGGCTGGCATAGTGCCGTTTGCTCGGGGCCGATCCCCAGTTGTTATGTTGCGCCGCTTGACCCGGCGACACGTCTCGAATTCCGAGCACAACTCGACTGGTAGAACAACTTTGACGATATGCCGTTTTGCTCCATTTAGGGAGTATTGCCCTATGCTTAATCCTCGATTAATTCGAGAAAATAAGCCGGTGCCAACAGGGGGTAATCATTAAGAGGCATGCATTTGGAAGCCCTTCACGATGCTTTTCTCACACCAAAGTGTTGGTCACTCAACAAGCAGTAAATTAGAAATTTGACCATCCTAACTTCTTGTATTTATCACATCCACACCAGTGTCACATATCTGCAGCAGTACCACTGATTAGCTCACCTAATAGACAATAATTGGGCAGTTGAAGAATATATTGCATCTCTTTGCTCTTTGAAAAGGCTTATAGAGATCATAATTTGTCCTTCATAGTAGGACTGGACCTCCTAGGATCTAACACCACTGCATAAGACTTCCTTGGCTTCCAGGGAGGAAAACAACCTTTTTTTTTAAATTGGGAAAACCCAGTCTCAGCCAATGGAAGTAAGAGGAGTCAACATGGCTTGGCCTTGTATCTTCCCACATATATAACAGAGGTCGTCTGAACCTCCTGACCCCAAGGTCACTGCATTCGCTGAGATAGTGGAGGGCATGGGATGGGATGGTTGCAGTGGATACCATATGTTTGACACTTCTAATTCCCTCAAGTGGATTGTGTTGGCCCATGTCATGACAAATCTTACCGACAAGGATGGCTGGATGGGGCTGACTCATGCCCACTCACAAGAATCAACTACGTGTACCTAATTCAGTTAAGAATTTGGTGAGTTGCAAAGATAAAGATTTTCAAAGGAAATTTGCTGTTTCACCTGATTCCGGGCATAAACCCTTATGAGCTCAAACAAAATAGCAAAGGCAGCAAAATCCCGTTCAGTTTTTGGTGTTCCACGGGAAGTCCACCTTGCTTCATAGAGGTCCCATTTGTTTTGCTGATTAGCCATGTGCGTGCCAAGGCACCCTTGCCTGCAGCTTGAATTGTTTGTGTCTGATGCCTAACCTGATCCATTATGTCACCTGCTCTTCCTTTTTTTTCACTCTTTCCTTTCTTGAAAGAGCATGGTATGTACCCCATTTACTGAGTTATCCTTTCATAGGGTAACAATGTACCTGCTAACAGGTTACAAACAAAAAAGGCATTAATAAAAGTATAAGACTCTTTTCAATAACTTTTCTGATTTTTGAGCTGGGATACTTTCCATACATTCTCTCCATAGTAAACACAAAATAGTGCTCTTCTACAAATATTTCTCACATAAATTCCACGGGCTTTAAACATAAGTCCTGTCCTTGCCAGCCAAAGGATCCAACATGAAGCATGGGATATCATTTGGAGAAGGTTTATCATCTACCTTATGTATTCCTAAGAAAGTAATTTTGCAACATATCACAGGCATCATCATTCGCATCATTTGTTTTAGCGTACAAAGCTAACATACTTATATTTCTCCCAAATTCTGAAGCACTAAGATCTATAATTGAACAAGTTTCCACAGCTTAAGAAGGCTGCAACACTCATATGTCAACAAGTGGCTCTTCAAACCAAAAAAGAATTCTTTGATTGACATTGACTTCTCTTCATACATTGTCTAATTTAGTCCATTAATTGCATCACTTGCTTTATTTTAATTGTACCACTTGCTTTAGTTTAATATGTTTACCTGCTGACTCCAAGCATCCCTTCCCTTTAGTCTAACAAAAATGAATATTCTGATCAGCACCTTTTGGAACTACTGCATTCCCCCATACATAACTATGGGTGAATATATAGACTGAACTCCCAATGAGTTTAGCAACAAGAATATGACATATGTCAACATATTATTTGTCTCATAAGTCCTCAGTATCATCCTAGGACAGGATGCTGTCTGCTTTCAGGCATAAGATGATCAAATAACCTTTAGATGGGCACCATCAATGTGATATAGTAGCACTTTTATCATGCAGAACATCAATAGTTGGGAAATGAACTACATTTCATACACCTCTACAATCTCATTTGGATTTCTCAATACCCATGAACTTGTGTCTTTGCGGATTAATGTGCATGACCTGGAATTTCCTGAGGTTGATACTTTCAAGAATAACCATTAGTAACCATAGTATGGAAAGGCAGACATGAAAAAAAAACAGCTATAAAGAGAAATAGTTAAAGATGGGAGAAAATACTTCCTAGAAAACACACACAAACTTTGTTGCTACACAACAGGTAGCCACTGTTGATCCACATGTATCAGCTCAGGTAATAGAATAACAAATTATTAAAAGCTTCTCTCTTTCTAACTATCATTTGTTTAGGGAACACAATACAAAGTGAGATGTGTCCCAAAAGGAAAAGGAAACTGAACTAATCCAGAGTAGTGGTGAGAAGAAATTAAGAATGTCATGAAGTGGATCTTCCAGGAATAACTGCAAGAAAAGGACTCGTGGTTTATGTAAGGCACATTTCTTGGTCTGCAGCCCACTGCTCTCTTGCTTCCCACTTCTAGTAATGCTAACTGATTCCTTTCATGGGAGGTGGCTCAGCACAAGCCTTCAACATCGCCTCATTCTGTAGACAGAGAACTTCCAGACATTTTGGGACAGCTTAATCACAAAAACAAGGGAGATCTGTACGCGAACTTCATAAAGATGAACTGCATGTACAGTGGCAAACAGGTACACAGAGACCACATGATGAGCTAAGTTTTTCTTAGGATTTTATATGATTCATTTCTTGCAAAGTGGGTCTAAATTTTTGTGTGTATATAAATGCATTTTTGCATTGTTCATGTTATTATTGTATTAGTTAGTCTGATCATATTAAGTAGTTAAATGTGTTGCCCAGTCTATGGCTATGACCCAGAGGGGAGGTGAATGGGTAATAAAAATTTAATTTACTTAAGTAGATTACTAAATAATGCAGCAGAGCTATGTAGTAATAATGCGATAGAAATTTAGATCAGAAAGAAATCACACAATGGAACACAGCAAGGTTTATACTGGTTCGGTCGTGACTCCTTGTCACACCTACATCCAGTTCCTCAGAATAACACCTAAGGTTTAACTAGTCTTTCCAAGACAAACTATAATGGGCTGTTTTCTTAGGTGTTCAACCACACCTTGGGTACTCCCTTAATCAGAGTCCCAACTAAATTTTCAAGTATCAACCAAACCTTACAGAATACAGTCCTTCTACATGACACCCTTGCTTGCAAACAAGTACCACTTCCTTTACAAGGAGGTAGAAGCAATAATTAAACAGAGTACACTAATGGTGCCTCTAAGTAGGCTTACGATGTACAATATAACCCAGTAGGTTCAAGATAAAAGATTAGAATAGAAATATGGAGTCTTGAACTGTAAGAAGCCTTCTGAAGAATTAAATCAGAGAAATACAGAAGGTCTGAAGAAATCAGCAGAGAGAAATTCAGAAGGACTGCAATTGCTAATTTGCTTTGCGCAGAGGCTTTTGAGCAGGAAGAAGAGTTGCAGACGATTTGCTTGCTTTTCTCAACTCTTGTGAAATTTTAGCTGGAGATTGCTTGAGAAGATTTTTCTTATTTAGATCTTCCTGTGACTCGCTTATTTATAGTCTGCTCAAGCATACTGCCGTTAGACTTATTCCTGATGCCGTTAGACACGGAATAGTTAATGTTAGACTCTAAAATATGATCGTTAGTCACAAAGAGCAGTGGGAGTTTAGGTTGTTAGAAACAAGCGTCTCGAATCTTCTATTTCTTCAGCAGATCTCCTTCATCCTCATTGGTCAGTCAGACTGCAGAAAAGATTCATATCTGTCGTAATATCCTAAAGTCAGAATGTCTTTCTGAGGTGTGTCTGTTTTTCTGAATGTTACTTCTACAGAAAGCAATTTCTTAGCAGAATAAATAAGAATGCATTTCTTCCTTTGATATGGCTTTGAAACGTGACTGTACAGTCTCTGTGTCATCGTCCTTCTTTATGTTTGCTTTTACCTAAAATAGTGTAAGGAAAAACTCGACCTTTCTTAGGTCATCAGATGGACGTGATACGAGAAGAGAAGCCTTGCATGACCAGCAATAAATGTAAAGAAATTTTTGCATGTTCTGCAATAAATGTCTGTACGTATACATTAATTGCTTTTGGAATTCAAATCTCGCTAAGATAGTCGAGGATAGAAGTTAAGATAGTCGATGTATTGTATTGTTTAATCAGTTCAACTGTAAGGCATCGATTATGTTAACAAACTGTTATAAACATTTGTTGAGATAGTCGAATGAATGATCGACTAGATGATGCATTGAATTGTCTTACTGATCGGCTAAGTTTCCAGATAGTCGAATGTATCGACTGTGTTTCCAGATAGTCGAATGTATCGACTATGTTTCTAGATAGTCGAATGTAACGACTGTGTTTTCAGATAGTCGAATGTATCGACTATGTTTCCAGATAGTCGAATGTATCGACTGTATTTCCAGATAGTCGAATGTATCGATTATGTGAACGTTTATTCAACTGAGTTTTCAGATAGTCGAGTAAATCAACTATGTGAATGTTTAATCAACTAAGTTGATAGTTGAATGTATCGACTATGTTTCGAGTGAATCGATTATGTGAACATTCTTAGATAGTCGCAGATTTAACTAAGTTTTTAGATAGTCAAATGTATCGACTATGTGAACGTTGCACGATCAAGTTATTTCAAGCTTTGCAACAACTATATCTAATAATTGCTTCATCTCTTCAAACAACTGAATTAAATAGGATTTGTAGATGATTCAAAACTAATTTATGCAGTGATTACGTGAAGCATGTGCTTATGCTTTTGTCTAAAGAGAAATTATGTTTTTCATGGATTCAAGTTTATCTAATCCGGTGTAAATTGTTGATTAGTTTTGTTCTTTGTTTTGTCATTTGTGCTATTTGTTTTGTTATCACCAAAATCAGTTTTATTTTTAAGGGCTGCTTATGATACAGAGATGTCAGCCTAACAAAATGCACAATATTTAAAGTTTTCCATAAAAAATACAAGGTTAACATAATCTCCGGCCTCGTATCCATGATCTCTCCAAATCTCCTCTCTTCAGTATGTGAAACAATGCCGAGCAAGGTTTGCCGGATCGTTTCTACCGGTCGTGCTGGTTTTTTTTCTTTTTGAGGTACGATCCGGTATGGTACGATACCATACTAGATCAATAAGAAATTGTTTTTGGAGCTGCAAATGATAAGAAACTAGTTTTTATTAAGGATTAATTTATAAAATACCCAAACCCATCCCTTCTTCCCCTCCTGATCCCTCTCTTCGGGGGTAAACCCTAGAAGCCTCCCTCGCCCGCCCTCCACTCCACCGCTCGCCGTCACTGATCGCCCGCACGGACACCCTCCACTTTGTCGCTGCTCGCTGTCGCCGATCAGCCGTCGGCATCCCAAGCTACCAGCAGAACTTCCAGAAGAGTGCCACCCTGTCCCGCCCTCACTGCCCGCTCCCACAATGGCACCAGACAACGCTCTCACCCTCGCAGCGCCAAGCCCGCCGCCAGACGATGCCAAGCACCCCACCGAACATCGCCATCGGCCATCGTAGCACCGCCAAACCCTGCCAGAGACCTCACCTTGCCAGCGTTGCTGCTCCCACGTCTCTCTCTCTCTCTATGGCCGCCCTCCCTCTTGGTCGTCACCACTGCCATTGTCGCCACCGCCATCGGTGACTGGTTTGTTGGATCGTGCCTGTTACGACATGTCGATTTCTTGGTGGCACAGTCCGGCACAGCCGGTACAAGCCAGCACGCACAGATCTGGCAAACCTTGATGCCGAGAACCTATTGGCGACCCATCTTTAGTTTATGTTCCCATGTACATTAAATCATAACCAAATAATATGGAACTAAATTATCACAGATCCCCTTGTACTGCATCATCTTCTTTAGACATCATTAATGGTCATATAATCTCCCCTCATTAGAGGAGTGTAAATTACACTGACAAAGTTGGTGAGAAAGATCTAAAATCTAAAGAGGAACTTATAATGTCTCCAACCAGGCGTATTCAGAAAGCAGTAACAAAAAAATGTGAACCCAAAGCCAGGTCCCCATGCATAAAGTTCTCTATTTAAAAAGATGGGACTTTTGCCCAAAAAAACACCCTTTATAGGTTTAATTGCATAATTACGTATCTTATTTTCATATTATTTTTGATAACCTCATTACATCACAGTACTTGCAAAAATGACCTGCCATCACCAACCAGGAACATTCCATTAAAATCTTTTATTTAACCCTGGTTAACCTTTACCCAAATCTGAAAAAGGTCCAAAATGTCCCTAATCTCTCATAAATTCTCTCTCTCTCTCTATACATCTATCTGTCTTTTTATCCCCCTCTCTCTCTCTTAAGCACAATGCGCCATTAAAAATAACTCAATTTTATAGGGACACTTTCATCCAAAAATTCAATATTATGGATGGAAACGGAATATTCTTTGCATCTTGAACATAAGTTAACTGCAGGATTCTTAATATAGAAGGTTATTAAAAGCAACATGAAAATAAAATGAGAAATTCGGCAAATAAACTTGTAACTATGGTATTTTTGCCAAAAAAACCTAAAAGGAAATGTGCGCATGGAATAATGCGTTTAAACAGGCGTCTTGGCCTCTAGGGTGACAAAACCAGCATGCCACCAATACACGCTTCTAGTAGACAATGGACAACACCCAATTTCACAAAGATGCGACCTAAACTTGGCAGCAGGGTACTGAAAAGGGAAACATGACAAGTCCGTCCTCCACACGAAGCATCTGCCGTGCGCAAACTAGCGTAGCATTCCTTTTCCTACAACATAGGGCAGTTAAATCTGGAATATCAAGCGCATTTACGTGACAGCATTCCGCTGAGACCTTTCAGCGAACATTTGACATGCTGACATGCAGAACAGGAAAAGAAGCTGTTTTCACAATATACAGGAGTCGTTGCGTACATGGGAAACCGAGCGGCAGTCCTTCATGGGAATGTGTAGAAGAAACGGCTATACCATGGAAACCGACGTTGGAGGTGTTCGGGGAGGTACGTGCCACACACGGAGGAGGTGCTTCTTGGCGTTGGCCTTGCGCATGCTGGTGAGCTTTATCCGCTTCCACAGCAGGCCCAACGAGTAGTTCCTCTTCACGATCTACAGCACTCGCGTCCCCCAGAACGCCCCCGCCAGTCTTCCTCCTCTGCCTCAGTCCCTCTACTAGAGGCTTTGTCGCTTCCTCGCTCTCCTCTGTTCTTTTCCTTCACTAGGTGAGTGTGAAAAGTGAAACTGGATTATTGCAAACATACCCTATTCTAGGCATAATTTAAAAAACACCACTATTATATACACATTAAATAACAAATTTTTATCACATAAATATAATGCAGAAATATCCCTATAATTAATTACTGTATAAAATTATGCATCAATCAAGTATAACAAAAGGGCATTTTTGCACTTTATGTTTAATTGTTTATGCAGGGGAGCTATCTTTGCACTTATTACCTGAGACATGCAGAATATTATTCGACTCTAATTGTACCCTCGTGGTGGCAGATTATCTATGCGTAGTTGGAAGGACTGTGTTTTACACATATCCACGTAGTGACGTTATATTAATCACTATGTATCTAAGTTTAATATTTTCATAGATAACGCATAGAGGTTAAAACGTGTTAAATGGATCTCATATTACACATTTAAGATCTGTTTCGGGGGAAGAGCGTGCGACTACTTCAGAAAATCTGCAGAAACTAAATATCCATATCAAAAAGAATTACGTGAGTGATCACTAAAGATAATCTTTCAATATTTAAGTTAGAGACAAATGTAATAGTAAATAAAAGAGTAGATAGAGAGAAGAAGAGGAGAGTCTTAACGGAGAAACGAGTGTTTGAAGCGTGACTGTGACCTAGAGAACGGTAGAAAACTCGCTATCTCTCTATGAGACAAGGAAGCTGAACTGATATGGAGTTCTGTCACCATCGTGCGTGTAGATTTTTCTCTGGGTGTTCCTCCAGCCCTGTGTATATGCGTGTCTGTGTAGCTCTGTAACTAGGTCGCTGTGTCTCTATCACTTTTTCTTGTCTCCTCTGTCCTAGGTCCATCGAGGACTTATTTATACTGATCGTAGTGGGGATGTTATCTTTTTCTTGACTTGACAAGGGCGCGATTAGTGGAGTGATGCCATGCTCGATCGTGGGAGGCCGTACGTTATCCACTCGTTCATTCTATGAGGAAGGGTATCGTGGCAGACTTCACAGCAGCGTGGTCGTGATCTGGCATTCGTCAGGACAAGCTCCGTAATTGTAGTTTTTACGCTCGCCTGTCGGTGAATCTCACGACGTCTGAGACACACATGTGCGAGGATCATACTTGTGGGCTGATCAGTCTTGAGTGGACCTCATTAAACTGTATTCTTGGACTACAGGTCGATTGGAGATAATCGCTATGAGTCTGATGACATTGGGCCATACTGGAACTATCGTTATTGAGTCAGTGCTAGACTTAAACATATTTTTCTATTCTCAAATATATATATTATAAAATTATTTTTATAATTATTCATTTGACATTAGGAAGTACTTACGTCGTTACAATGCGAGACTTTTAGTTGTCATCCACAAGAAAAGCAACGTATAAAAACGTTCTTCCTCCGATTTTGATGTTTGAGATTTTGTAGTAGAGGAGTAGTGAGCTCTATTTAGCACAGTCCCATTGATCGCGGGTGGACCAACCGGGCAAGGAGGGAGAGGGGAAGGGAGCGCCGCATGGCATCTCAACCTGTCGAACTCTGTACGTCAATATAATCATCGGTTTACCCAAGAATATATCTTTCACGAGGAAGAAATATTGGAGTAGTTCATATTCAAATTATCTTGTTTGAGAGATAATATAAGAGATTTTTATAAATAAATTATTTTTATAAATAAATTTATAAAAAATAGTTTTTAAAATATATTAACAAACATATCACTACGTAAAATCAAATAATATATAAATATCATATAAGCTCATCTAAACATGGTTTTTTTACAAAAAAATGATATATCTATAAATAAAAATAACACAGTTGCATAATATAATTTTACACGCTGATATGCATGCTAATTTATTTCTATGTATAATGTATTTACAAATTCATGTTTAACAATATTTTATTTACAAAAATCCCAAAAAATAAATACTCTCAGCTGTATATAGAGAAAGTTAGATCGAGGAAAGAGGAACTCCCCTGGCTAACCGACTATTCATGTTTTACAATCGTCATTAGAGATGACAAAATTTTCATTGCTTAGATAATCATTACTTAAGTCTCCACCACATTAACAAGTACTTATAGTAATACATACAGATATTGGCCTGGCGTGTAGTGAGATGTCTGTAAGCAAAAGCTTTCAATGGCAACTCTCTCGATGCAGGTGGTAATTATGTCAGCAAACCCGTATGATAAAATGGAGAGGTACTGAACACTGGATGCGATTATCTCACTCCAAAAGAAGTCAAAGCTTCGAAAAGGATAATATTACTCATATATGATGCTCTCTCAAATCACATTGTGTAGTACGTATGTCTCATCAGTAATAGACCACCTCCTACCAATTCGGACAGAAGAATACCATAACAGAGAGTAAAAGTGGCATTTCCTTTCAGGAGATTGCTTGAATTCACAGTCCTGCTTTTAATGTGTGATCACTTCATAGTTCATCATTCTGCACTTGGCGAGACAAATTCTCGCGGAGGTTCCTGAGAGGAGCAGCTTCAGAACTAGGCTATAAGATGAGCTGGGCAATGCGACTCGGAAGACATTGCCCATGGGATAATATGCTAGAGCAAAGATGCAGATCCATGGAAGCAATCATCCTATTTCAGTAAGCATTACCATGCCGTGAATATACTTGGTTTTCCATAACTTGGGAGATATACTTGGGTTTAAGTACTTCATCTGTGCATCATTTCACAGGCTCTCAAAAAGAGAGGGAGAGAAAGTAGAAGTGTAAAGGACGGTGGAAGATGCTGCTCAACCATGCTAATGGACTCAACCTTACAGTACGAAAGATCTTTGAGATCATCCAGAACAGAGCGTTTCAAGAGCCATGTTTTCGTCTCCACCAACTGCTTCCAGTGTGGTCCTCACTAGATCTTCTGGGAAGCCCATCTCTACGAGTCTCTGCACCTGTGGTCAGCAAAACAGTTCCATCTCAACTTTCAGTTTTAAAATGTGGCTGAGATGGAAGGCACGATAGCGGATTCTTCTGATTCTATGATTAAGACACCAATATACCTTATCCTCAGTCCCGATGTTTATGCACTTTGCAAATGCCTCTGTCCAATAGCGAGCAGTAGAAACGAATGTTGGATAATCACGGAGATACTGCAGAAACGAAATATCAAATAATCAACAAATCAAAATATGCAATGCTCAGATAATGTACTTTAAGATTTAAATGATTAGAGTACAAGAGCACATTTAGGACCATTGTGGATGGGGGGAAAGCTTAGACCTGCTGAGCAACAACAGCATCTTGGGGATCATCAGGTTCAGGTGCTGAAAGCAGCGCTTGCAAAGACAACAATGCTGTTTTCAGTGAAAGTGCTGGGCTCCACTGATCTTTCAAAATGTCCAAACAGATTGCTCCACTTTGACTGCTGATATTTGGGTGCCTTGTGAAAGCAATTTGGCAAATTTCAGAAAAGACTCAGCAATTCAGTTGATAGTCTCATATGTGATATAGTTGCAGGTTAAATGGGAACAGCTCATCAAATTAGCAACAACAGCACCTATAGAAGTTTCCATGTTCCCCAATACAGTTATCGACATGTATAATTATTTGAGAATGGCTAATCTGTTATTAGATAGCAGATGACTTTACTGTTATCATTTTCTATACCATCAGATCGGAATAGGTTTGATCTAACAGTCAAAAAAAATGATGGATCCCATGTGTTGACACTGAACTTATGGGAAAATAAATGCTTGAGAGAAAATATAAAACGTGGGCTCCACTATAATTTTCAACAAAAAATAAAATCATCCCTTAGCGTTTGATCAACAGCCATTACCGTTTGATTAACAGTTGGAAATTGATCAAACAGCAAGGATTTTGTTGGGAAGCCAGCAGCCGCACTGGGCTGTTCATGCCAGCGCTGCAACAATTCAACCGCACTGGGCTGCTCACACCAGTGCAGCTCAAATTCCGCACGGAATTCAAGCCACTCTGGTATGAACAGCCCAGTGCAGCATTAAATGCTGCTGGTGTGAGGGCCCATTAAATGCAGGTTTTACTGTTTTGGGGGAAGGTTTTTAGCTTTCAACCATTAGAATTGAATCCAACGGTTCATAACGATTAGTTAACAGGAATTTTTTCTATCATCATGTAACAGAAAAGTTTTTCTCATATATGTCCCTATTTATTATCAAGGACTCATTCGTCCTCCCAGGACCAAAAAGAAAAAAGGGAAAACAAAGGTGAAGCACTAATATTCAGTCAAAATGAGCTTATGCCACAGCAACCAAAAACAGCATGTGTCCAAATACAGGAATACCGAGCACATACTGTTACATTATAAACTATTCTCTCACTTTTTAAACATGTATGGTTACATATATGATAGCACAAGGTTGAAAGCCTTCCAGTATTAAACACACTGTTACATAGGGATGCTCCACAGATTGAATAATGACAAGCCAAGCAGACTTCCAAGTGTGCCTTTTGCAAACCTCTTCATGATGAATAATCATGGATTGGCAAAGAAAGAAATAAGCATAACTTTGTGCAGCACTTGGCAGCCATTCTTACATAATCTTGAAACAGAGAGCCATTTGAGCACACAAATGGTTTGAAAGCATGCCTCACACATGACAACCGGGAATAAGATTCTTGCATCTCCTTTATAAAGGACCCCTTCTTTTAGAGAATGAGCCAACGTGCACATCAGGGGCCTTTGAGACCCATCTTGCCCCTTCATAAACTGGGATGATGGGCATGTATCCCATACTCATGAACATTTGCCTGATGCGATTAAATCCAAGCGTTTCCGGCTATTGATGTCACATGAAGCAAAATCACTAGTTCTTTAGATATTTTCAAGCTCCATTGCCAAATGCCACTCAATTCACATGTCATGGAAGAAGGCATCCAGTCTCACATTTTCCAAAACAACTTGCAAAGATGATGTCCAGTCTCACATTCATCAAAACAAATTGCAATGATGATGTATGGATATAAAGCACATTCTACAACGGAGCACCCTGGCTTATGGTCAAGGCCATTCAACTTTTCACATATGATTGGTCACTGTCAGCACATACGTCGCCTCTGCTTTCTTGGGACCAAACCACTTGGGTGCAGAAGATTTCTTTGCAAAAAGGATAGCTGGTTGGTGCCTACTGCATGTAGAGTAGAAAACACAACAGATTAAGGATAAGATTTCAGCTCTGCAAAACGCTATTATGAAACCTGGAAGAGAAAGTGATATTTTCTTCATAATGTAGCTCCTATGTAATGATTGGGTTGAACCTAGTTGAACTCCTGAAATCATCCCATGGTGCAGTTCACAGCATCATTCACCTCAGGAAGTGAGGATGGCAGATTGAATCACCACAGGACTTACAAGGGGTAGTGGGTCGCAGGGGCCTCACACAGTGATCAACATGTCCAAAACTTTTGGGCACATTGGGAGGTATTACATAGACATAAAGAAGGAAGCACTCTACACAAGTTAGAATCCCTCACACTGAGTCAACCATGTTCAGCATAGACTCGGCCATTATAACAGGCATTTCGCTACCTACATTCCTAATTTTATAGTTTTCGGACTAAGCATCACATAAATCTACAATGATGGGTAGCTAACATCTGACAATAATGTTTCTCCATCGTGACATAGTGGTCACAGGTTCAAAACTGGAAACAACCTTTTTGCAAAAGGCAAGGGGAAGGCTGCATACAGCTGAGCCTCCCAAGATCCCGGGCCTTCGTAGCTGCCCTTTTTCTAAACAAATTTACATTGCATGTTACTTGGTTTATTGCAAGAATAACTAACCTATCCTATTATCATTAGGAAAGAGAAGAATCTTATCTCACTGTCCAACAATCAGTCTCATATAACATAGCAGGTCTCTTAACGGTTCTAAAAAGCTTCCCCGAGTTTTAAGAAGACCTGTTGATCAAAGAATTCAGTCACATTTCTCCACTTCAATCATTCTGCCTTGAGCCTATGTAACATCATCCTAAACCATGTTCTTGAATAACAGATCCTAAATAGCATAACATATAGTTTGACTTAGTTCAACTAATTCTAAAAGCTTTAGATTCAAAAGCACCTTTCCATGTTCAAACTTAGCATTTAAACCTCCCATATTCTCATCAATTAAAACAATATGATGTTTCAACAAATGGGTGGAGAATACCATACAAGTTAACAAGTCTGCATTTGGTGCTCATTATCAATGTCAACATCAAAATGTTTCAACAGTTGCTAACTGTGGACCAAAAGATAAAAGAGTACTAGCTCTTGGATACTCAAAATCGATTACATTTTGCCATTCTTGATAAACAAGACATTATCAATACAGGCATTAATTATAATACAACAGAAAAACTGAAAGATGGATCCCCAAGTTGAAACAAACCCATGTGAAGTGTCGCATATGAGAGACAAAAAAAACCATGCTGACATATAAATTGGAAACATCGGCATCTTCAATTATGAGAACCATTTATACTTTATGACAGCTTCGATAAGGAGCACCATTAGTACCTTTAAAAAAAAGCTATGATAGGGATGATTGGGGGAGGCGCTTTCTTGGAAGGTACCACATTTAATAAAAGTATATAAAAAAATATAGATTTCTGTATTCCCACCTCATAAAACTCTAGAAAACCTCACACGACACCCACATCAGACCTTTCAAATATCCTCCCTGCCCTTCCCACAAGATCCAATCCAAGATACAGACATTTCATAGATCGAGTTAAAGAACATCAAGTTTGCCCTATTCATCGTACTCTTTCTGGAGTTTGGGTATTTTTTGTGAGTTTCCTAGTTGCATGGCTTAAGATTCATGAGCAATAGGGGATGCTTCTTTAACTGCTGACAAGTCTAGTTGGATGGCACATCTTTCCTATCGATTTCTTTTAAGTTGATAAACCACCAGACAGTAGAAGGTTTACTTGATGATAGTAGATGATAAAAAGTCTTACCGGAGAGGGCTTACTTGCTGACAGCAGCAAAAAAAAAAAATAGTAGCAGTAGTAGTAACAAGAATAACACTAGGCAACGTGAACAATTAAAATGTTTAAAGTCTCTTGATTATGCATGAAGGGGAAACGTACCAGACTTTGGTTATGAACCGCATCTTAGGAGGCTCAAAGGGATATCCATCTGCAATGTTTACGGACAGTTTCAGAATAACAAACCACTTTACCAAAGGAAGCAAATCAAGAAGTGCTCGTACGATGTAGAAGCTAGAACATCTAATGACTCGAAACACATACTTTCTTCAGGATTTGTTTAAGTACAGCCAGTTAAAGAGAAAGAAGTAAAGCAAATAGAAGAAAACAACTAAAAAAGATAGAAGAGAAGATAATCTACGAATGAAGCAAAACAAACAAAAGAATATGAGTAATTAGTCCGAAGCAGACCCAGCGGCCTTCCATTTCGTGGCAACCGACACATCAATAAGCATAAGCAGACGAAAGGAGGAAGAACATCACATCAGGCCACGATCCTCACCAGGGAGGAGGATGTCGATCTTGAAGATACCGCCCTCGTAGGGTGTTGCGACGGGGCCGGCGATGGTCCCGCAGAGGTGGGAGAGGCTGCCCCGGCCGTCGCCGTGAAGATCGATACTGACGCCGGAGACGTCCCTGTCCCTGTTGCATTCCGCCAGCTCCTTCTGCACGCGCGACACGTCCACCATCTCTCTCTCTTGTGTGTGCCCCTTCTGCGGGTTTCTCTATGGACTTCCACTCGAAGAACAGAAGAACTGCAGAACTGGGGAGAGAACAATGGTGAGGAGGAGGGGAACAAGGTGGAAGGCCGCGGTGGAGGTCGCCTACTCGCCTCCCTCTGTTGCACGCTACTACGCGCGCTCTCTCTCTCTCTCTCTCTCTCTCTCTTCGGCCACGCGCCCTCAAAATCTATATCTATCTATCTATATATATACTATATAAAGAGAATTGGGCGTTTTTTTCCGCCGGTTCATTTGTATTAGTTAACTCAGGTCGTCGTCGTCGGTTCATTTGACATTTCTGAGTGATCTTCGGATTCTCTAGATCGCGAAAACCTAGGTTTTTTTCTTTTTTTGGGGAGGGGGGGGGAGGTTTCTCGAGGATTTTTGGTCGTGAAATTGGAGGTCGCGGGGGTGATGTGACCTCTGACATGACGGCCACTGAATCGTGTCGGGCCTGGTTGTAAGGTGAGTTTTGTGGCGGGGGCTCGGTTTGGATGGAGGGAAGGCGGTTCTCGATCAGCCCTCGGCCGTGCTGCAACCACCGGATCGTGGTCGGGAAGAGGCCGCGGTCGGATGGGTTCGTGAATAGCATGAAGAAGCTGCAGCGGCGAGAGATGTGTTCGAAGAGGGACCGCGCTTTCAGCACGAGCAATGCGCAGGAGAGGTTCAAGAACATACAGTTGCAGGTCCGTGAGGATTGCTCGCGTTGCTGTCGAAAGTTACTATTTTTTCTTTTTCTTGTTATCTTTACCTGTCCATCTTTGTTCCTCGCACTTTTATAGTTCAAATATATATATTTGTTGAAAGTGGGTGGTACCGTCTATTTGTTAAATATCGGAGAGAAGTGCGGATGTCCAAGTATAACCCACGTATGCTCTCAGAAAGTTTTATTTACTGACCACATATACGCATAAAGATGGTGAGGATGTCGTAGCTGTAACACCCTCAAATATAGCTAAGTTGTACTCTATATCATCGAGGCGCCTTTTAAAGTATCGGCTCAGTTCTTGAAAAGAACTCTGAAGTTAAGCGTACTTAATGGGGAGTAGTACTGGGATGGGTGACCTGCCCAGGAAGTCCCCCATTCTGGAGTCGATCACCCTTAAAAGGGGATAAAACCGTGAGACCAGTAGGCCAAAGCAGACAATATATCGACGATATAGAGTACGAGGCCTGACAGTAACATATGCAAACAACCCAAAAAAGAAGCTTATTCTGTCTGCCCTACAAAAGTTTAGTTCATTTTAACACGTGGTTACAAATGGAATCGAACACCCTCTTTGTAATGAAAGGATGAACGGTTGACTCACCTTGCAAATATTACATTTAAGTTAAAAAAAAACACCCTCTCTGCTGTCCTTCTTTGCCTTTTGAATACTTGAATTTCCGGTTGTTTCTTGCCCCCAAATGTTTCAAAGAGTTGCACACAGGATCAGGCACCATACCCTGTGATCTTCCTTTAAGAGGTTAATTCCACCTCCATCCAAGCACATGGCTGCCGACACCTCTCGGAAGATGGCCATCTATACCCACTTTTCGGAAAAAGTTCACCCATGTCTCCTTTGTTTAGGGAGCATTCAACGAAGAGGTGATCCACTGCCCTGCTTTTCCTCACGCAAGAAACAAGAGGGGGATGTCTCATTTTAGATACTTTTTGGACTTGTTTCTTTGAGTTGTTATTCAATACAAATTTCTATTGAGAAGGTGTGTACGTATTGTGATAAGAGAAAAAATGAAGTCTTGAAAATCTCATAAATATCTTACTCTATTACATTTATTGCATTAAAATAATGCATGTTGTCGTTTTGAAGTAATTATTATTTATATTCTAGACAAAATTTTGCATGTATCATTATATAGTGCAAAATGCTACACATTTAACTAAATATATAAATATATGTATGTCTTATTGAAGTCATTGGGTTATCCAATTCAAAATCTTAAGACAATAATTGGAGAGGGCATCACTCTTTTAATCATATTTTATTTTTAAATGATGATTTAAGGTGGACATTCATTTTCTGGGGTTTTAGGAGGCTCTCACTTTAACTTCCAAGACCCAATATATGCATATTTCAATCGTTGACAATCGCAAGAATAGACCGGAAACTTCTGATTCACTGGTCAATTACTGACGTTGAAAATAATTATAAATTGACATTGAAAAAATGGTATTGTAATGTCCCGAGTTTTTCGGATCCTCGTTCGTGGGTCCCGGATCTGGTTTCTCGGAGCGTCCGACTCCGTTGTGTCTGAAATTTCGTTTCGGATATCTTTCGTGTTCGGATCGGCGCGATCCGGAGTCGTTTCGGAGGCCTGGAGGCGTTCCGCGACTTTTTCCACGTGTGTTTTCCGATTCCCAACGTGGGTTTCGGCTTTTTCTTCGGAACCTCGTTGCGGGTGAACCGGGTCGTTCACCGGGGCGCGAGTGATACCGTTGCGATCGGTACGCTCCGAGGATCGCGAGGGTGTGATTTTCTATTTTTTGAGATTTTTCGAATTTCTGGATTTTCCTATATATTAACCCACCCTCTCTCTCCCCTCTCATTTCTCTCTTCTCTCCCTCTCTCTTCTCACGCTCTCTCCTCTCTCCCTCTCTCTCCGGCGGCCGACGGGGTGGAGTACGGGCGAGGTGGGGACGGCGCGGGCGAGGCGCGGGCGAGGATGGATGAGGATCGAGGCGTGGTGAAGCTCGGCCGTGAGTTTGTGGAGCGGCGAGACTTCAACGGCGTTTTCTTCGTGGATCGGCATCCACGGTGCACGAAATCTTCGGTGGAGGTAGGGTGATGGACCCCCAGCTCGTGCTCTTTCTTTTTCCGCAAGTTTCGTAGGCTACGGTGAGCCGAGCGGGCCAAACGGGGTGATTTGGGCAAAATCCATGTTTTAGGGCTTGTGGGCCGATCTCCCGTTTCATTGCGTTTTAGGCCGATCCGAGGCCATAGATGCATGCTAGGGGCTACTGGGGAGCTTCCCCTATGTTTTCCCCTTCATCCGTGGATGATTGGGGCGTGGCGTGGATTTTTGGGATTTTCCCGCCGTTCTCGGTTTTCCAAAATGATCGCGGTCCACCAGAAACCGCGTTCATTGGTCGCTGTCTTGGGAGAACTGTGTTCATCCTCTGTGTTTTGGTCGAGGAGGCCTTCGAGCGTCGCGGTCGTGCGATAGACCGCTTTGGTCTAGTCGCGGTCATGGGATGACCGCTACTATCTGGTCGCGGTCCTCGGGCGACCGCTACCAGCGGGGTTGCGCGTGGCTGGTCGCGGACGTGAGGTGACCGTAACAGCATGGTCGCGGTCTCCGGTCGACCGCTACCATCTGGTCGCGGTCCCCGGTCGACCACTATCTGGTCGCGGTCACCTGGTGACCACTACCACGTTCTGGTTCCTGTTTGCGCTGTTTTGACCTCCGGTCGACCCGGTTGCGACCCAGTGGTTGACTTTAGGTCTCGTGAGTGTCTCGGACACCCCGTGGAGTTCCGTGACCGTGTCTTCAGGTGTCAAGAGGTTGTCCCACTTACCTCGTTTTGCGTGCCACGAGCTTAAGGGTCCAGGTGACCTTTTAGCGCTCCGATTGTGTTGTTTTGGTCTCCGGTCGACCCGGTTGTGACCCAGTGGTCGACCTCCGGCCTTGTGAGTATCCCGGACACCCCATGGCTTCTGTGTCCATGTTTTTGGGGTGTCGGGAGGGACCGTGTTGCCTCGATTAGCGTGCCCGTAGGTGTGGTGGGTCCGGGTGACCCCACGTGTTCCGGGCTTTCGTGTTACGCTCGATCGAGTCACCGTGTACCGGTGTGCGTGCGGTGGGGTCTTCCCCGCATATTGTGGGTTTCTTTGGAAGGTGATTCCCATGTGGGCCACGTGTTTGGCCTTGGACTGCGAGTCCAGTTATCCGGCCTGGGGCTGGAGGTTTCCTGCTTGCTACAAGATGGGAAATCGTCGTGGTGGCTTGTGTGCTGCCCTGGGAATCGTGCTTCTGTGTTTTCCGTGTGGCCCGTGTGGGTGGCCTTTGTAATGCCCTGGATCTCGTAGGATCTTTAATGGATCTTTCGGATCTGTTTCGGATTGGTTTCGTTGAGTTTCGGTTCGCTTTTGTGGCTTCCGAATTGAGTTTGACGAGCCGTGTGGGTTTTTCTCACGTACTAGTTACGGAACCCTACGGTGAGTTTGTTTGTCAATTCTCGAGCTCGTGGATGCTACAGCGTCGATGTACTCTTCGAGCCGGTCGTTTCGACTATTTTTGTGTATTTTTCTGAATTTGTGTATTTTCGGCGCATTTTCGGAATTTTTGGAAATTAGGAAAATTTCCTAATTTCTTTTCCTTTTTCTTTTCTTTTTCTCTCTTCCTTTCTCATTCGCGCGACCGTCTCTCCCTCTCCCGTTCTCTCTCGTTTCTCCCCCTCTTTGGCTCCGGCTGCAGACGGAGGCGTAGGTGGGCGAGGTGGCGAGGCCGTGGAGCTGTCGAGATGCGCGATGAGGCGAGGATCGGATCGATTCTGGCGCGATCCCGAACGGTGGATTCAAAGCCGGTGAAATTGGTTCGCGAGTGGTTTTCGGCGTGGTTTAGTCCCTTCGGGGCACGGTTTCTTCGGTGGAGGTAGGGTGACGGATCCTTGCTTCCTTACCTTCGTTTTCCCTGCCATTGCACGGCGTTCGGCTAGGAAACGAGTGTGTTTGGGCTTGTTTTGCCTAAACCGTGATTTTCGTGGTTTTTAGGGTCGGCCGGTAAACGGTGACCGTTTGCGGTTCAGTTAGTTTCTAAATGACCGCAGGGATGTTAGAATCCCATCCACGTTGATTTCGTGCGATTCGGTGTTCATTCGAGGCCGGTAGAAGCCCGGGAACCTCGGTGACCCACTTAGGGTGGATTTGTCTAAATCGCCCGGATCGAGCGTTTTTGGTGTTGCATGTGGGCATTTTGGCCCTTGAATGTTGTTATTCGGTGTTGCGGTGTGTTTCCCCTGCGTTTCGGCGTGAATGGGGCGCGGAACGGGCCGATCCGGCCATTCCTATGTTTTCCCGCCGTAACCGAAGTAGCGGTCATGCCAGCGACCGTTACTTGTCTTTAGCGGCCCTACGACTGACCGTCGTTTGGTCTGCATCGTTTTAGCGCTTTGGCTTCTAGGTGAGTGACGGCCCTAGAGTGGCGCGTCGCTTCCTTGTAACGCGCCTAGGTTAGTGCGTTACTTCGCCTTCGTCGTTTTATGTTGGGGTTGAGTCGGTTAGTCTAACGCGCTTGACCCAGTGCGTTAGATGGAAGTGGCGCGCCTTGCCCAGGCCGTTGCTTGCCTGTTGACTGACGTTTGACTCGTTGAGGCGGTGCCTCTAACGGTCGAGCCCTTGTGCGTTGTTTGAGTGTAACGGTAGAGCCCCTGACCGTTACATTCTGCGTGGACGAGGTTGGGTGGCTGTCCCGTTGGAAGTGACGGTCGAGTCCCCGTGCGTCGTTTGTGAGTAACGCGCATGCCTCCGTCCGTCGTTTGCTGTCGTGTTGGGTTGAGGGTGGCCATGCCGTTTGATATAACGGATGGGCCCCTGCGCGTCATTTAGAATGTGACGGCCCTCTCCTGCCGCGTCGTTTGGTTGTAACGCGCCTAGCGTCGTGCGTTACTTCGCCTTGGTTTGGGTTTGCTGCACCGTGGATGTGACGGTGGGAACCCTGTGCGTCGTTTGCTTGTAACGCCCCTGGTCCCGTCCGTTACTTGGCTTTTGCGTGGTTTGTAGGTTATCAGGGTGGTGTGAGTGACGGCCTGGTGTCCGTCCGTCGTTTGGGAAATAACGGCCCTAACCTAGACCGTCGCTTGCTTGTAGCGGTCTAGAGCTGGTGCGTTACTTTCCTTGTGCCTTGGTTTTCCGCCCGATGATTCTGTGTGTCTTGGCTTGGCCTTGTGGTCTGCCCGTTGTCCCGTGGATGTCTCTTGACGTCCTATGAGGGTTAAGACTACGTTGTAAGGTAGCCAGGAGTCTTCTTGCTTGTGGTAGGGTTCCTTATCCTACCTTTGCATGTGCTTGTTTGGGTTTCGGTCAACCTGGTCTGACCCAGTGGTTGACATGTGACCTTGTTTGTGCGTGTCTTGGCGGTTCTGTCCTGTCCAAGACACTGCTTCTGGATGCTTCGAGGTATTGTTCTACCTCGGTTTGCGTGTCCAGGTGTGCTGAGGGTTCTTGATGTCTCCCTCAGGTCTCCGTGTGTCGTTTTCTGCGGAGCGTGGTTCCTTTGGCTTAGGATTAGACCGATTGGCGGCTTGTTCCGCTGTTGTGACGATCTTACCTTTGAGTCGTTTGGCTCAGGATCGTTACGTAGGAGGTCTAGTGCTTGTCCTGAGTTGTCGGCAGTGGTGATACTGTCACTTGGTGCCTCGAAGTGCGTGTTGAGGGGCGTGGTTGCCCGTTAGTACTTCGGCGCTTGTGTTTTGAGCTTCTGTGTCGTGTGAAGCCTCCACTTGTGTGACCTAAGGCCGAGAGGTGCCGACCCGCTAGCGGATGGCGGAGGGTTTTTCCCAGTGAGCGGTTTTTAGTTAGTTCCGCGGGCTCCTAGCCAACGGTAGCGTCCTGCCGAGGGAGAATACTAGCTAGAGGACCTGGCTTAGGCTATAGCCAGTGTGTGCACACGTGGTCAGGGGTTAGGACTTACGTCGACGGGCGTGACCCTGACTAGTTACTTGTTTTGCTGTTACTGTTTGGTTCAGCTGGTGTCTACATCTCTGCTGTTGTTACAGCAGTACTGTAGGTGAGACACTTGAGGTGCGGCGTCAGACGTCAGTGGACGCAGCTGGCTTTTAAGGGGGTGCTTCCGTCACGTGACGCGTAGCTTTCGGCGTTTTCCTGTACGCTGTGACCTTTGCGAGTTGCCCGTTCGTGGCTGCACTCGGGGTCAGTGGTTTGTCGTCCGCGCGATGTTCCGATCGTGCGCGGGGCTTTGTGCACGACGTTCCCTGTCGTGTTTTGTCTGTTTCCCGGTGTCGGCGTTCGCCTTCGCCTTTGTTTGGGGCTGGTTGACAGACTGGTGTACCCTTCTGTGTGAGTTTAGGGTCATCCATCTGTTGCCTTTGTTTGGAGTAGTTTGGGATACCGAGGTTAGTTCGGTAGCCACTTGTTTGGTGCGGGTTCTCACCCTCTCCTGCGTGTTCCCTACTCCTACTTCCCGTCTGTTCCTTTAAAGCTTTGTAGTGTAGCTTTCCGGCCTTGCTACGTTGCTGCTTTGCCGCGTTTGTTGCTGCTTCCGTTGCCTTCGCTTTGTGCGGTTTTCCAGTGGGGATCCGCGTGACCCCTACTGAGTTTCTGTTGAGACTCACCCCTGCTGCTTTTCAGGTGGGTTTCGCCGTCTGCCTCTGCTGTCCTTGGTGGAGTGCGCGTTTGCTGTTGTAGCTGCCAGCCGTACCTGCGTCGGGTTCCTCCGACTTCTGTGCACGTTTCTTTCTGTTCGACTGTACTGTGCTAGACTTGTTGTCTTTCCTTGGGCTAGACTCTGGTGTATAATTGAAAACTTGAATATTAATGAAAAGGTAATTTTATTTCTGCTACTTTAGCAATCCATTGTAATGAAATTTAATTGCTTACTGTTATATCTGCTGGCTTCAATGTATTCCACACACTCCTTTTTCCCTTCGGCGCTTTCCCGCGCTTGGGAGGCCTCGCGGGTCCCTTGTGGTATCACGTGTATTCGGTATTTATACCGGGTGCACCGGGTATCCGGAATCCGGGTCGCTACAGGTGGTATCAGAGCCAAGTTCTGAGATGTTCGGAGTTCTTTTCTGAGCTATCAGATCATTGTCGTGTGAGATACATGGAAATCCAGATATACAGTTACCAGAGTCTTTAGGCCCAGTACAGTCTCTTGCTGGCGTAGGTGTTGCGATGGTTTATCGCGGTGCTTTTTGCGTGTGGTCTTGTACGTGCTTGGTTGGCACTGTGCGAGATGGTTTTGCTCTCGTCTAGATGAGACGATGTGCTTCGTTCGGTTTTGAAGTTGGTCTCGATCGTGGTGCACTTTGCAGTGTTTGTCGGTTGGCATGAACCTGCAGTGCCTTGTTCGAGCTATTTTCTGTATTTTGCTCAGGTGGCTTATGACTTTTAGCGTTGGTGTGATGGCCACGCACGTTCTTACGTTGCTTGGGTTGTCCCAGCTTGAGTTTGTGTAGCTCCTGATGCTTCGTTGTTTTGGTTGCTTCGATTGTCGTGTTGCCTCGATTGAGAAGTTGCTCGAGCGAGCCTTGGATTTTCCCTTCCTGGTGAGCTGTTGTTGTTGAGCTTGTTGCTTCTCATCCCTCTTTGGTGAAGCTTTCCGAGGTTTGCCTTGGAATTGCTGTCTTGGTTGTGCCTTTGTCCTGTGTCTGCTTAAGTGTAGACAGCTTTGTTCTGAGCCTGATCTGCTCCTTGTTGTACGGTTGCTTAGCTTTGGACTCCATGATGGTGTTAAGAGCTGTTGTGTACCGTAGTTGTCGTGCTGTGTCTAACGGCCGATGTGTTGTGAAGGCTCATTTATTGTGTCGGGACGTGAAGGTAAGCTGAGACTGATGCTTTCCTTGTGCTTTGCGCTGAAGCTGGTGCTCTTCTCTTGTTGCACTTAGGCTCTTTGTGATCGGTTGTTCGCCTGATCAGTGCTCGTGGCGTGTTAATTGCGATCTTTGTTGATTGCGATGACGCCTGGTGTATGCTGAGATGCGATTATCGATGTTGTTCTGTTGCCTGTGCACGTTGTTGAGAGTACAGCTGGAGTGTGTGGGCTGGCTACCCATTTGTCGAGAGGTCTTGTTCCTTTCTCGATGTGACTTCGTCTTGGCTTCTCGTGCCTTGATGTCGTCAGTTGCCGTGCCTTTGTTTGTGGTTTTTCTTGTGTTGGCATTGGCAATTGTGTGAGTGTTGGGGAATTGGTTGGCATTCCTTGCTGATTAAGTACCCTTTGCTCTGCTTTTTCCTTCTTGGGTGTTGTGCTCTTGAGGCGTGTTGCTAGTCCTTGAGTTGCATTCCCCGAGATCATTGTTGTTGTTTTTCGTTGTTGTGGGTCTTTCTCTTGGTGAGCAGTCTGATGCGTGACCTGTCTCTTGTGGTCGTGTGTTCAGCTGTTTTTGTGCCTTGTTGTGACCCTGCTTGCAGTTGTGTTCCGTGGTTCTGCGTGTTAAGTAGAGCCGGAATTCTGCAGGTGTTGCCGTTGTGTTGTTTTGGCGCTGTTTCTTTATGATTTTGTGTCTCTGCCTTGGACCATGGTCTTGTCAGTTGGCTTGCTGTGCTCTCTTTCCCTGGTGGAGTTAGCTTGCGACTTGATCAGATGTGATGTCTGAGTGAGTACTGACTTGATTGTGTTTCGGGTCCAGCAGCGTTGTTGTTGTCGTTGGTGTCCTGTGTGCCAGGTGTTCCCTGTTGCCTTTGGCACTGGAGCCGATGATGTTGCGAGCTGTCAGCTGTGGGGACTGCGTTCCTTGTGTAAGCTGCCGCTTGCCGTGTTGTCGTTGTGTTTCTCAGTTGTCTGTTGTTGTGGCTGTCGTGTCTCTATTTCTGGTGAGACGTAAACGACGTTGCCCTTGCTTCGGAGGTGTCAGATGTATTCACTTTGGTGCCATACTCGTGCTGTAGACTTGCTGTCTTGGAAGCTGAGTGTGTACCTGTAATTGTGATCTGACGGTGTTCCTCTGAGCTGTGTTTTCCGAGTTTTTGTGCTGTTGGGTTGTTCTTCCCTGCTTCTCCTTTGCTAGTCCTGAATTTCGGGGGCGAAATTCTTTGAAGGGGGGGGAGGATGTAATGCCCTGGATCTCGTAGGATCTTTAATGGATCTTTCGGATCTGTTTCGGATTGGTTTCGTTGAGTTTCGGTTCGCTTTTGTGGCTTCCGAATTGAGTTTGACGAGCCGTGTGGGTTTTTCTCACGTACTAGTTACGGAACCCTACGGTGAGTTTGTTTGTCAATTCTCGAGCTCGTGGATGCTACAGCGTCGATGTACTCTTCGAGCCGGTCGTTTCGACTATTTTTGTGTATTTTTCTGAATTTGTGTATTTTCGGCGCATTTTCGGAATTTTTGGAAATTAGGAAAATTTCCTAATTTCTTTTCCTTTTTCTTTTCTTTTTCTCTCTTCCTTTCTCATTCGCGCGACCGTCTCTCCCTCTCCCGTTCTCTCTCGTTTCTCCCCCTCTTTGGCTCCGGCTGCAGACGGAGGCGTAGGTGGGCGAGGTGGCGAGGCCGTGGAGCTGTCGAGATGCGCGATGAGGCGAGGATCGGATCGATTCTGGCGCGATCCCGAACGGTGGATTCAAAGCCGGTGAAATTGGTTCGCGAGTGGTTTTCGGCGTGGTTTAGTCCCTTCGGGGCACGGTTTCTTCGGTGGAGGTAGGGTGACGGATCCTTGCTTCCTTACCTTCGTTTTCCCTGCCATTGCACGGCGTTCGGCTAGGAAACGAGTGTGTTTGGGCTTGTTTTGCCTAAACCGTGATTTTCGTGGTTTTTAGGGTCGGCCGGTAAACGGTGACCGTTTGCGGTTCAGTTAGTTTCTAAATGACCGCAGGGATGTTAGAATCCATCCACGTTGATTTCGTGCGATTCGGTGTTCATTCGAGGCCGGTAGAAGCCCGGGAACCTCGGTGACCCACTTAGGGTGGATTTGTCTAAATCGCCCGGATCGAGCGTTTTTGGTGTTGCATGTGGGCATTTTGGCCCTTGAATGTTGTTATTCGGTGTTGCGGTGTGTTTCCCCTGCGTTTCGGCGTGAATGGGGCGCGGAACGGGCCGATCCGGCCATTCCTATGTTTTCCCGCCGTAACCGAAGTAGCGGTCATGCCAGCGACCGTTACTTGTCTTTAGCGGCCCTACGACTGACCGTCGTTTGGTCTGCATCGTTTTAGCGCTTTGGCTTCTAGGTGAGTGACGGCCCTAGAGTGGCGCGTCGCTTCCTTGTAACGCGCCTAGGTTAGTGCGTTACTTCGCCTTCGTCGTTTTATGTTGGGGTTGAGTCGGTTAGTCTAACGCGCTTGACCCAGTGCGTTAGATGGAAGTGGCGCGCCTTGCCCAGGCCGTTGCTTGCCTGTTGACTGACGTTTGACTCGTTGAGGCGGTGCCTCTAACGGTCGAGCCCTTGTGCGTTGTTTGAGTGTAACGGTAGAGCCCCTGACCGTTACATTCTGCGTGGACGAGGTTGGGTGGCTGTCCCGTTGGAAGTGACGGTCGAGTCCCCGTGCGTCGTTTGTGAGTAACGCGCATGCCTCCGTCCGTCGTTTGCTGTCGTGTTGGGTTGAGGGTGGCCATGCCGTTTGATATAACGGATGGGCCCCTGCGCGTCATTTAGAATGTGACGGCCCTCTCCTGCCGCGTCGTTTGGTTGTAACGCGCCTAGCGTCGTGCGTTACTTCGCCTTGGTTTGGGTTTGCTGCACCGTGGATGTGACGGTGGGAACCCTGTGCGTCGTTTGCTTGTAACGCCCCTGGTCCCGTCCGTTACTTGGCTTTTGCGTGGTTTGTAGGTTATCAGGGTGGTGTGAGTGACGGCCTGGTGTCCGTCCGTCGTTTGGGAAATAACGGCCCTAACCTAGACCGTCGCTTGCTTGTAGCGGTCTAGAGCTGGTGCGTTACTTTCCTTGTGCCTTGGTTTTCCGCCCGATGATTCTGTGTGTCTTGGCTTGGCCTTGTGGTCTGCCCGTTGTCCCGTGGATGTCTCTTGACGTCCTATGAGGGTTAAGACTACGTTGTAAGGTAGCCAGGAGTCTTCTTGCTTGTGGTAGGGTTCCTTATCCTACCTTTGCATGTGCTTGTTTGGGTTTCGGTCAACCTGGTCTGACCCAGTGGTTGACATGTGACCTTGTTTGTGCGTGTCTTGGCGGTTCTGTCCTGTCCAAGACACTGCTTCTGGATGCTTCGAGGTATTGTTCTACCTCGGTTTGCGTGTCCAGGTGTGCTGAGGGTTCTTGATGTCTCCCTCAGGTCTCCGTGTGTCGTTTTCTGCGGAGCGTGGTTCCTTTGGCTTAGGATTAGACCGATTGGCGGCTTGTTCCGCTGTTGTGACGATCTTACCTTTGAGTCGTTTGGCTCAGGATCGTTACGTAGGAGGTCTAGTGCTTGTCCTGAGTTGTCGGCAGTGGTGATACTGTCACTTGGTGCCTCGAAGTGCGTGTTGAGGGGCGTGGTTGCCCGTTAGTACTTCGGCGCTTGTGTTTTGAGCTTCTGTGTCGTGTGAAGCCTCCACTTGTGTGACCTAAGGCCGAGAGGTGCCGACCCGCTAGCGGATGGCGGAGGGTTTTTCCCAGTGAGCGGTTTTTAGTTAGTTCCGCGGGCTCCTAGCCAACGGTAGCGTCCTGCCGAGGGAGAATACTAGCTAGAGGACCTGGCTTAGGCTATAGCCAGTGTGTGCACACGTGGTCAGGGGTTAGGACTTACGTCGACGGGCGTGACCCTGACTAGTTACTTGTTTTGCTGTTACTGTTTGGTTCAGCTGGTGTCTACATCTCTGCTGTTGTTACAGCAGTACTGTAGGTGAGACACTTGAGGTGCGGCGTCAGACGTCAGTGGACGCAGCTGGCTTTTAAGGGGGTGCTTCCGTCACGTGACGCGTAGCTTTCGGCGTTTTCCTGTACGCTGTGACCTTTGCGAGTTGCCCGTTCGTGGCTGCACTCGGGGTCAGTGGTTTGTCGTCCGCGCGATGTTCCGATCGTGCGCGGGGCTTTGTGCACGACGTTCCCTGTCGTGTTTTGTCTGTTTCCCGGTGTCGGCGTTCGCCTTCGCCTTTGTTTGGGGCTGGTTGACAGACTGGTGTACCCTTCTGTGTGAGTTTAGGGTCATCCATCTGTTGCCTTTGTTTGGAGTAGTTTGGGATACCGAGGTTAGTTCGGTAGCCACTTGTTTGGTGCGGGTTCTCACCCTCTCCTGCGTGTTCCCTACTCCTACTTCCCGTCTGTTCCTTTACAGCTTTGTAGTGTAGCTTTCCGGCCTTGCTACGTTGCTGCTTTGCCGCGTTTGTTGCTGCTTCCGTTGCCTTCGCTTTGTGCGGTTTTCCAGTGGGGATCCGCGTGACCCCTACTGAGTTTCTGTTGAGACTCACCCCTGCTGCTTTTCAGGTGGGTTTCGCCGTCTGCCTCTGCTGTCCTTGGTGGAGTGCGCGTTTGCTGTTGTAGCTGCCAGCCGTACCTGCGTCGGGTTCCTCCGACTTCTGTGCACGTTTCTTTCTGTTCGACTGTACTGTGCTAGACTTGTTGTCTTTCCTTGGGCTAGACTCTGGTGTATAATTGAAAACTTGAATATTAATGAAAAGGTAATTTTATTTCTGCTACTTTAGCAATCCATTGTAATGAAATTTAATTGCTTACTGTTATATCTGCTGGCTTCAATGTATTCCACACACTCCTTTTTCCCTTCGGCGCTTTCCCGCGCTTGGGAGGCCTCGCGGGTCCCATGTGGTATCACGTGTATTCGGTATTTATACCGGGTGCACCGGGTATCCGGAATCCGGGTCGCTACAGGTGGTATCAGAGCCAAGTTCTGAGATGTTCGGAGTTCTTTTCTGAGCTATCAGATCATTGTCGTGTGAGATACATGGAAATCCAGATATACAGTTACCAGAGTCTTTAGGCCCAGTACAGTCTCTGGCTGGCGTAGGTGTTGCGATGGTTTATCGCGGTGCTTTTTGCGTGTGGTCTTGTACGTGCTTGGTTGGCACGGTGCGAGATGGTTTTGCTCTCGTCTAGATGAGACGATGTGCTTCGTTCGGTTTTGAAGTTGGTCTCGATCGTGGTGCACTTTGCAGTGTTTGTCGGTTGGCATGAACCTGCAGTGCCTTGTTCGAGCTATTTTCTGTATTTTGCTCAGGTGGCTTATGACTTTTAGCGTTGGTGTGATGGCCACGCACGTTCTTACGTTGCTTGGGTTGTCCCAGCTTGAGTTTGTGTAGCTCCTGATGCTTCGTTGTTTTGGTTGCTTCGATTGTCGTGTTGCCTCGATTGAGAAGTTGCTCGAGCGAGCCTTGGATTTTCCCTTCCTGGTGAGCTGTTGTTGTTGAGCTTGTTGCTTCTCATCCCTCTTTGGTGAAGCTTTCCGAGGTTTGCCTTGGAATTGCTGTCTTGGTTGTGCCTTTGTCCTGTGTCTGCTTAAGTGTAGACAGCTTTGTTCTGAGCCTGATCTGCTCCTTGTTGTACGGTTGCTTAGCTTTGGACTCCATGATGGTGTTAAGAGCTGTTGTGTACCGTAGTTGTCGTGCTGTGTCTAACGGCCGATGTGTTGTGAAGGCTCATTTATTGTGTCGGGACGTGAAGGTAAGCTGAGACTGATGCTTTCCTTGTGCTTTGCGCTGAAGCTGGTGCTCTTCTCTTGTTGCACTTAGGCTCTTTGTGATCGGTTGTTCGCCTGATCAGTGCTCGTGGCGTGTTAATTGCGATCTTTGTTGATTGCGATGACGCCTGGTGTGTGCTGAGATGCGATTATCGATGTTGTTCTGTTGCCTGTGCACGTTGTTGAGAGTACAGCTGGAGTGTGTGGGCTGGCTACCCATTTGTCGAGAGGTCTTGTTCCTTTCTCGATGTGGCTTCGTCTTGGCTTCTCGTGCCTTGACTGTCGTCAGTTGCCGTGCCTTTGTTTGTGGTTTTCTTGTGTTGGCATTGGCAATTGTGTGAGTGTTGGGGAATTGGTTGGCATTCCTTGCTGATTAAGTACCCTTTGCTCTGCTTTTTCTTCTTGGGTGTTGTGCTCTTGAGGCGTGTTGCTAGTCCTTGAGTTGCATTCCCCGAGATCATTGTTGTTGTTTTTCGTTGTTGTTGTGGGTCTTTCTCTTGGTGAGCAGTCTGATGCGTGACCTGTCTCTTGTGGTCGTGTGTTCAGCTGTTTTTGTGCCTTGTTGTGACCCTGCTTGCAGTTGTGTTCCGTGGTTCTGCGTGTTAAGTAGAGCCGGAATTCTGCAGGTGTTGCCGTTGTGTTGTTTTGGCGCTGTTTCTTTATGATTTTGTGTCTCTGCCTTGGACCATGGTCTTGTCAGTTGGCTTGCTGTGCTCTCTTTCCCTGGTGGAGTTAGCTTGCGACTTGATCAGATGTGATGTCTGAGTGAGTACTGACTTGATTGTGTTTCGGGTCCAGCAGCGTTGTTGTTGTCGTTGGTGTCCTGTGTGCCAGGTGTTCCCTGTTGCCTTTGGCACTGGAGCCGATGATGTTGCGAGCTGTCAGCTGTGGGGACTGCGTTCCTTGTGTAAGCTGCCGCTTGCCGTGTTGTCGTTGTGTTTCTCAGTTGTCTGTTGTTGTGGCTGTCGTGTCTCTATTTCTGGTGAGACGTAAACGACGTTGCCCTTGCTTCGGAGGTGTCAGATGTATTCACTTTGGTGCCATACTCGTGCTGTAGACTTGCTGTCTTGGAAGCTGAGTGTGTACCTGTAATTGTGATCTGACGGTGTTCCTCTGAGCTGTGTTTTCCGAGTTTTGTGCTGTTGGGTTGTTCTTCCCTGCTTCTCCTTTGCTAGTCCTGAATTTCGGGGGCGAAATTCTTTGAAGGGGGGGAGGATGTAATGCCCTGGATCTCGTAGGATCTTTAATGGATCTTTCGGATCTGTTTCGGATTGGTTTCGTTGAGTTTCGGTTCGCTTTTGTGGCTTCCGAGTTGAGTTTGACGAGCCGTGTGGGTTTTTCTCACGTACTAGTTACGGAACCCTACGGTGAGTTTGTTTGTCAATTCTCGAGCTCGTGGATGCTACAGCGTCGATGTACTCTTCGAGCCGGTCGTTTCGACTATTTTTGTGTATTTTTCTGAATTTGTGTATTTTCGGCGCATTTTTGGAATTTTCGGAAATTAGGAAAATTTCCTAATTTCTTTTCCTTTTTCTTTTCTTTTTCTCTCTTCCTTTCTCATTCGCGCGACCGTCTCTCCTCTCCCGTTCTCTCTCGTTTCTCCCCCTCTTTGGCTCCGGCTGCAGACGGAGGCGTAGGTGGGCGAGGTGGCGAGGCCGTGGAGCTGTCGAGATGCGCGATGAGGCGAGGATCGGATCGATTCTGGCGCGATCCCGAACGGTGGATTCAAAGCCGGTGAAATTGGTTCGCGAGTGGTTTTCGGCGTGGTTTAGTCCCTTCGGGGCACGGTTTCTTCGGTGGAGGTAGGGTGACGGATCCTTGCTTCCTTACCTTCGTTTTCCCTGCCATTGCACGGCGTTCGGCTAGGAAACGAGTGTGTTTGGGCTTGTTTTGCCTAAACCGTGATTTTCGTGGTTTTTAGGGTCGGCCGGTAAACGGTGACCGTTTGCGGTTCAGTTAGTTTCTAAATGACCGCAGGGATGTTAGAATCCCATCCACGTTGATTTCGTGCGATTCGGTGTTCATTCGAGGCCGGTAGAAGCCCGGGAACCTCGGTGACCCACTTAGGGTGGATTTGTCTAAATCGCCCGGATCGAGCGTTTTTGGTGTTGCATGTGGGCATTTTGGCCCTTGAATGTTGTTATTCGGTGTTGCGGTGTGTTTCCCCTGCGTTTCGGCGTGAATGGGGCGCGGAACGGGCCGATCCGGCCATTCCTATGTTTTCCCGCCGTAACCGAAGTAGCGGTCATGCCAGCGACCGTTACTTGTCTTTAGCGGCCCTACGACTGACCGTCGTTTGGTCTGCATCGTTTTAGCGCTTTGGCTTCTAGGTGAGTGACGGCCCTAGAGTGGCGCGTCGCTTCCTTGTAACGCGCCTAGGTTAGTGCGTTACTTCGCCTTCGTCGTTTTATGTTGGGGTTGAGTCGGTTAGTCTAACGCGCTTGACCCAGTGCGTTAGATGGAAGTGGCGCGCCTTGCCCAGGCCGTTACTTGCCAGTTGACTGACGTTGACTCGTTGAGGCGGTGCCTCTAACGGTCGAGCCCTTGTGCGTTGTTTGAGTGTAACGGTAGAGCCCCTGACCGTTACATTCTGCGTGGACGAGGTTGGGTGGCTGTCCCGTTGGAAGTGACGGTCGAGTCCCCGTGCGTCGTTTGTGAGTAACGCGCATGCCTCCGTCCGTCGTTTGCTGTCGTGTTGGGTTGAGGGTGGCCATGCCGTTTGATATAACGGATGGGCCCCTGCGCGTCATTTAGAATGTGACGGCCCTCTCCTGCCGCGTCGTTTGGTTGTAACGCGCCTAGCGTCGTGCGTTACTTCGCCTTGGTTTGGGTTTGCTGCACCGTGGATGTGACGGTGGGAACCCTGTGCCTCGTTTGCTTGTAACGCCCCTGGTCCCGTCCGTTACTTGGCTTTTGCGTGGTTTGTAGGTTATTAGGGTGGTGTGAGTGACGGCCTGGTGTCCGTCCGTCGTTTGGGAAATAACGGCCCTAACCTAGACCGTCGCTTGCTTGTAGCGGTCTAGAGCTGGTGCGTTACTTTCCTTGTGCCTTGGTTTTCCGCCCGATGATTCTGTGTGTCTTGGCTTGGCCTTGTGGTCTGCCCGTTGTCCCGTGGATGTCTCTTGACGTCCTATGAGGGTTAAGACTACGTTGTAAGGTAGCCAGGAGTCTTCTTGCTTGTGGTAGGGTTCCTTATCCTACCTTTGCATGTGCTTGTTTGGGTTTCGGTCAACCTGGTCTGACCCAGTGGTTGACATGTGACCTTGTTTGCGCGTGTCTTAGCGGTTCTGTCCTGCCTAAGACACTGCTTCTGGATGCTTCGAGGTATTGTTCTACCTCGGTTTGCGTGTCCAGGTGTGCTGAGGGTTCTTGATGTCTCCCTCAGGTCTCCGTGTGTCGTTTTCTGCGGAGCGTGGTTCTTTGGCTTAGGATTAGACCGATTGGCGGCTTGTTCCGCTGTTGTGACGATCTTACCTTTGAGTCGTTTGGCTCAGGATCGTTACGTAGGAGGTCTAGTGCTTGTCCTGAGTTGTCGGCAGTGGTGATACTGTCACTTGGTGCCTCGAAGTGCGTGTTGAGGGGCGTGGTTGCCCGTTAGTACTTCGGCGCTTGTGTTTTGAGCTTCTGTGTCGTGTGAAGCCTCCACTTGTGTGACCTAAGGCCGAGAGGTGCCGACCCGCTAGCGGATGGCGGAGGGTTTTTCCCAGTGAGCGGTTTTTAGTTAGTTCCGCGGGCTCCTAGCCAACGGTAGCGTCCTGCCGAGGGAGAATACTAGCTAGAGGACCTGGCTTAGGCTATAGCCAGTGTGTGCACACGTGGTCAGGGGTTAGGACTTACGTCGACGGGCGTGACCCTGACTAGTTACTTGTTTTGCTGTTACTGTTTGGTTCAGCTGGTGTCTACATCTCTGCTGTTGTTACAGCAGTACTGTAGGTGAGACACTTGAGGTGCGGCGTCAGACGTCAGTGGACGCAGCTGGCTTTTAAGGGGGTGCTTCCGTCACGTGACGCGTAGCTTTCGGCGTTTTCCTGTACGCTGTGACCTTTGCGAGTTGCCCGTTCGTGGCTGCACTCGGGGTCAGTGGTTTGTCGTCCGCGCGATGTTCCGATCGTGCGCGGGGCTTTGTGCACGACGTTCCCTGTCGTGTTTTGTCTGTTTCCCGGTGTCGGCGTTCGCCTTCGCCTTTGTTTGGGGCTGGTTGACAGACTGGTGTACCCTTCTGTGTGAGTTTAGGGTCATCCATCTGTTGCCTTTGTTTGGAGTAGTTTGGGATACCGAGGTTAGTTCGGTAGCCGCTTGTTTGGTGCGGGTTCTCACCCTCTCCTGCGTGTTCCCTACTCCTACTTCCCGTCTGTTCCTTTACAGCTTTGTAGTGTAGCTTTCCTGCTTTGCTACGTTGCTGTCCTTGCTACGTTTGTTGCTGCTTCCGTTGCCTTCGCTTTGTGCGGTTTTCCAGTGGGGATCCGCGTGACCCCTACTGAGTTTCTGTTGAGACTCACCCCTGCTGCTTTTCAGGTGGGTTTCGCCGTCTGCCTCTGCTGTCCTTGGTGGAGTGCGCGTTTGCTGTTGTAGCTGCCAGCCGTACCTGCGTCGGGTTCCTCCGACTTCTGTGCACGTTTCTTTCTGTTCGACTGTACTGTGCTAGACTTGTTGTCTTTCCTTGGGCTAGACTCTGGTGTATAATTGAAAACTTGAATATTAATGAAAAGGTAATTTTATTTCTGCTACTTTAGCAATCCATTGTAATGAAATTTAATTGCTTACTGTTATATCTGCTGGCTTCAATGTATTCCACACACTCCTTTTTCCCTTCGGCGCTTTCCCGCGCTTGGGAGGCCTCGCGGGTCCCTTGTGGTATCACGTGTATTCGGTATTTATACCGGGTGCACCGGGTATCCGGAATCCGGGTCGCTACAGCCTTGGTCCCTTGCGTTCCCTTCCCGAGGGAGTGGTCTTGGCGACTCGTGAGTTGTCTCGGTACTTGTGCTACCGTGGTTTTAAACCTAGATATTGGACTAGATTGACGGCCTTGTGCAAAACGTGGATGGAAAGGTGATGAAAAGAGCATGCAATGAATGGAAAAATGGTTAAACACCTAGACTAAAACACAAACAAAGTGACTACTCCCTTGACCGGAGGCTCAAAAGGACATAGAAAGCCTCCCTCCCTGGCTACAGCTCGCTCAGAAATTTGGTAGAGCTTCGACGTCGACGTTAGATATCCCCCCCTTCAAGCCTGGACTTGAGGTTCTATTTATAGACCCCTGAAAGTCCAGACCCGAAATTGGGTTTTCCAATGGACATCAATCTAAGATTATCAAACAAAATCCGTAGGTAATACTCTAATCTTCAACCAGGATCAAACGGCATCCCATTTGGTTGAGAAACATCGGAGAAATGGGTGGGAGACGTTAGGGGTTTAACCATGGATGGAGAGAGAAAAACCAAACAATCCACAGATCTCGGGCCTTTACACGGTCGTGCGATAGGCTACTCAGTCATGTACACGGTCCATGGCTACACCGTCTAATGCTTGTAGATCCCTTTAAAAATCCACTTAAATGAAAATTAATTAATAAGCAAATATGAAATAATAGGAGAAAAACATGCACGAGGTGCACAAGGGGAGTTTGTGTGATCGCCAGAGACACGAGGGTCTCAAAGAGGAGATTGATATGGGGAGATGATCGCAAAATACCTCTTGAAACGCGGGGATGTGAGTGCTTCCTTTCTCTTCAAGATCGGCCGGCCGACGAAGAGAGTTCTTCAATTAATTACCCTTGCAAAAAAAGACAAACACCAATAAAAAATATGGATTAGAATATGGTGAGTGTAGCATCAAATTCAATAAAAATATATGAGCATGAAAGCATGTGCAAGAACACACCTTAAGGGGATTGCCCTTAAACCCCTATGCAAAAGGGTATGGGAGATATGATGTGAATGATATGAAAAATATGAATAAAAATAGGGGGAAAGAGTGCAAGAGTTGCACTAAGGAGAGATCTCAATATGATAGTTGAGGAAAATCAATGACAATGATGCATGCATGACTTAATGAAAAATACAAATAAGGGGAGATAAGATAGAAAAATCTTGTTTGGGTGGTTTCTTTGGCTTGAATGCTCGATGGGAGGAAGCCTTCAAAGGATGAAGCTTGATGTGAAGAAGCCTTCCCTTAGCCAAGCACCTTCGGTTCCTGTAAAAAGAAAAGAAGACAACAGAAGAAAAGAGGGAGGAAACAGAAGTAGAAGAAGAAAAATAAGAAGAAGAAGAATAGAGGATACGGAAGAAGAAGAAGAAGAATCAGAAGAAGAAATAGAAAAAGAAGGAGACACGTAGAAGACAGAAGAAAGGGGAAAGAAGAAAAAAGAAGAAGAACGCAGGGGAGAATAAAAATTATCGGAACCAACCCCTTAACAGAGGCGAGAGCCTCTATTAATAGGTTAGGAAAAGGTGATAAGAAGGGAAGAGATTAAAGGAGGAATGGATAAGAACAGCAAGAGCCCAAATAGAGGAGGAGTCTAACGAGGCAAGGACTCTCTGGGGAAAGGGCTGCGAAGCCAGAAGGTGAAACACGCCTTGGGTCAGGGCGTTAATTTAAGAATTGACGACCGACCCTAGGGCGTTTCTCAAAAACACGCCCTGCACAAGGGCGTTTCTCAAGACCAAATTTTTAGAAATGAAAACTCCCCATATTTGAAACATGAAAAACACGCCTCAATCAAAGCCGCGTTTCAAAAACACGCCCCTGGGAAGGGCGTTAATTTCAAGAGCTCAAATGGGGAAGTCGGTCAAACCAAAAGAATTGACGCCCTCAAGTGTGGTCGTCCTTTCTTAAGAAACGCCCTAGTACAAGTCGTGTTTTAATAAAAACACGCCCTTACCCAGGTCGTGAATTCATAAAATTCATAAAATAGATAGAATGGGGAGAAATAGATAAAATGGGAAAGAAACGCCCTAGACCAGGGCGTGTTTCAAAAACACGCCCCTGATGAGGGCGTGAATTCAGAAAATAGAGATAAATGCCCAAGAAATCCGAAAAAATAGGAAAATGAGATAAAATGGGGAAAAATAGGAGAAATTCAAGAAAAGTGGGAATAACCACTCAAATAAGCTGATTTGAGGGTCAAATGGGGCATCGCAGAGCGATATGAAATATACTCAAAATAATGTCAATTTTGGCGTGTCTACAGCTGCCCCGCCTTGGCGTCTGCTTTGCAAGGAAGCGTAGCAAACTGAAAAGTAGATGTCAAGGTGTGATGAGACACGCAATCAACATCACTTGATGAGAAACAAATCAAAAGCACGAGATGAAGCAAATCTCGGGAAATCCAACGAAATCAACAATGTTTGGATAAAAGGGGGAGATGTGCACGCGGTGCACGAAGGAGATAAAATAAAATGATCAACTTCCAGCGCGGTGGAAGTACCCCAGGTCACAAACCTGTAGATTTCACCGTTGGGGAGCGGTTACCAGCCAATGTGGACGTGCTGCAGCCAAGGTGGATCAAGGGGAAAGTTGGACAATAAGATGATAAAAATCCAAACAAGGAGCTCTCGAGAAAAGACCCAAAACAGCGACAAAACGAACTGAGGACTCAATTCGACAATGAAAATCTCATATCGGGAAAGATTAAGATCAATTCAACTCTCAACATCAGCTTATCAGAATGATTTTTCAACAATTGTTTCAAAGTCCTACATGAATGCATGCTGGGTTTAAAGGGAAAAATAAATCAAATATAATATAATATAATCAAGGATAATATTGTTAAACTGCCCAGACTGGGTCAAGAAACCGATTCTGCGAGCTGATACTAAGCCGAAGCATGTTTATCCACGCACCAACTCGCAAAGAGGGAACCATCGTCCCCAGTCTTGGACGGCTCAACGGCCTATCCGTATGACTAAGACTCTCTGGAATCATCATTGTTTTTGATGAAGGGGAACTCAAATCCAGATTTACCAAAGCCACAAGGTCCTTGATATAATCTAGTAGCGTATGTAACATATAGTAAAATGCATACAGGAGATGGTGATATCAATAAGCATGGGAACTGAGAAATGAGCTGCAAGCACCGTGGGGCTTGATGATGATGCCCAGTCGGTGGGACCAAGAGCTTCTTCCTGCGCTCAAAATTCATTAGCCAAGATATAAAAGATAACAAGCAATGAATAAGGCATTTTAGCATAGCAATCATCAAAGCATCAATTACAGCATGTATAGCATGAATGAAATCATGGCATTGCAAATCATCATTGTTTATTGTTTGTCATGAGGATGACAATCTAGCTAATCAAGTTTTGGAGTTAAATAATCAAGATCTGATATAATGCCCATCGGCAGAGTAATCAGGGAATGATAATGCCCCTTGGCAAAGTGATCAAGTGAATCAGCAGGAGTTGATTGAAAGATTTGGAGATGAATAATCAGAATGATATTCAAGAGATAATCAGGAGATATAACAATCAAAATGATATAGGGAGATGATAATCAAAATGCCCAGGGTGGCATGTCATGAAAATATCGGGAAAGAATCAATAGATTGATAGCAATGAATGGAGAGAGGACTCATCCCGTGCTCCTGATCCTTGGAAAGTTATTCCTGCAAAACACCATCAGAAAATACAATGCAAAATTTTTGGGTTTTGGAAATATGTAAATTTTTTATGAGATTTTGGAAATATTCAAATTTTTGTGGAATTTTGGAAATATTCAAATTTTTGTGAGTTTTGATCAATATTCAAATTTTTGTGGAGATTTTGGAAATATTCAAATTTTTGTGGAGATTTTGGAAATATTCAAATTTTTGTGGAGATTTTGAAAATATTCAAATTTTTGTGGAGATTTTGGAAATATTGTTTATGCAGCATCAAAGGGTGTTCTGAACCACTGGCTAGGGGTCCTTGTTCCTTCCCTTTTCGCTAAAAACTGCCCAGAGCTGGACGTGCATTGAAAGCGGCATCCTATAACCGACCGTCTTTGATTAACGGTGCCCCTACCAAGGCCATACCCGAGAAACATTCGGTCTTGGAGGGAGAAGAGAAGAATAATTGTGACAAGCTTTGTGCAGGATGGGAGATATCAAGACCTGAATTCCTTCCGAGGTGTTAACCCTCAAAGAGGTAGTCTGTTGCGCCGGGGCTTTGTGCCTTTGATTTTAGACCCTTGACATGCATACGACCAGGGTTTTCCCTGCGGGGACTTTGCCACTCTTGACATGCCATAATTCACAATTTTGATTTATCGAAATTTTGACTTGATTTTCATAATAGCCCTTTTGGCTAGATGTATATCATGAAAGCTCATATGAAAACTCATATTGATTTTGGGTCAAGACTGCCCCTATTTGAGACTCCTCTCGTATTGGGGATTACCGAGGTTGGTCATCTCATCCGTCAACCTCTTGCACCTGCATTCGGCCGAGTAAAGAAGAGAAAAGACTTTCAGAAATTCTCATGGCATGGCCAAGTAGAACGGTGTTTTAACCAAAGGAGCCGGCTAAGGACGCCGTGAAGTGTGTGGAATGCCCAGCTAAGGGTTGCTCTTAACAAGCGGGGAGAGAATGTCGAATTCCCAGCTCGGGGTTCTTATTAACCAAAGGTGCTGCAGAGCAAGCCTAAAGACTCTTTTGAGAGTGATTCAATTAAACAAAAGCCTAAGATAAAGGTTTAAAACACCACTCTTAATCTCGTTAAGAAGCACTTGATTTTGAAAATCATGCGTGAGGTAATGAGAAAATGATATCATTAAAATGCATACTTACGCCAATATGTTACCTTGCGACCTTTGTAGAAGCAGCTGCCGCGAGAAGCGATCTTGATCATCATGAGATTTGTCCTCTTTGGCAGTCAAAAGAATTGGAAGCAAAGGATTTGAAAGTGGCTTAACAAGAGGGAGTGGTGCCAAGACCAGACTCAGACGAATAAGGAGAAAAAGGAAGAGAGGCGAGGGCTAGAACTCCCTTGCTAAGGCTCGGAGACCCTGATCACATGAAACAGTCTACAGAAGAAGCGGAAAATTAGGAGGTGGAGTGAGGACTAAAGCCTCGAAAGCAATGGGAGAAAGGGCAGATGCCCAAGGCAGTGGATGTGGAAGAAGTTGGGTCAGACCCAGAATTAGGAGGAATTAGAAGAAGAAATTGGTATATGGAAAGAGGCGGATCCGGAGGGTCCGGAAGCAGAGGAGGAAAATCATGAGAGGAGAAATCCGAAGGCTCTGGTGGGACATTGAAAGAAGGGACGCGATGCCCTGGGGAAAGATAGGGAAAAAGATGATGGAAGAGGTGACGGAGAAGGAAGAAGAGAATAAAAGATATGAAGTCCCGGAGGAGCAAGAAGATAAATCGAAAGAAATATGGAAGTTCCGGAGATTCCGGAGGAATGAAATCAGGAGGGTCGCGATGCCCTGGGAGATGATAGAGAGAATAAGATGGAGAATCCGGAGGTTCCGGAGGAATGAAATCAGGAGGGAGAAGATGGAAAGGGGCGCGATGCCCTGAAAGGACAAGGGAAGAATCCAGAGGTTCCGGAGGGATGAAATCAGTAAGGAGAAGATGGAAAGGGGTATCGTGCCCGAGAGAAAGGTCCGGAGGTTCCGGAGAAATAGAATCAGAAAGGGTGAGATGCCCAAAGAGGAGGGATAAAATTCCTGGTGGTTCCAGGGAAATAGCAGGAAGGGGGACGCGATGCCCCAAGGGGAGTGGATAAAAGGATGAATATGGATAAGATGGGAAATGCTGAATATCCGGCGGTGCCGGAAGGCGGGGAAGATACGGGTTTGGAAACCCGGGAAGCAGGAGGTGCAAATGCATGCAATGGGATGGATTCGATGAATGCTTGAAATGCGTGAATGCAAGGAGATGCAAAGAAGATGAATAATGTGAAGGGTGAAAGGATGAGATCTTCCTTTTTACCCTTCGAGTGGCCCATGAAGAAAAGGTGATAGAAATAGATGTGGATGAAGTTGAATGAACAAGAGTGGGAGAAATAGGGGACGGGCCCTTAAGATAATTGCCCCTCCACGGCAATGAACATGTATGACCGATTGGCCCAATAAACGAAGCTTCAATAAATGACAACCCCCTTGGAAAGCGAAAATCAATAAGGTGAGGGAGTCGTAGAGTTGGAACATGAAGCATCGAGTTGCCCATTGAATGTGGTGATGAATATGGAATGTTGAGCAAAATGGGCATTCGCCCCTTGTAAGGAATAATGAATTCTGGATTGGAAAGTTTGAACAAGGGGTGCCCTGCCCGGCCCTTAGACGGCATCAACGCTCGGCATGGCGGCGACTTGACTTCTTCGGCCGTGATTGGCACAATAACCCGGATTGGCATTCGGCAAATGAATTCTTGAATTTTGAATGGCACAGTCGTGGCCAAAGTCTTCTTGCCCGGCTCTTGCTTATCTTCAGCACAAATAGCTGCAGAAGCACGCCCCTTCCGAGTAACAAAGGGAGGTGAGGCGGAGGCGGGAGGCTCCGTGAATGGTGGAGTTATAATGGAAGGTGTTGGCAAATGGGTGAATGGGGGTGGAGGTTCAAACACGTCGAGCTTCTCCCCTTGCTCGGAAGCAGTCGGGATGGGCTCGGGTGCAAAAAGGGGTGGATCCTGCTCAGGATTAGCCATGGGTAAGGGTAAAGGGTTCAATGGTGAAATAGGCGAAGTGGGTTTTAAAGGGATAATGGAAGGTCGAGGTGGAGGTAATGGGAGGTTAATTGGGGAAGGTTCAACGGTGGGCTCAATGGAGGCCGATGGTATGGAGGTTAAGGGTTTAATGGGCGCAGGTTTGATGGAAGACTCAGGGGAGGTTGATGGTGTGAAGTTTGATGGTATAACTGGTGGAGGTGTAATGTAAGCGGTGTCAAGGATAGGAGGAGACTTACAATGTGCCGGTGTGGGCGATTGGAATATCGACCCATCGTCATAACACCAACTGGTCTCATAAATAGGGGTTGAATTAGGAGTGGTTTCCTCCTGAGCAGGGGGTTCATCGAATAAAAATGGGGAAAGCGGAAAGTTAAGGAAACTCGGAAGGGGTGCCTGTGGAGCTTCATCATCATCGTATACTGCCTCGGATACTTCGAGTGTCGGCTCTTGCTCACTTGGAATATCAACGCCGTAGTCGTCCATCCTATCTTTCCATTCTCTCTCCATTCTTGTAATGTCGTCCAAAGCGACATGGAGAGGATTGACTGGAGTAGGAGGAGCCGTGACCCTCTTTATTTGTTCCTCCATCAAAGTAATCTTATCGAGGAGAGTTTGCTGGAGGGGTGTAACTTGGGCAACAGAAGGTTGGCAGGGCATTGAAGGAGGAGGGGTCGTATAAAAAGGCCGTGGAGGGGAGTTGACGGGACGACCCGTAAAAGAACCCGGACGGAACGGATTGCAAGGAGTAAAAGGGCCTCGGGGCCGTGATGGAGGAGGAATAGAAGGAGGCGGGTGTCGGACCACCCGAGTAGAATGAACAGGAGGAGATGGGTAATGGGCTACCCGAATATGATTGGAAGGAGGAGGTGGGTGATGGGCCACCCGTATAGGAATAGAAGGAGGGGGAGATGCAAGAGATGTACCCTCAACGGCAGCCTTAAGGGCTTGGATCTGTTGAGGGGTAAGATGATCTAATGCATGCAAGATTTGAGAGACCTTCTCATCATTGGGAGGAGACGGTCCCGTAGGAATAGTGGCTCGAACTTGAGTGGGGGGACCATGAGGATGGACATTGCCCATGGGTCGGGCATGACCATGAGAATAAGGACGTGGTCCCTTGAAAGAATGGTGAGAATGATGATGATTAACATGTTGAAGGTGAGGATTATAGATGTGCTAGGTTGCTCATCCTCATGAATTGAACTAATCATGTTGTTTTGTTTATCAAAGTAAGGCATTGTGCAAACAATTTGTAAAGAAACACACAAGTTGGAATGGTTACCTTGATTTTTATTTGTTTGAACCTTGGTGAATTAAGGATTTTAGCAAAGTTTGGAATGATTCACACAAGGGGGGAACCTAGTTTCAATATGATTTGAACTTCAATGCCAACTAGGAACCCTCTCTCACCACGTATAGGCCAACTAACTCGGGACTCCAAAAGGGTACAACCTGCCCGGCGTCCGTGAGGGAATCCACGGGTGCGGGGACTTACGGAGGCTTGGAAAAGGGACTTCCGGTCCAAAGAGACGGAATGCTCAATGGAGGGTCGTCCCGATTCCAAGAGGGTGTGTGGATCCTAATGAAGAGGAGGAGGTTCTCAAACCAAATGCAAATATGAATGTAGCAGGGAAAATCAAGCTAATCACAGCAAATGATCAATCAATAAGGATAAGCATGAATCATGATGAAAAATCACAGCCGGGAGGGCTCTGTAAACCAACAGTAAAAACACGCCCTGGAAGGGGGCGCTACTAAAAAAGGACACGACGGTGTGACTGTCGTGAATCAAAGCGAGGGGCCCAGGGCAGGGGTAAAACGCGCCTTAGAGTGAGGCGTTAGAAATAAAAGGACGCCCTTTCCAGCGGGCGTCAAATCCAATAACACGCCTTTAAGTGAGGCGCTAATAAAGATAAAGACGCCCTTGCAACGGGCGTGACTTCACCAAGCAAGCAGAAATAATTGGAGACAGATAGAAAACGCCCTGTCCGAAGGCGCTAAATTTAAATAACACGCCCTGGGTTAGGGCGTGAAATCAAAAGGCGCCTCTGACAAAGGCGTTAATTCTCAATCCACGGCCAACAGTAACAATCACTCACAGTCGCAGGCAATCAACAAATATAAGATATAAGCATGCTCATCAAAAATTTCAAATAAGTGGAAATTTTAAAGAAATACCAACAAACTGACAAATCACTTAGGGAAGAGTGTAAAACCAATGGAGGGTGCCCGAGGGGCACAAAAGGGAGATGCACCGAGGGTGCAATAGGGGAGACGGCACACGCGGGTGCCTAAGGGGAAAGGGGTAATAAATGAAGAACACAAAGGGTCCCACCGTGATCGCCAATTTGTAGATTCGGATTAAAATCCACACTTAAGAAATATTATAAGAATAAGCAAGCAATAATCAATAATGGAGAGAAAAATGTGCACGAGGTGCACAAGGGGAGTGTGTGTGATCGCCAGAGACACGAGGGTCTCAAGAGGAGATTGATATGGGGAGATGATCGCAAAATACCTCTTGAAACGCGGGGATGTGAGTGCTTCCTTTCTCTTCAAATCGGCCGGCCGACGAAGAGAGTTCTTCAATTAATTACCCTTGCAAAAAAAGACAAACACCAATAAAAATATGGATTAGAACATGGTGAGTGTAGCATCAAATTCAATAAAAATATATGAGCATGAAAGCATGTGCAAGAACACACCTTAAGGGGATTGCCCTTAAACCCCTATGCAAAAGGGTATGGGAGATATGATGTGAATGATATGAAAAATATGAATAAAAATAGGGGGAAAGAGTGCAAGAGTTGCACTAAGGAGAGATCTCAATATGATAGTTGAGGAAAATCAATGACAATGATGCATGCATGACTTAATGAAAAATACAAATAAGGGGAGATAAGATAGAAAAATCTTGTTTGGGTGGCTTCTTTGGCTTGAATGCTCGATGGGAGGAAGCCTTCAAAGGATGAAGCTTGATGTGAAGAAGCCTTCCCTTAGCCAAGCACCTTCGGTTCCTGTAAAAAGAAAAGAAGACAACAGAAGAAAAGAGGGAGGAAACAGAAGTAGAAGAAGAAAAATAAGAAGAAGAAGAATAGAGGATACGGAAGAAGAAGAAGAAGAATCAGAAGAAGAAATAGAAAAAGAAGGAGACACGTAGAAGACAGAAGAAAGGGGAAAGAAGAAAAAAGAAGAAGAACGCAGGGGAGAATAAAAATTATCGGAACCAACCCCTTAACAGAGGCGAGAGCCTCTATTAATAGGTTAGGAAAAGGTGATAAGAAGGGAAGAGATTAAAGGAGGAATGGATAAGAACAGCAAGAGCCCAAATAGAGGAGGAGTCTAACGAGGCAAGGACTCTCTGGGGAAAGGGCTGCGAAGCCAGAAGGTGAAACACGCCTTGGGTCAGGGCGTTAATTTAAGAATTGACGACCGACCCTAGGGCGTTTCTCAAAAACACGCCCTGCACAAGGGCGTTTCTCAAGACCAAATTTTTAGAAATGAAAACTCCCCATATTTGAAACATGAAAAACACGCCTCAATCAAAGCCGCGTTTCAAAAACACGCCCCTGGGAAGGGCGTTAATTTCAAGAGCTCAAATGGGGAAGTCGGTCAAACCAAAAGAATTGACGCCCTCAAGTGTGGTCGTCCTTTCTTAAGAAACGCCCTAGTACAAGTCGTGTTTTAATAAAAACACGCCCTTACCCAGGTCGTGAATTCATAAAATTCATAAAATAGATAGAATGGGGAGAAATAGATAAAATGGGAAATAAACGCCCTAGACCAGGGCGTGTTTCAAAAACAAAACGCCTCTGATGAGGGCGTGAATTCAGAAAATAGAGATAAATGCCCAGAAAAATCCAGAAAAATAAGAAATGAGGGAAAAATAGGAGAAATTCAAGAAAAGTGGGAAAAACCACTCAAATAAGCTGATTTGAGGGTCAAATGGGGCATCGCAGAGCGATATGAAATATACTCAAAATAATGTCAATTTTGGCGTGTCTACAGTCACCACATTGACTGTCATGGTGGTGATCTTGCGGGCTTCATCATATTTCTTCATCTTATCTTTTGCGGCCTGGCCTCTTCTTGTGACAGGACCAGGTCTAGTAGCCAACTTGAGCAGTTCATCTGGCTGAGTTGGTAGTATATCTTGCCCCCTGGCAAGTCTAGCCATGTTGCAGGCGAAGATTTGCATTTTTCCCTTCCGCCTATAGACCTTTCTTTTCACCTGGTCAGGATATTTGAGCCAGTCAAAGACCGATATTCTTTCTTTGGCTTCTTCCCGGTACAGGTCTTCTTTGTCATATCCGGCCCTGAGACCTTCTTCATAGTGATTTGAATCGGAGGAAGAGGCCCCGATCATCGTTTCTTGAAGTGTTTCTTCTTTTTCTTCACCTCTGGTGCCCAAGGCACAGGATAGTCTTTGTTGACCGAGGGCAGAGCTCCCCAGGTAGTGGAAGTAGTCTTGGACTATCTGCTTCATCTATTCAGAATTGTGCCTCTGTGGCTCAGGCTGGAGCATTAGTCTTTCTTGGCTTCTCTGCTGATAGGCCAGTCTTGTTATCTGAGCATTCAAATGCTCGGCTTTGGAATATTTGAACAAGTCGGCCTGTCTGGCACAGGCCCTCGGTCTTCTTGGGATGGCGACCGTGACTGGTTCGCTCATTCCCGCATTACCGTTTCGGCAGCAGTTGACATCAGCATCATATTTCTTTCTTTGCCATCTTCTGCCCCCAGCCCTGGGACGGGTGACAGTAAGGTCTTCCTTCTTCTCATCCCTTCTGCCCCTCATCATGGGGCGAGCAGCAGTCAAATTTCTTTCTTCATCATTTCTCTCATCTCTTCTGCCCCAGGCTTTGGGGCAAGCAGCAACAGCATTTCTTGTCTCTTTTCCCTCTCTTCTTCGGCTTCCTGCCCTGAAGCGGGCAACAACATCTTCAGCAGCCTTCTCCTCATCTCGAGCTGGAACCCAGCTCTGAATCCTCTTCGATCGCCAGACCTGTTTGTATTTTGCTGGCTTGGGCGCCAGCAGCTTCCTCTCATCAGCCTCTCAATTGGCCTGCCTGGCGGCCAGAGTCTGGAATCTGTTGGTAGTGGGCACCATCGGGATGATCACGTCCGGCTTGACCTCCCTTGGGCAACCATTCATGTTTGCCCGGACACCTCCAATCATCATGGTCTTTCCGGAGTTGGAAAGACGACGGTCAACAGCATCATACCGGCTCCTCCGGTTGGTTCTTCTCCCCTTCTGAGCAGCAGCAGGGACCATGTCCCCTTTTTGGACATGATGGACGTAGCAGGCGACGGCCGTGGGGACCGTTTTCTCTGGTAAGATATTCTTCTGGTCAGTGATCTTCACCGGGGCACTTGCAGCAGTGCCTTGCTCATTGTCATCGACCTGCAGAAGGTCGGTGAAGACGACGCCCAAGCAGTTGGGCAGCCCGACAGCTGGGGGCAATGATCCAAACGCCAGTGGTACCGCCAGGTATCCCTCCTGAACGTGCATGTCGACCGGTTGCTTATCGAAGCACATAGACGCGATTTCTGTTGTTATCATAGTTTCCTGAAAATAAGGAAAGCACACGGAATCAGAATTTTGAGGGGGGGCCCGCTGGGCCTCCTATCTTGGCGTAGAGATGAAGGGAGACTCAGTCCCACCGGGCGTGCCAGACTTGTGGGAACGCGGATTTTATTATCCTATATTTGTTTATTATTTGATTGATTTATTATTTATTGATTTATTGTCGTGCCAGTCACATGTGTGATGATTTCATTGTGCGCTCGATCTGACTTGGTCAGTCGATTGTGAGTGATCGTGTCTGGACCAGAAGTCCGTCATACCATAAAGGCTATGACGTTAATTACGCCCTTCCAAGGAAGGACAACCCTTGATTAAACGCTAAAGATAGGAGGATGACAGCGGTAAAGCCGCATGCTCAAAAGAGACGGAAGTCGTTCACTTGCAAGACATTAAATGGATTAGACGAAGCAGGGGTTGGTTATTTTCGGGATAAAACCGACGGCATATTCCCACCATCTTGGACCATGCCAAGTGGGGAATAGGAAACCACCCATGCAGTGGCAGGGTGGGATCCATAAAAGATCGGGCATAATTGACCCCGAATCTGAGTAAGTACTGGCGTAACATGACGCGCTCCGTGCAGACGTGATGTTGCATCTATATCCCCCTTCGAAGGACCATCGGAGAGCATGTAGGGACATAGCTCCGTGGGCCGACGAGGTTGAGAGAGAGGACATCACAGCTACCTGGCAAGGTATGTGTAAATTTCGGCAGCATGTCCCCTCAACTTGGATTATGCTAAGAGAGGATAGGTCATCATCCACGGAGTGCCGGGATGACAACCGAACGAGGATGGGCACCGGGCCCCGGGACATCGCTTGCCTTTATACCATCGATTAATATCCCCTCGAAACCCCTCAGAACTCATGCAATGACATGGCCCTTTGGGTTCATGAGGGTGAAATTCGGATCGAGAATGAAGACTGTAGGGGAGGTCTTCCCCAATAATGTGTCTTCTCAAGGCATCAATGACGGTCTCTGAACATCCCCGGGACATATGTGTGAAGAGATCAGAAGGCTGATAAACGGTATTGCAGAGATGGGCCTCTGACTGGACTTCATTTGGCCGAAGAAGGAGGGTCTCGGCATGGGTTTCTATCGGCCGAAGGGAGGAGCTCTCGGCATGGTTTCTATCGGCCGAAGGGAGGAGCTCACGGCATGGTTTTATATTGACAAAAAATGTGGTTCTCGGCATGGGTTTAGCTGGCCGAATGAGGGTCTCGGCGGTGGCTTCTTAGCCAAACAAAGGGGGGTCTCGGCGTGGCTTTAATTGGCCCAAAGAGGGCTCTCGGCGCGGCCTGACAAAAATAAAGAAAAGGGGCTCTCGGCCTGGGGCTTCCCGGCACGCTCATTACCTTGCCGGGAAGGTGGCGCCGGGAAGGGCTGGGAGGTTTGCATGAAGGGTTTAGATGGCCTTTTGTCGGTTTGCTGAAGAGGGAGGCCTCTCGACAGGATAGTTCTCGGCGGGGAATTTTGTACGCCGAGAAGGTGGAATCGCTACAGGGTTTCAGGGTTTACAGAGCTCAAACGATACTCTGCTTCTGGGATTCCTGAGCTTTCTGGCTGCGATTGAAGCCGAATTTGAAGTGTAGGAGGGGGGATTTCATGAATGCTTCCCTGAGAAAGGGCCAAGGGGGGATCTGGAGGGTAGGATCGATGGGGAACGAGACCATCGTCTGGATTTCTGAAGACTTTGTTTTATTTCTGCCGCCGGCCGTCTGGGGATCAAGAGATGACTGTCTCTGATCCCCTGGACGAACCCAATAGCATCTAAAAACCGATGACTGAGGAACCTTTAGCATCGAAACTCCAGACCCTAGTCATCCAAGGGATTAGAATGGAGGGTCGAGAGATCGAGGTTGTCATTCGCTAGAATCCGAGGGATAGCAGTGGTCCGTAGAATCGACATGCCCTCGTATAGCCAACGGTTCAGGGGACTAAGAGATTGATGTCTCTGGTCCCTGAACAGCACGAGGAAGGGTCCTTAAGGGCCTTGTAAAAGAAAGAGCTCGAACGGATATGGTGGATCCGCCATCGAGGTAGGAGGGGAGGAGGTGACAGAGCCCAATAACCCATCAGATAAGGGTAGGGGTCATGTTTTCATGCCTCTAAAGAGAAGATTCGTATGAACCATTAAATGTTTCGCATAAACGATAAACATACAAAGATAAGCGGAGAGCAGACATTTCGATCAAAGGAGAGCAGACATCTTGATCAGTAGATCCCCAAATGGGTCACGTTGACATTTCATTGCATCGCATCGAAGCCTTACATCGACTGTGAAATAGAAATGCAAAGCAGAAAGATGGAGATTGAGACCGGAACTCGCCGGCTACTTTCAATAAATCAAGACAAAAGCTCACTAGATTACATCAGTTAGAAAAGAAAAGACAGCATGGGGAGGGCGGAGCATTGACTCCTCTCCCTCCCCGGAGCAACCCACCTGAAGCTTTTTTTCTTCTTCCTCTCTTCTGCTTCTTCTCTTCTCTCGGCCGAGGGGGCTCTCTCTTGGCAGGACTCCCTCTCTATTCTTTCTTCTATTCTTCTATCTTCTTTTTTTTTGATCAGTTCTATCCTATCCTCCTCTTTCTTTTTTTGATCGTCTCTCCCCCTCATCTATTCGAAGGGAGGGGGTTTTTATAACCATTTCCCCCCTTCTCGGCAGGCTTCATCACGGCGCGCCCCATCTGAAGCTTCCCAGCGCGCCTGCCTTCAGCCTCTCGGCGCCCTTTTTTGGTTTTGGCAAGTGACTCTCGGCGCCCTCTTTTGGGTTTGGCAAGTGACTCTCGGCGCCCTCTTTTAGGTTTGGCAAGTGACTCTCGGCGCCACCTTCACAAAGGCCCATTTGGGTCTTTCAAGGGTATCATCACCCAAAAGGGTCTTCCATTGGTGACACTGCTTGTATCGAGATCATTATTACGGTTTTCATCAGTCCGTAGATAGGGGTTTCATCAGTCCGTAGACAAGGGTTTCATCAGTATTGCCATCTGAACGGTGATAAGACCGGGTATCATCTTATCGATATCGTCACTTGAATGGTGACGAGCTCGGACATCAGCTTTAGTCTGGGAAGACCTCAGCCGGGTATATAATCTGTGGAGACGATTCCTCTTCTGTTTTGACTTTGCAAAAGCCTTTACAATCTTCATCTGCCGGTACCGGCTTCATCTTTATCTCACATTACATCTGTCATTAAGCTGACATCTGACTTACCCTGACATATCATCCGTGGATTCTTGGACGAAGCAGTAATGCGGCTCTCATTAAAGTGTGCCAGGAGGTCTCATCAATCGAGTGACTGCTGCTCTACCAGTGCTACCGTCTGAGTGACATCAGCACCGGGCATCAGCTTGGCCGACAAGGGCTTTAGCCGGGTGAATGGTTGACGAGCTTCATCAATGGTCTTTCACTGTTGGTCTGACCCTCTTTTCAATCATGCTTCGACCTTTGTTCATTTTCAAGGTGTCAACACACGGGTCACATGCCGAAGCGAAGATGGGATTATCAACAGGGACGTAAGGTCCAAGTTGAGGGTATAGATCACCCGACCTCGCCGATGATGACGAAGGTCGAATGTGGGTTTGTTAAAGGATTTCCGGTGGGACTTGGATGGTTGTCCCTTTCAGAGTTTCATTGGGTGGAGAATAAGAGAGGAATTTGGAAATTACCACTTTACTTACTCAAGCGCCCTTTCGGATTTTCGCCGAGGCCAGCCCCCTCTTGCTTTTGCCCGCGCGCCCTTTCTGGTTTTCACGCGGCGGGGTACCCGATTTTGCCTGCGACGCCCTTTCGGATTTTTGCCACAGCTGGGTTATAGCCATTTTTGCACTTGTCCTAATATAGGAGCAAGTCTGGCGGGGTATCTCTATTTTTAACCCCATTTTCTTTTCTTTCTTCTTCTTTTTTTTTTGATATGTATAGGGTGGCAGGTCGAAGTGTGATGTTCGACTCCTGGTCGACAACAGATGGCCCGTAGTGTCAACAATGTGAGAATGCCAGCTAGAACACAAAATCTTCAGCCGACACGGGTTTATTTGTTAGCGCGGAGATAATGCTAACGCAAGGAAGGGCTTTCGTGCCAGTCCGAACTTAAGGCTCGTAATGGCGGTGCGGCGTATCCTTTTGGAAGCTTGATTAGGGCAAAAATTCCACTGGACCAAGGAAAGGGTAGCTCGATCAGGGAAAAAATGCCACTGGACCAAGGAAAGGGTAGCTCGATCAGGGCGGAATGCCACTGAACCAAGGAAATGGTAGCTCGATCAGGGCGGAATGCCACTGGACCAAGGAGGGGGTAGCTCGATCAGGGCGGAATGCCACTGGACCATGGAGGGGGTAGCTCGATCAGGGCGGAATGCCACTGGACCAAGGAGGGGTAGCTCGGTTAGAGCGGAATGCCACTGGACCGAGGGAAGGTAGCTCGGTTAGAGCGGAATGCCACTAAACCAAGGAAAAGGTAGCTCGATCAGGGCGGAATGCCACTAAACCAAGGAAAAGGTAGCTTGATCAGGGCGGAGTGCCACTAAACCAAGGGGAAAAGTAGTTCGGTTAGGGCGGAGTGCCACTAAACCCAGGAAGGTAGCTTGGTTAGGGCGGAATGCCACTAAACCAAGGAAAATGTAGCTCGATCAGGGCGGAATGCCACTAAACCTAGGAGAAGAGTAGCTCGGTTAGGGCAGAGTGCCACTAAACCAAGGAAAAGGTAGCTCGGTTAGGGCGGAGTGCCACTAAACCAAGGAAAAGGTAGCTCGGTTAGGGCGGAGTGCCACTAAACCAAGGAAAAGGTAGCTCGGTTAGGGCGGAGTGTCATTAAACCAAGGAAAAGCTAGCTCGATCAGGGCGGAGTGCCACTAACCAAGGAAAAGTTAGCTCCGACCGATCACTCGGGACATGTCGGCTGCGGTGCATGATACAACTTAATGTGTTTTCCGTTGAGGGGAGAGAACTGAATGACTCCTTTGTGGTCTACAAGGACGTAGGCACCCCCTTCATATACTCGGCGGACGATATACGGCCCGACCCAGTTTTCGACCAGCTTCCCTTTGGGGTTGGAGGCCATCACTTATTTTCTTTTGACCATTACCAGGTCTCCTTTCTTGAATTCCCGACCCTTGACTAGCTTGTCAAAAGCACGGGCCATGCGAGCTTGGTAGAGTTGGATGTTTTGCTGTGCCCGGAGGCGTTTTCCTTCAAGCTCAGTGAGCTCCTCCAATCTTCTTTCTGCATTGGTCTGCTCACCACTGACTAGTCCGTGCTGGATGGTAACTCGCAATGAAGGAACTTCAAGTTCAATGGGCACTACAGCTTCCAACCCATAGACGAGGGAGAAAGGTGAACAGCCGATTGGGGTCTTGTAGACAGTACGATAGGCCCAAAGTGCTTCGTACATCCTTTCTTCCCAATCTTTTTTATTAGACTTGACAATCTTTGCCAGCAATGTGCATACGGTCTTGTTAAAGGCTTCTACGAGTCCATTGACTTGAGGGTTGTAGGGGGACGATGTCCTCCAGCCGATTTTGTATTTGTCGGCCAGCCAATAAACCTTTTGGTTCCTAAAATGACTGTCATTATCAGAGATGATTCGGCTGGGGATCCCGAACCGAAATATTACATTCTGCCGGAAGAATCTTGCAACTAGTTCTCCCGTCACATCTCTTAGTGCTATTGCCTCCGCCCATCTGGAGAAGTAGTCTGTAGCTGCTAAGATGTATCTGCACCCTGATGAAGATGCTGGTAGCGGCCCTACTACGTCCGTGCCCCATTGAGCAAACGGCCAGCTTGGTAGGGTGGGATGCAATGGCACTGGAGGTCTCCTTGCCACATTAGCGTGTTCTTGACACTTCTGACAAGCTTTGGCAAACTTGCAGCAATCATCAAATATAGTGGGTCAATAGTAACCCAGTTTCTTTATCTCAATTTTCATCTTCGGGCCAGCCTGGTGTGCTCCAGCTGATCCTGCATGGACCTCCTGCATCACCTGTCCCGCTTCTGCTGAAGACAAGCAACGGAGTAGGACTTTCCTTCGGGCATCTGCCATAATGCGGAACAAGGTCCCGCTTCTCATCTCATAAGAATCCTTGATCCTCAGGAGCTTCATTCTCTATTCCTTTTCTTTTGGAAGTTGATGGTGTTGAAACCAGCGTAGGAGATGCTCTCGCCAATCGGGCTGCTGAACCCCTTCGATGACTGCTACTTCCATTTCTTGTTCGTCGGCCAGGACCTCTGTTACGCTGGGGACCTATCGGCGGTTGATCACTGTTATATTTAGGCTTGTGTCTGGCGGGACCGCCAATGAACTGGCCAGCTTAGCGAGGGCGTCTGCCTGAGCATTTCGGCCTCGGTTAATGTGTTTGATGCTGATGAAGTAAAATCTTGACATCAGGCGGGTTGCCAGCTGGTGATAGGGGAGAAGCTCTTGCTTTCGCACATCGAACTCTCCTTCCAGCTGTTTTATGACTAGCATGGAGTCTCCGAATGCTTCCAGCATCTGAATTCCCATGGATAGAGCAATTTGCAACCCGATTATCAGGGCTTCATATTCCGCTTCATTGTTTGTGCATTGCTTGTTTATGGCACAGGATGTATGCACCACTTCTTCTTCTGGGGATTTTAGGACTATGCTTGCTCCTGCCCTGACTCTGGTTGATCCAGTGGCAGAGGCGTCAATTCTGGAAGTGCCATCAAAGTATAGCTGCCATAAGGCGGGTTGTACTTGAACGGCTTCTAGGGTTTCATCTTCAGGAAGCTCCGGCTCCAACGGGCAATCCCCGGGCACTGGGTGCTCAGCGAAGAAGTCTGCAATAGCTTGGCCCTTGACAGCCTTGCGCGGCACGTAGGAGATATCAAACTCCATAAGGATTACCGCCCATTTGCCCAGGCGTCCTTTGAGTGCCGGTTGAGACATGATGTATTTCAGGGGATCCTCTTTGGATACCAAGCTGATTTCATGCGACAACATATAGTGTCGGAGCTTCTTAACTGCGAAGACAACCGCCAGACAGATCTTCTCAATATAAGTATATTTCTCTTCAGTTCTGACCAGTCTCCGACTGAGGTAATAGAGGGCTTGCTCTTTCTCTTCTTCATTATTCTGGGCCAGCATTGCCCCCAGAGAATTATGTGTAGTTGCTATATACAGTATCAATGGTCGTCCTTTCACCGGTGCGCCCAGCATTGGAGGAGTTTTCAGGTAGTCTTTTAGCTTGTCAAAGGCTGCCCGGCAATCTTCATCCCAATAAAAGGGGACATCCTTCATCATTAGCTTGTGGAAGGGCTGGCATCGCCCTGACAAATTGGAGATGAACCGCGGAATGTAAGCCAAGCAGCCTTGCAGTGATCTCAGCTCGGAGATATTCCTTGGTGGAGGTAACTCCTCAATCGCCTTGATCTTTGCTGGGTCTATCTCGATTCCCCGATATCAGACGATGAAACCCAAGAATTTTCCGCTCGACACTCTGAATGCACATTTCATGGGGTTCATCTTTAGCTCATGCTGCCTCAGCCTCTGAAAAACAATCCGGAGGTCTTGCAGATGATCTTCTTTTATTTTGGTCTTGACCACCAGGTCATCTATGTAGCATTCGACCTTGTGGTAGAGCAACTTGTCAAAGATTTTGGTCATCGCGCGCTGATAGGTTGCGCCAGCATTCTTCAGTCCGTCGGCATTCTCTTGTAATGATAAATGCCTTTAGGGGTTCGGAAAGCAGTATGGACTCGGTCATGCTCCGCAATCCAAATCTGATTGTAGCCGGATGATCCATCCATGAATGATAGGGCCTCATGGCCGGTTGTAGCATCAATCATGACCTCGGTTATTGGCACCGGAAAGTCATCCTTGGGGCAGGCTTTATTTAGATCCCGGAAGTCGACACATATTCGGATCTGTCCATTATTCTTTTTCACGGAGACGATATTCGCCAGCCACGTGGTGTACTGGTTTCTTCCACAAATCCCACGTCAATGAGCTTGTCGACTTCAGCACAAATTTGGGTGATGAGCTCTGGCCTCATGCGCCGCGGTGGTTGCTTCACCAGTTCGGCCTCAGGGCTGATTGTTAGTTCATGTTGTGAGACAGCGGGGCTTAGACCTGGCATCTCTTTGTAAGTCCAGGCGAAGCAATCCTGGTATTCTAGCAACAGCTGGATGTACAGCTCCCGTTCTTCTGGGGATAGTTGGGCGCTGAGGAAGATAGGCCTAGGGTCCTTCTCATTTCCCAGGTTGACTTCCATCAGTTCATCGACTGTGGCCTGGCCTCTGTCTTCTATTTCTGGAGGTGCCGGTTGGAGGTCAACGAAGTCTAAAATACCATCTTGAGGGTCGAGTACTTCGACTTCCTCGCCAGACACTACCAGAGCTTCTTGAGGTTTCTTTGTTTCTTGAGCTAGCGGCTGGGTGGATTGTTCTATCAATAAATCCATTGCCGTTGCAGCTCCCAAGGGCGAGAGAGCAGCCTTAGTATTTGCGGATGAGATTGTAGCCACGACAGGCTGGTAACTATTTATTGCCAGGCTCGGACAACATGCTGATTTTGCAGCAGAAGTTGAGGAAGTCTCGCCTTCTGGGACAGTTGTATCTTCCGCAGAAGTGGCTTTTTCTTTCCTAGTAGCTGGCTCCCCTTGATTGGAGTTGACCAAGGCCTCCCTGATTGGCAGAAAGGGTGTTAAAGTCACCATTAGTAGGACCCCTGTGGAGGGAGAAACTCCGGCTTCTTGAATGTCTTCGGCTTCGCTGCTACTAGCCGTATCAAATTCGGCTTGAAGGGCTGCTTCTTCAGGATGAACCTGCTCCCAGCATCGACAAGGGGCCGAGGTTTCTACTTCTTAATCTCCGGACCGAGCCAGTTCAAGATATTCAGCTTCCGCCGGATACTCATCAAAGGTTGCCCCCAGAGGGCTATCTTCATTAGGATAGAAGGCGGAGATAGTATCCACCTCGTACCGCCCACTGTAATAATATTCCTCCAGGGTGAAGCCCAACCCTGGATGTTGAGAGACACGTCTCATTTCCTTATCCAGATTTGCAGGATACCACATCTTCTGGAAAGCTTCTTTGCGCTTTTGAGACTGATCGGGAGGAAGGTGTTGCTTCTGAAACATCTTGGCCATCCGATCAGTTGTAAATGCCAGGCCTTGGACAGGAACCCGCGGGTTGCTTAGATCTTCGGGGAGGCTGCAATCTGTGTCTTCCCGAGTAGGATGCTCCTCAGCTGTGTAGAACAAGCTGCTGGGCCCGTCTTCTTGTGTCACCTCCCAAGCCTTGAAAGGTTCGACAGTGGGATCATTGAGGCCGAGGACTGGCTTGGTGAGGCCGGCCGGGACTCTGATGCGGTCGTGTTGTCGATTGACCTGCAGTTCCTTAGCTTTGGGATATAATGCTGGGGGGTGTTACCCTACCGACATCTCCAGAAGCAGTGATGTGGGAGACCACCTTCGGCTTGACATATCCGCGTGGCGGTGGTGGGTACCAACCGTCAACCGATCTACTCTTCGAGGTCCCTATAGGGGACTTAGCTTCAAAAACCTTCCGGGGAAGCCCCGTATATAAGTTGGCGTCCGCCAAGTGACATTCAAACACCCCGAATGGGTAGATATCAGCAAATATCCTCTCCTCCTTCCCATGGAGGCTGTATTTGATGCATTGGTGGAGCGTGGACGGCACCACCATATTTTCATGCAGCCATGGGCGGCCGAGCAGCGCTTTGTAGGAGGTGCGAGAGTCAATGACATGAAACTGCACCATTGTAGTGAAATCTGCCAGGGTCAGTGTGAACTCTGCCACTCCCATAGATACTTCACATTTTTGGTTGAAGCCAGCGATACGCATATCCCCGACTTTCTCAAGATGCACATTAAAGTGGTACCTCTCGTATATTCTGTATGGCAGGATGTTGACTGCTGCACCAGGATCAACCAGTATTCTGTTCAGCTCCCTTCCATTCAGGTGCCCTTTCATATACAACGGCCTGTTGTGGCTGGCAGTAGGTAGTAGCATGTCTTCCGGAGAGAAGTGTTGACACCCGTTTTTAGCCTGCAAGTTGAGTCATTTATCTTATTCATCATTTTGATGCCCCGAATTACCCATTAGTTTGGAGCCTTTCTTGGATAGATTTCGAGCCCATTTCATTATTCCATTCCTTTTGAACCTTGGAGATCATTATTTCATAGAGCCCTGGAGCCTATCTTGTCACCTTCCGGCCTTCAAAGTCGCCTTACGGCCCATTTAGGCCGGCTTCCCTCAAGCATTCAGCCCCCTTTTGTTGTGCAGTCTTGAAAATGGTCCTTTTTCACCCCCTTCCTTTCCTCTTTTCAAAATGTGTCCTTCACCAAAGTTGTTCATCTTTCAAATCCCTACAATTTCTTCTTCTACGTCTTTGGCCAGTTCTGCACCAATTTCAAGTTATTTACAATTTTTTGGCAGACTACATTGTTCACCTATGTCCTGATATTCTTTCTCTCTCTTCTAGCCCTATTTTCTCTCTCTTATGATCATTTTCTCATCCTACTTTCTTCATAAAAGTTGTTCATTTTTGAGTTATCTATAATTTTGTCTTCTACCACTTTCGCTAATTCTGCACCGTTTGGGAGATATAATCCAATTTCCAAAGTCACGCAAAGTCTACCTTAAACGGTCGTGTTAATGGCCGTTCATTGTTGCAAACGGTCGGTTGACGACCGTTTAACCCTTAACGGTCAGTCGTCCGACCGTTTATCCAATAAGAGTCTAGCCTGCTCTGGACTCTTATCTCCACGAACCTGCGCGATGTGGCTATCTTGCGGCGGCCATAACTTCTAGAATACTTATCCAAATGGATCCCCATTTTTTCCTACTTCTAGCCCTTTGTATTATCTTTAATTTGGATCATAGAAATCAAAATTTGATGGGCTATATCTCCTGGAATCGTGGCCGCAATATCAGGTTTTTCTACTTTTCGTGCAACCAAAAAACCCTGCAGATTAGGTTCCAGAGGCTTCTTCCAAGAGCCATAACTTCCACGATCTTCAACCAAAAAGAGTCCTGTTTGTTCCTACACCTTATCTTGACTATTATCTCGAGAATGATCTAGAGATCTCGAGATTTGGTGGACTCTATCTTTTAGAATCGTGGGAGAAAGTTGGAGGTTTCACCACTTTTTCTATATAAACCTGCCCAGATTTCCTGTGCGACGGGGGCGTGTTTTCAAGGCGACGGCGAAGCCATGCCGAATTTTCTTCATCCTCCTTCGACTCTAGCCTGAAGAGGGAAGTATAAGCTTTGTTTTGGTTCCTTATTTTCTCGATTTCATCATCGTTTGCCCTCCTAACTTTGCCCCTACTTTTGGTAAATCATCACAGTTTGCTGATTTTCTGCTACAACTTCGCGACGGGGGCCTGTTCATCAAGCCGGTGCGGAGTCATGCTTCATCCTTTTCGTCCTCCCTCAACTCCATCTTGAAGAGGGGAGTATTAGCTTCACGTTGATTATATGTTTGTCTTATTTCTCATATCTTTTCCCCCTCTTCCAAGCCCCTACTTTTGAGGTTTCACCCCACTATTCTGCACTTTGCTGAAACTCAGATTTCTTGCGACGGGGGCATGTTTGCGTCGCCGGTGCGAGGCCGTGGGGCACTCTTTATCCTCCCTTTCAACTCCAGGCTCTAGAGGGAAGTATAATCTTTGTGTTCCTTGGTTTTGGGCTCATTACCGTGTCATCTTCATGCATATTGTGTCCATGAGTTTTGCTTGATCATTCCGTTTTTATACTTCGTCATTTTTCTCCCATGTTCTGCACCCTCATGTTTTCTTGAGTTTTCCACCCCATTTTTCACTGGTCTCTTCCCCGTTTTAAACTCTCCTTTCTACCCTAGTTTCACCACAACACTCCCACCTTTCCATAGCATCCACTCTTTCCTCTTTTGGTGTTCTATCTTGTGAGATATTCATCATTCTTTGAGCCCATTTTGTGCACTGTTCTGAATTTTCTGCACAATCCATATTTTTTCTCTCCGGTGTCATAACTTTCTGTCCCGACCTCCTTTTTGAGTGATTCTTGTTCCTACTTCTTTACAACACTCAAGTCTTCTGTCATCTCAAATTTCTTTTCATTTTGATATCATTTGCCCTACTGTTTGCATCAGTCTTTGCACCCACTTTACACTGTTTGCATAGTTTTTCTTGTGGCATGCACTTTTACACCTTGTTTATCTATGTTCATCATGGCATATTAAATCAATTTCTTCATGTTAATCTCATCACAATATACACACCTATTGTTTGCACCCTTCCATAGGGGTTAAAAAAACCTCCCCCGGTAAGTTTGCCCTCAATCTTTCATGCTACTTTATGCACTTGGGCAGATTTCTACACTTAGCATTTTCTAATAGGTTTTGCCTCTTGTTTTGTGTTTGTTTCACAGGAAAGCATGGAAAGTGAGGCCCTTACCTTCTAGCCGGCTGGAAGGAAAGGAGAGGTAATCCACATAGTTCCCGCATCTTGATATTGAGCGCGATCATCCTCTTTTTCCAAGGTACACAACGCACTTAGTATTTTATATTCTTTTGGCGTTGTCATTCCTTGGTGGCGATCACGACATTCTTTTACATCTTTTATCGCTTCTGTCTTGTTGTATGATCATGCTACCATGTTTACATAGTCACATGTTCATGATGTTCACTTGATATGCACATTATGTTATCACTTATGCACATATGCTTGTCTATGTGACTTGTGACACCACGCTACATATTTTCCACATCTACACCCTTTTTTGGCGATCACGGTGGGACATCTAGTGCCCATCACTTGTCTCATGATTTGCTGCGATTTTGGTGTGTATGTCCATGTTTAGATAGCGTTTCATGCTCATATTGTTCACTTTGTTTGCATCCATATTGTTATGTTCACATATGTTCATTATATCTTGATTTGTTAGATTTATGCTAGAAATTGCATGCACTCCGGTGCACATAGGGTCATGCATATTGCCATATTGTAGTTGCATTCCCTCTCGGTAAGTGATCCTCTCGCTCCCATATTCCTTGGGCTCGACTAGGTGATCTTATCCGAGACCTCCATAAGTCCCCGCGAGCCGTGGATTCCCACACGGACGCCGGGCCGGTTGTACCTTTCCACCCCATAGGCTTGCATTTGCATACGTTGTGAAGGAGTTAACCCTAGTCAACCTAAAGTTTGGACCTTATTCTCTATATGATACCTATCTTGAGGGAATTAATCTTAAATTGAAAATATTTAAAGGCCCACTCAAAACTTTGACAATAAAATACTTCCCATCATATTAACTTGTTTGACTTGGGTGAAATCCTTCATATTGTTTGTGTTGTGTGGGCTTGTCCAAGCCCACTTGTGTTATTTTGTGTTGCATCCCCATCATCTATATAGGTTTTGTTGTTAGGCCCATTTAGGGTAGTCCATTTGTCTAGTCTCATTGTCCTAGGTTTCTTTTGCTTTTCCTTTACATTATTGAGTCAACCCCCTCCTTTGAGCCCTTACTTCCCTCATTGTATTTCCCTGATTTTCCTGTATAAAGTCTCCATTTGCCCTCATGGAGCGTCATTTTTCTCCTGTATATTACCCTTCTTCCTGTTGTGCCCCTGTGGTTTTGATGATGGTTTTGTTGATTGATTGTTTGTGTGAGTTAATCAAATGTTCAGTCATCCTGCTGCTCAATTTAGAGTCATATTTGATGATCAGTCATGCTACATGTTAAACTGATGCATAAAGCATTCATTGCTGTGGTTTTAATGATTTATCTGGTTTTGATGATTGGTGTTTGATGTTAATCATTGTGAGTCATCCTGCTGAAATGTTCATTCAGGACTTCATATGCTCATTCAGTTTATCTGCTGACATTGTGCTTTGATGATAGCTTCATGATTGTGATTTGTATATCATCTGGAGAATGCACGTGTATGACTGATATATTGTGTGTGTTAGACTTCTGGTATGTGCATGATCTATACATCTGATCTAGACATCACCTTCAATCTTCAAGTCTATACACTGGTTTGTTCTTCAAAGTCTGTACATCAGACTGTACATCGTCTTCGTGCTGTCTCTGTACTTGAGTCTTCGTGTTGTTTCCCCTCACTAACACGAAAAGATCTCGTGTCGTCTGAGCTTACAACACTTCGTGTTGATTCCCATGCTTTACAAGAAAAAGCTGCTAAGAGGTAATACTTCGTGTGTCCGTACTGTTTCTGTCTTCGTGTTGGTTTCCCTGAACCTCATGTCATTCTTGCTTCGTGTCTACACCTCGTGTCAGTGTCTGTCTTCGCCTTTGTGTTAAATTCAGCTCGTGTCGTTTTCGTCTTCGAGTTGTTCTTCTACTTCCACCATTTCATCACGTGTCGAGATAGCCGTGTTGTCTTTCACTTCGTGTAGCCTATGTGACTGTGTTGTCCCCATGTCATCCTTAGTTCATGTCGTGCTTGTGTATTTCTGTCTTCGAGTCATTTTTCGCTGGATCTTTACGTCGGTCTAGGTTCAAGTGCCGTTTCACTTCGTCTCGTTCTCCTTGCTGTCTATCTCCTCGTGGTGTTTTCACAATTATGTCTTCGTGTTAGTTTTTATGTTTTTTTGTCTTCGTGCTGTTTTCTCTTTAGACTTCGTGTCCTTTTATTTTTGTAACCACACTTCGTGTCGGTTTTACTTCTCTATGTTTCCGTGTTGCTTTTTGTATTCGTAACTTCGTAGTGTTTGTTGTTACAGTAACACTTCGTGTCGTTATTGTTTTACTTCGTGTTGTTTTCTTTCTACCTCGTGTCGTTCTCTTTGTAGTATCTGTTTTGTCACCTTTGGACTTCGTGTCGTTTCACAGTGAACCTCGTGTCGTTTCTGTGTAAACCTCGTGTCGCTTCTCTCTGTCCTCTAGTTGAATCTCGTGTCATTTTTTTTATGTCTACTTTTTCACTCCGTGTCAACTTCGTCTTAAGTGTTGTTTCATGTCTTCGTGTTGTTTTCACCTCGTGTCGTTTTTCACTTCGTGTCATTCTTTTTCCTTCTCACGTCTTCGTGTCGCTTTTCACTCCGTGTTGTTTTTTGTTCCACTGCGTGCAGAACATTGCAGCACTTCGTGTTGCTTTCTGTATCACCACCTCGTGTCGTTCTTGCTTTGACCACACTTCGTGTTGCTTTACGTAGACCTCGTGTCTTGCTTGTTTGCAACCACTTCGTGTCGGTTTCTGTTGCCAGTCCATGTTGTTCTCGAGCCGTTCTCTTTGATGTTTATTACGTCGTGTCGTTTTCTTTACTTCGTGCCTTTGTCATCCTATGTATCTCGTAACGTTCTCCTTGTTGCCATTTCGTGTCAGTCTTGTTTCACTTCGTGTCGGTCTCTTCGTTGTGTTTATTCTGTCACAATGTATCTCGTGTCGTCCTTCTTTTTACCTCGTGTTGTTTTATAACCTCACTTCTTGTCGTTCTCTTCGTTGTGTCTGTTCTATCACAGTGTATCTCGTGTCATTCTTTCCTTACCTCGTGCTGTAGTCACCCTGTGTATCTTGTGTCGTTCTCAGTGCATCTAGAATTACTACTACATACTTCGTGCGGATTTAGTTATTGTGGCCCTCAGTTTGTAATGGTTTTCATCTCCTTGCAGGTCCGAGGAAGAAATATTCCCAAGTGACCTGAGCAGCACGTGATCCGAGGCTGGAATGAAGCCTGCTGAGAGACTGCCACGTGGACCGAATTCTTAGGGCTGGAAATGTGGAGGTCACACGTCGTGGCTGATGCTGCTGCTGCTGCTATATATATGAGACCTTCGTCCACAGATGAAGGCGATCGAGTTGGCGTGAAGAAAAGCTCATACAGAGAGCCACGATCCAGATAGAAAAAGAAAAGAGAAAGAAGAAGAGCAGAAGGAGAAGAAGAGAGGTAGAGAGCTCGAGAAGAGTGTGAAGAGAAGAAGAAGCAGAGAGTGAGAGAAGAGCAGAAGAAAGAGAAAGAAAGATAGAGAGTGAGCAAGAGAGCTCGTGGAGAAGTAGGAAGATCTTACCTGAAGATCCGTCTACTGGACCGTGGATCAAATCCAGGCCAGTCAGCTCCGTTGAGAGCCACATTGTGCACTTCATCTTTCAGCTTCCTGTTTTGCTGAAGTCATTTTCGTTTATTGTTTTTCCTTTGTTTTCTGGTTTGCTGTGTTTCCGATACTCTGTAGAGAGGTCGGGGTTCCTCCTGTTAGTTCAGGAGAAGGGAGATTGATACCTCCGGTTGCAAGCAGCAGGTGGGCTGCTTGTGGGTTCCCTCCGGGTTGGAGGAAGGGAGATTTATCTCCGGTTGTGCTTCCCTCTGGGGTTCAGAGGAAGAGAGACTTGGGTCTCTAGGTTTCCCTCCGGGTTGGAGGAAGGGAGACTTGTCTCCGGTTCTGGGCTTGTGGATTCAAGTCCAGGGGTTCCCTCCAGGTCTGGAGGAAGAGAGACCGTGTGTCTCTGGTTTGCTAGTGACTGGTGTCACTAGTGGTTCCCTCCGGTTGGGAGGAAGAGGGGAGGCTGTTCCCCTGGTCAAGCTGTTTGGCAGCATTTGTTGCAGACTGAGTCTGCTGTTTCTAGCGTGAGCTAGTGGAAGCCACACTCGGTTTGAGTGTGGGGTGGATGTAGGTCTGGAGGACCGAACCACCTAAAAATCCTCTGTGCAGTGGTCTGATTTCTCTATATGTTTTGCTTCCGCTAGATGTTTGCATAGGGGCGCTCCAAGTGGTTGATCAGATCTTGTTCTGAGTGTTTAATCCGTTGAGTGAGCGAAAGTTTATTTGAGTGGAAGAATGGTGCTACTGCTATTTAGTCTTTCAGATTTGATACATCTGTCTAGTCAGCACTCTAGATAGTTAGTGAGCATCATAACCCTTTAATTGGGTAAAGGTTTTTAAAGGGTTATATTCATTCACCCCCCCCTCTGAATACTGCACCGAACCTAACACTTCCTCCCCGTCTTCTTATCCCCGGGTGGATTCCTCTTCCCATGCGGGCCCATCTCCTCATTCCTCCATTGGACCCTATTCTTCTAACGGGCCTTCTTGTCTCGCCCATGCTGCTGTTGGCCCAATCAATTCTCATTCCCACCTTCGTAATTCTTCCAGGCCCATGTATTCCTCAATTCCCAGAGTGGGCTTTCCTTCTTCTCAGGCCGGATCCCCTTATCCGGCCCATCAACATTATCATGGTCTAAATTCATCATATCTTGCTCAAGCTTGCCCATATCCTTCTCGGACTCTTCCTACCGAGGAGATGAACGCTCAGGCCCAACGCCATCTTGCTGAATTGCAAAGGCAAATCAGTCCTCAAACTTCTTTGGATATCCCATTTGCATTCCGAGGTCTTCAGCTTCCCCCACGTCAACAGAATCCGGCTTATCGTCGCTATGGTGGAGTCGGTGACCCCTACGTGCATTTGAAGGAGTTCTTATATGAGTCGGCCCAGTTCCAGCATGATCAACACTTGATGGCCTATTTGTTTGGCCTATCTTTAGAGGGCCCGGCCAAGGATTGGTTCTTCACGTTACCGCAAGAGCAGATGATGAATTTTCAAGCCGTTCAAGCAAGATTCATTCAGCAGTACCAGGATCAGGTTGGGCCCATACATTCTTTGGTTGATCTGTCCCAAGAGAAGATGACGCCCGACGAGGAATTCTCCACATTTGCCGACCGCTGGCGTCGCCTAGCCGCGCAAGTTCCGGGGCATATTCCGGAGGGCGAGCAGATCAAGATGGTTATTTCTAACGCAACGCCCGAGCTCAGATGTATCTTAGCCCTGAACGATGTCACATCCTGGCAACAGCTTTACAATCGAGCCTGCTTCGTTAGCCAACAACTCCTAGTGTCCTTTAACCATGAGTCTCCTCCACCGTCACCTTCTACATACACTTTCCCTCCGCCCTCCACCGTAAGTCAGCCCTCCACCTTATATCCCTCCATGAGTCGACCGTCCACTCCCACACACCCCTATACCTCCATGTGCTCCACCGCATACCAACCATCCACGAGTCGGCCCTCCGCTATTTTATCTCCTCACACCCCTCCACCTCCGGTCAAGGAAACACCACACTGCGAGTGGGTAGATGCCATCCATTACAATCCCACTCCCCCCACGCCGCCACATCATTCCAGCCCTCCGCCTTCGCCTACGCAATCCCCCTTACCTACGCAACCTCCGCTACCATCCCCACTACCTTCTCACACCCCTCGGCATCCTCCTTGCCCGAAGCGGGCTTCTCACTCTCCATTGTCGGAATCTCTTACAGACGTTTTCAGGGCTTTGATGGCCACCCATGCATTGCAGCTCCCTCCGGTTGTGCCTTGCCGACCCGCAGTCGGGAATTTACTCCAATTTTGTGAATTCCATCGTCAGCAGGGGCATTTGATTGAGGACTGTCCCGAGTTCCGGGAGTTTGTTTACAGCTTGGAAGACAAGAAGATGATCGATTGGGCCGCCATGCATGAAGCTATCTTAAATCTCCGTAGCCAGCAGCAGCAGCAGTCGCCGCCCAGGCAACCATTTCCACTACAAGACCAGGGGCACCCCTATGATTCTTTATCGGGCATTACACCTACTCCATCACTTACTCCATCACCTATGATTTTGCCTACCTCATTGCCTACCTCGTCACCCTCTTCATCTCCACCTACCCCCTCACCTTCACCATCTCCTATTCAACCTCCAGAGCCTCCACCATCCCAAGCCTCTGCTCAGGCTAGTGCTACCTCTTCTTCCTCCTCCATTTCCACCATCGCTTTTACTCCCGACGCCGCTCGACGTGTCGTGTCGATACGTCGAACGTGGGCGCCACGACCCTCCAATTCCTCTACCTCACCACCACTTTCACCATCTTCACCTTCATTACCTTCATTGACCACATCACCCTCTCTACCATCTCTAATACCCCTACCGCCATCACTCCCGCCCTCACCGCCTCCTCTCCCAAAGACCCTTATCCCATCACCTCCACCATCTCCACCGCCTTTGCCCTCCCCTTCGCCATCATCGCCCGAGCTTGAGCAGGCTATACCTATACCCACAACTCCACCTTCGCCTTTACCCCCTCCTACGCCGCCACCTTTGCCCTTACCCCCACTTACGCCTTCTGATCCTTTACCCACACCTTCCAAGCCTATTACCTCCACTTCTCCATCCCCTTCCACCCCACGGAGCGGGTGTGCGTTATCTTTGGTGCCCCTTGGGTCTGGTCCCCAGGGAGATAATGAGCCGAGCCAGGTTTTGATTGTGCTTTTCAAGATTCAAGATGTCATTTGTCGCATGCCAATCCGGGTCCTAGTCCCTGGCTATTTTGGGGATAAAGATCCTGCATTTTTAGAAATGTTTACAAAGAAGAGTTCCCTTGCACTAGTGCCAGTTTCTTCACAAGCAAGGCCGGTGGCAATCTTATTGCTCGCCGGAGGATTCACTATCGATGCTGTTATTTCTTCTCGCTCCATTACTATTCAGTTCACTGGCCAAGAGGGGTTCTCTACCCAGATGGTGCTCACTCATGCAGCCGCTAAAAGCCTAATGAATTCTATATGCAAGGGGTAGTTGGCCGTGTTTTCTGCATTCTCTAAGGACATTCTACATCTGTTATGCAATCTCCCTCGGTTTATTGGTAAGTCAGCCACGTCAATGCCGCACATTACTCCCCCTCAGTTCTGTCCTGCTTTTCTGGTAAGGGAGTTATGCTTCGTGGCCAGTTGCCGAGTAGAGTTGTCGAATCTCCATGTTCTAGTGCCAAGAGATAAGACTCCATGGTTCTATGATACTCATCATCCTGAGGAGTCAGTTGCTCAAGAATGTCCACAGCATGTTAGCACCGTGAGTCTAGAGGCAACCACCCCGATGAAGCTACATATTCACAGTCGGGCTAGGTCGTCTGCCAGATGGGCCCGCTATTTGAGAAAACATTATAGATTAAGAAGCCCGAAGGCCCGAGTCCGTGTCAGACGGATTCATTTCAAGGAGATTTCTACCAAGAAGAGGCGACGTCGCAAGTGCAAAGGCTTATGCACTCGAGGGGTCACTACTTCCTCTTCTCCTTTCTTCCCTTCATCATTTCTTCTACTCAGCTCCCACCCTTGGGTGGTGTATTTACCTTCTCCCAATCCAATTTCTGTTATTTTCTCCTCTCTTTTCGGGTCTGCAAACCCCCATTCTTCTTTCTCCCTTCATCCTGAACCTCGGATTCTTAATTTTCTCATGATTCTAGGCCTCGGCCTAAGTCATCCTTTCATCCCACTTTCGGGGCTTCTTCTGATCATTCTCCTCCGGTATCCCCGGGTTCTACTTCTCATTCTCTTTCCCCGACCCTGTCGGGTGTCCCACGCGCTCTTTCCCCGACCTTGTCGGGTGTCTATCATTTTCCTTCCCCGACCTTGTCGGGTGTTTATGCTTCTTCTTCCTCACCTCTAGCGGGTGATCGCTACTCTCCTTCTCCGACCACGTCGGATGATTCTTCTCCTCCTATTTTTACTTACTCCTCTCCACCCTTTCGGGGTTCTCACCCTTTTTCTTGCTGTTTTCGAGGCTTTAGCCCGCCTTGATCTCAGTTAATCCATGTTTATTCTGTATCTGGTTCTTTGTTATCAGGGCCTTAGTGCCTTAACGAGGGAGTTCTAGCCCTCGTCTCTCTTCCTTTTTTATCCCTTCTTCGTCCAGTATGAGGTCTGCCACTCCTCTATGTCAAGGAATCCAATCCTTTGCTCTCCTTTCATCCTTTATCCTGACAAGCAAGGAAAACAAAGTTCGCACTCCTCAAAGCTCGATGATCAAAATCGCTTCAGGGTGTCGGTTTCCATGCCATGGATTTGCAAAGGTATCTTTTATTTTGTGCAAGAACATGTTATCATTGCTATTACTCTGTTATTTTTGCACGTGCTTATAATGTTGGTTCTTTAAAACATGGTTGAGTGGCCTTAGGCTTTAGTTAGTTTACTTAGTCAAATAAGTCACTTCTACAGCATCTTTAGGCTAGTGATAGCTCCGCGGTGGGAGTCTAGTTTCCTTCCCTGATCGTTTAAGGTGACCTTTGAGTATGGGTTTTTCACACACAACACGGCGAGCCATAGCCGACCCCTCTAGTGCAACAACGTTGCTGCTTTGGCCATACTTTGGGTATGCACAAAGGTCCTTTCTCTTCTCTGCTCGGCCAAGTGCAGGGGCAAGAGATTGATGGATAAGATGACCAACCTAGGCACTCCCCAATACGAGAGAGGTCTCAAATAGGGGCAGTCTTGACCCTCAAAAGTGAGCTTTCATACTATATCTGGCCAATAAGGGCTACCAAAATGAGAAAATGAATCAATGCAAAATTATGAATCAAAGGCATGCCAAGAGTGGTAGTACAGTTCCCCGCGGGACGTCATGAGCCCGGTCGCATGCGTGCCTAATAAATATGGGTCTAAAAACTAAAGACACAAAGCCCCGGCGCAACAGGCTATCTCTTTGAGGGGTAATGCCCTGGAAAGAATTCGAGCCTTGATATCTCCCATCCTGCACGAAGTTTGTCTCCAATCTATCTTCTGCTTCTCCCTCTTAGGCTGGGTTGTATCCCGGGTATGGCCTTAGTAGGGGCACCGTTCCTTAGAAACAGTTGGTTGTGGTAAGTCACCCTCACATGTACACCCTGCTTAAGGGAAACCTTTAGTGAAAGGGGTAGGAACATCGATCCCTGACTAGTAGTTTGAGCATGTCTTTAGGTGCTACGGATTGCTATGTCAACATCTAAAAAAAAATCAAATATTACCAAAAGTCTAAAAAAAATCAAATACTTCAAAAAAATCTAAAAAATCAAATATTGTCAAAAATCCAAAAAAATCAAATACTTTAAAATTTCAAAAAAAAATTAAATATTTCAAAAACCTAAAAAAATCAAATATTTCAAAAAATCCAAAAAATGAAATACTGTTGAAAATCTAAAAAAATAAAAAAATCTAAAAAATGTGTCTTTTTCATACATTTGTATTTATTTTAAGGACAGATACGTAATTTGTTTGCTAAGTGTGCAGGTTGCAAGTACTCAGGCGTTCCTTGCTATATCTTTGTGCTCTGCCTCCTGTCCACATCTTTGATCTGTTCTTTTCTTCTTCGATCCACTCTCTCGATCTGTTCTGAAGCTCATGTCCTTCTCAGTTTTTGTTTGTAATGATCATATCTTTATGAGAGGACTTTGCCTCACGATTATGAACCTGGCGGTTCTGCTTCATTCTAATCTTGGGTTTTGATTGAATGGCGTATTTGTTTATGTCTTTTATCCCACCGTGTCCTTGTCACATGTTTATGTCCCACCGTGTTGTCCCGCACATGTTGTTTTATCCTTCACCGAGTGTTGTTAGTTGTCTTGCACATGTCGTTAGTCACCCCTTTATGTCCGTCATGTTCTTGTCCCAACCGTGTGTTGTCCCACCGCGTTGTTGTCTTGTCACACCGTGTTCATGCATGTATGTTGTTCGTTCATGCCATTGCATATATGCTCGTGTGCCTTTGTTATGTTATGTTGCATTGTCTCCCATTTCATTTGACCGTTATGTTATGTCGTGTTGTTTGTCGTTCAGTTGATAGTTATGTTATTTTGTCTATGTTTACACTTGCTTGTTTATCATATTTATTTTATATATGAAAAAATAAAAAAAATCAAAAAATGCCATTTCGCCTACACAGGTAAGTCAGGTATGGCCTTCTATCCCTACTCACTGTTGCATTACTATATGGTATCTATATTGTTATATTATCTCGAGAACCGGCTGGTCATTCATGTGTTCCAGGATCTGACGTTCCCCTCTAACAAAAACGATGATGATCTAGGTGCACATGTTTAATCATCGGATAGGCCATTAGGTTGGGAAAATTAGGGAATGATGGTTCTATCACGCACGCCGTGGTTGCGGATAGTGTCTTGACCCTCATCGTTCCAATCTAGCAATACTATTCTCGAGTACTTTCTATTTTATGATTTCTTTGCATTCGTTTTGATGATTTCTTTATTTTAGCCCAGCATACATCATGTCACATTTTGAGCACGCATGCCTCGTGATCCGTTCAAGGTTTCTCCTCAATAATGGTTAGTTGCACTTCATGTCTCTTGGATAAAAGATCTTTATTCCACTCTGAATTTGAACGATTTCTATGATCTTTTCGCTTGGTCTGGTTGGCCAGTGTGATTCCTGTTTGGATTTTATCTCAGTTATATTTCTCTTGCTTTTTACGTTGTGCTCCTTTCCGACCCCCTCATTGTCTGTGGATTGTGTCCCCGATGAGCCTGGTCGTGCTTCCTTTTTTTCCTATTAGTTTAGTTCTCCAGACATGTCTCATTCTTGTCATCCAGTCCTGGTGGTTAGTTCGGCGATTTCGGGAGAATTCCTGTCGCTTGTTGGTTAAAACGGGTGTCTTTTGCCTTGATGCCCGCTTATCATTTCTCTCCGCTTCATCTCCATTTCACGTCGCTGTCGCTTTCGCTCCATCTCCTTTCCATTTCACCTCCGCGTCGCTTTCGCTTGCTCCCTTGCAAAGCGGACATCAAGGAGGGGCATCTGTTGACACCCGTTTTTAGCCTGCAAGTTGAGTCATTTCTCTTATTCATCATTTTGATGCCCCGAATTACCCATTAGTTTGGAGCCTTTATTGGATGGATTTCGAGCCCATTTCATTATTCCATTCATTTTGAACCTTGGAGATCATTATTTCATAGAGCCCTGGAGCCTATCTTGTCACCTTCCGGCCTTCAAAGTCACCTTACGGCCCATTTAGGCCGGCTTCCCTCAAGCATTCAGCCCCCTTTCGTTGCGCAGTCTTGAAAATAGTCCTTTTTCATCCCCTTCCTTTCCTCTTTTCAAAATGTGTCCTTCACCAAAGTTATTCATCTTTCAAATCCCTACAATTTCTTCTTCTACGTCTTTGGCCAGTTCTGCACCAATTTCAAGTTATTTACAATTTTTTGGCAGACTGCATTGTTCACCTATGTCCCGATATTCTTTCTCTCTCTTCTAGCCCTATTTTCTCTCTCTTATGATCATTTTCTCATCCTACTTTCTTCATAAAAGTTGTTCATTTTTGAGTTATCTATAATTTTGTCTTCTACCACTTTCGCTAATTCTGCACCGTTTGGGAGATATAATCCAATTTCCAAAGTCACGCAAAGTCTACCTTAAACGGTCGTGTTAATGGCCGTTCATTGTTGCAAACGGTCAGTTGACGACCGTTTAACCCTTAACGGTCAGTCGTCTGACCGTTTATCCAATAAGAGTCCAGCCTGCTCTGGACTCTATCTCCACGAACCTACGCGATGTGGCTATCTTGCGGCGGCCATAACTTCTAGAATACTTATCCAAATGGATCCCCATTTTTTCCTACTTCTAGCCCTTTGTATTATCTTTAATTTGGTTCATAGAAATCAAAATTTGATGGACTATATCTTCTGGAATCGTGGCCGCAATATCAGGTTTTTCTACTTTTCGTGCAACCAAAAAACCCTGCAGATTAGGTTCCAGAGGCTTCTTCCAAGAGCCATAACTTCCACGATCTTCAACCAAAAAGAGTCATGTTTGTTCCTACACCTTATCTTGACTATTATCTCGAGAATGATCTAGAGATCTCGAGATTTGGTGGACTCTATCTTTTGGAATCGTGGGAGAAAGTTGGGGGTTTCACCACTTTTTCTATATAAACCTGCCCAGATTTCCTGTGCGACGGGGGCGTGTTTTCAAGGCGACGGCGAAGCCATGCCGAATTTTCTTCATCCTCCTTCGACTCTAGCCTGAAGAGGGAAGTATAAGCTTCGTTTTGGTTCCTTATTTTCTCGATTTCATCATCGTTTGCCCTCCTAACTTTGCCCCTACTTTTGGTAAATCATCACAGTTTGCTGATTTTCTGCTACAACTTCGCGACGGGGGCCTGTTCATCAAGCCGGTGCGGAGTCATGCTTCATCCTTTTCGTCCTCCCTCAACTCCATCTTGAAGAGGGGAGTATTAGCTTCACGTTGATTATATGTTTGTCTTATTTCTCATATCTTTTCCCCCTCTTCCAAGCCCCTACTTTTGAGGTTTCACCCCACTATTCTGCACTTTGCTGAAACTCAGATTTCTTGCGACGGGGGCATGTTTGCGTCGCCGGTGCGAGGCCGTGGGGCACTCTTTATCCTCCCTTTCAACTCCAGGCTCTAGAGGGAAGTATAATCTTTGTGTTCCTTGGTTTTGGGCTCATTACCGTGTCATCTTCATGCATATTGTGTCCATGAGTTTTGCTTGATCATTCCGTTTTTATACTTCGTCATTTTTCTCCCATGTTCTGCACCCTCATGTTTTCTTGAGTTTTCCACCCCATTTTTCACTGGTCTCTTCCCCGTTTTAAACTCTCCTTTCTACCCTAGTTTCACCACAACACTCCCACCTTTCCATAGCATCCACTCTTTCCTCTTTTGGTGTTCTATCTTGTGAGATATTCATCATTCTTTGAGCCCATTTTGTGCACTGTTCTGAATTTTCTGCACAATCCATATTTTTTCTCTCCGGTGTCATAACTTTCTGTCCCGACCTCCTTTTTGAGTGATTCTTGTTCCTACTTCTTTACAACACTCAAGTCTTCTGTCATCTCAAATTTCTTTTCATTTTGATATCATTTGCCCTACTGTTTGCATCAGTCTTTGCACCCACTTTACACTGTTTGCATAGTTTTTCTTGTGGCATGCACTTTTACACCTTGTTTATCTATGTTCATCATGGCATATTAAATCAATTTCTTCATGTTAATCTCATCACAATATACACACCTATTGTTTGCACCCTTCCATAGGGGTTAAAAAAACCTCCCCCGGTAAGTTTGCCCTCAATCTTTCATGCTACTTTATGCACTTGGGCAGATTTCTACACTTAGCATTTTCTAATAGGTTTTGCCTCTTGTTTTGTGTTTGTTTCACAGGAAAGCATGGAAAGTGAGGCCCTTACCTTCTAGCCGGCTGGAAGGAAAGGAGAGGTAATCCACATAGTTCCCGCATCTTGATATTGAGCGCGATCATCCTCTTTTTCCAAGGTACACAACGCACTTAGTATTTTATATTCTTTTGGCGTTGTCATTCCTTGGTGGCGATCACGACATTCTTTTACATCTTTTATCGCTTCTGTCTTGTTGTATGATCATGCTACCATGTTTACATAGTCACATGTTCATGATGTTCACTTGATATGCACATTATGTTATCACTTATGCACATATGCTTGCCTATGTGACTTGTGACACCACGCTACATATTTTCCACATCTACAAGAAGGTCATACTGGCTTCTGGTATAGCCTCGGCTATGCAGGCTTCAAAATGAGCAGCGTCTGCAGAGCAGTGATGATCGCCTGTCGAGTTTCTTCACTCAAAGAAAGAATTTCCCAGATCGTAAATCGAGCGGGGAGCTTTTTGAGCAACTTCATTATTCGGCTCCCAGTCCGGACATTGGAGAGCTTCATCTCTTCAGCCCCTATGGGCTTGGGGAGGTTTTGATTTGTGGGTCCAAACGGACCTGCTTCATCTTCCTCGGACTCGGCACCCTCTTGGCTGGCACCGACTGGCGGATCTTCTTTATTAGCTGATGTAGGGCAAGCTCCATCTGCATTTGCATTCTCAGTAGATTGCGTTGTCTGCGGGTGAATGGCCCCGGGTGTAGGGTTAGCCTCTTGACAGGGCTATTTCCCCTTTGACATCTTCATAAATTCAAGGAATGAAGGGGCTGCCTTGCCCCCACTCTTGTTGTATAGGCCTGACGGAGGAGGGATTTGGACTCCCTTGACTTCCGGCGGAGGTGTCTTGTAGGGTTGCTCCCCTCTGAACATGATGTTGTGGTTGGGTGGTGGCTGGCGCCCCCATCTTCGGCCCGACCGAGTGGCATGTGCAGCAGTTGCGGCCTCGGCTTTGCCTCCCCTAGCATGGGGTGCGAAGCAAATTTCTTCTTCTTCCTCTTCTCCGGGTAGGTTGAAGAGTGCTAATAGGGTATTGCAGGAGATAACCTGTGCTTTATTGGCTCCAGCGGCCTTTCTTTTCTTCTTCTTTTGCTTTCTCTTCTTTTTGGTTTCTGCGGGTGCCTGCCCCCAGAACAGGCTGCCCTCTTCAGGGGGTGTTGCTTCAGCTTCCTCCACCTGTTTGAGTGAGAGTTGTTCCAGCTCTTGCCATGGGACGTGGTCCCGTAGCAACAGAGGTTTCAATTCGGGCTGCACATATTCATCTAGCCCTTCAATCAGGTGCTGTAGTCGAAGGACCCCAGGATTGGTTTCCTTGATTACTGGTAGCGGAGTCTGTCTTCTCCTGTTAGGTGTATGTATTCTGATGGCTGTAGGTGGAGTGACCCATATAGGTGCTACCACTGGCGGAGCAGGCCGGGGTGTAACGCCACGGATATGTGCCCCCTCTTTCGGGCGGGGTGCCCTCTTCTTCTTGTGCTTTACAGGGATCTGCTGCCACCCCTGCTGTTCTTTCACGGGCTCCAGGAAATGGATTTTGTAGATGCTCCGTGTGCTTGCTTCAGAGATCTCCTCAGGTAAGGCCTGGTAGAGGGAGATCATGTTGACTGCTGCTCTCCTGCGAGGGGCTTCATGTGGCTGAGGAGGGTCTACTTTGTACTCTCCCAGCTCTATTTCATTCTTCTTTACCATTCCTTCGATGATGTCTTTGAAAACATAACAGTCTTCGATTGGATGTCCCAACATCTGGTGATAGGGGTAAAATCTGGGACTATCTTTTCTTTTCAGGTCCTCCGATCTTCTTGGCTCAGGAAGAGTGACCATGCTGTATTCTGTTACCCAGTCGAATAGGACTCAGGTCTTGTCTTTTGGAAAGGAGTAGGCTTTCTTCATCTTGTCCCTCAGCGAAGGACCTTCTTTGTCATCCAGAGCTTTCGCAGGTTGCGGGGGAGCCGCCTCCTTGACTTTCTCTTTCTGCTGTTCGAACGCCTTGATATCAAGCGCATTTGCTTCTTTAAGTGTGGGGCGTCGTTCCGCAGCCTTGCCTTTCTGGGCTGTGCTGGCAGCTGGCGCCGGGACAGGCTTGGCTAGAAAAGCCTCCACTTCGGCCACCACATTATTCAGCCGGTCGAACGACCGTATTTCCATTCCAATCATCTTCTCCAGAACCTCCCTCCTGAGGTTTTGTATGCATATTTGTACCGCGTCCTCCTGATGCGGGGGCCGCTTGCATCTCATTCCGAGGTTCCTCCACCTCTTGATGTAGTCAAGGGCTGTCTCATCTACCCTTTGTTTTGTTGAGTAGAGTTTAGCCACCGTGACCTCCCTCTCTGTGACATGGAATCTTTCTCTGAACTTTCTCTGCATATCCGGCCAATCACTGATTGACCCGGCCGAGAGGCTAGAGTACCACTCAAATGCGAGCCCTGTCAGCGAGGACCCGAAGAACTTCAGCAGATATGATTCGTCGGTGGCCAGATCACCCATAACGGTCATGTAATATGCAATATGCTCTTTAGGGGACGTTTTCCCGTTGAATTTGTCAAACTTAGGTGACTTGTTGACCCCCGGGGGAAGTCGTTTAGCCGCATGATGTTGTGGGTAGGGCACCCGATAGGCATCAAATGCGACATAGTCACCTTCACTTTTCTCTGCGAGCTTCAGCTCGATCATTGTAAGACCCCGAGTTTCTGTACAAATATTAAATTTCGTAAATAGTAAATGTTGAATAGTGACTGAGGTAAATAGTAAATAGTAAATGTTTTTGACTATCGTGTAAATATTCTGAAAAATGATAGTTAATTAGTAAACACCATGATAAACACTTTGGTCTCCTGTACCTGACCCTAATAAAATCATTTACATGGCTTAATCAGTGATTTAAGCCTGACTTAAAAACGCGGAAAACACTAAAATATAACTACCTTGGAAAAATCTGCAAAAATCACATCTGATAGAGAGTATTTTTCTTAGCAACTTTGTCTTCTGAGTTTCATCGGTAAAAATCAAAAACTCTCTCTATCGACTAAACCGTTGAACATTGGGTTAAATTATTATTTTAATCTTAAGATTGGGAGATTAACATTAAACCTCGTGATAAAATTCCATAAAAATCATAATCTGAAAGATCACGTCTTGATTAGCAATTTTGTCTTCTGGGTCAATTTCATTAAAAATCGTTTAGTGACATTAAATGAAGGTTTTAGTTAACAATGGCTTAATCTATAGGATTAGGCTTAGATTAAGGGTAACCTTACCTTGTGGAACACGTGAAACCGTGTTTGGGTTGGCATAAACACGTCTTCAACACTGCCAAGGGAATTGCGGCTCTGACCAGCCCGCGTGAGAAGTTTAAACACTTCTCTACAAACCTATAAATAGAGGAAGCATTCCTAAGCATTCCTCTTAAGCAACTTAAGGATTTCTTGCTGCTGTCTTGCTGCTGTGAAGCTTTGCAAGACCACTATTCATCTTCTTCCCCAAGCTTTCTCTTATTTTCATCGGTTAAGGTAGGTAACCATGACACAAACTTGAATTCAATAAAAGGAATGATAGGGCATCATGTTAGCTTGCATATTTCATGATTTTCCATGCTTAAACCCATGAATTGAAGCCCTCATTGCCGGATTATACTTCTGTTTTCGCTGTTCCCATGTTACAAAGAAAGACGGTTCCAACCGGACCGCTTATCTCTTAGACGGCTTAGAACTGATCGCCTCAATTGCTTTAAGCGGCCCAATTTTAACCATTTCACATGAATAACGGTCAACCAGAGACCGCTTTAGAATGAAATTAGTAGTATTATCATTTTATCGTATTTTATATACACGGTTAGAAAACGACCGCTTTACATGATACACGGCCCCACTATAACCGTAGTATCCTTTTACCCTTAAAACGGCCCATAGATAACCGTTTTACAGCCAGTAGGTTTAACGGCCCACTGTCATCCGTTTAACTTCCAGAAAACCTGATTTTTACTATTTTGACCTATTAAAAATGTTAATTAGTAAAATTTGACAATCCATATAAATAACAGATAATGACATGAGTAAATTTCTGTTATTTGCAATATCTATTTTGATAAATTGTTTAAAGTGGAAACTATTGTAATTCACTTGTAACTTTGGATAAATTGGTTAATTACCATAGGTAATTTCTGTAAATTACTGTAAATCAAAATATTACTGGCCGACTTATGGCAAGTCTTTGGCCAATTAACCGGACACTCTATCCGGTAAACTTCACATTTTTTTTTACCGTGAGACATTTTTACCGTGGTAAATTACGGTTACATCATAACTATCGTTTTAACTTGATAAATTGACCGATTACCCTTGGATAACCTTCGATCATATTTGAGCCCGGAATTGACCAATGGACATTAAACTGAAATTAGTTGGTTTAATTGTTATTAGCAACCCGGTAACTACTTTGCATAAATTATCTTATAATTAGATATTATCGTTATACTTAATACGGATTCTCTTGAACCGTATTTCTTAAAAATACGACCCGAGTGGTTCGTATATTCGTTCTTCAGAACTTACTTCTCTCTCTCGAACGGCTTACTGTCAACTGTTCATTCTTGACCCCGTGACTCGTTACTCATGAGAGTACGGCCCGGTGTTCGCCGTACGACTACCTTGTTTTGGGTTTTCGTCGTGTTTATACTCTTGAATCAGAGGAGACAAGTGTCGTCCTTTACATCTTATACCCGACAGAAATTCATCTGATTATATTGGCCATAATTGACTATGTCTAGACGGGGGATCGGTGATCCAATTGAAATGAAATGCCGACGCATCATAAGGGCCCAGTCTGGTCCTGGGGAGAGCGCCCGAAAAGATATTGAGCCCATTGGGATGTTTATGACAAGGGTGAGGCATTGCACCCGAATACTTGACTTGACTTGTTACGTCTATGACAAACTCTTGATACTCGACTCGTGTGTATTTACTTGGTTACATGTGTAACATATTGCTGGCCAAATTCTCTATTGTACTTTACTTGTTTACTACTTGATAAATTACTATATTTCTTGACCTTGCAAGATATTCTATCGTCATTCTTTATTTACTGCATTTCATATAAATTGGAAATCAATAGTTAATTACTTAAACCTGTTTTTGGTTATCTACTGAGCGTGTTTAGCTCACTCCTACTGTTTCCCCTCTTTCCAGGTGACGAACTTGTCGGGGATGGACTGGAGTGATATCGAGAGATAGTTTTAGTTTATTGAGTCAGTTTGTACCCTTAGCATTAGTGAGAGATTGTTCTAGCATTTTACTTATTATTTGGTTGTAGTCGTTCTACCCAGTGTACTCAACCTTATTTCAATAAAACTTTGATTATTACTTTTCCAACCTTTAGTGCAATGGATTGCAATGGTTCGGAATTATATATTGCTCGCTTGCCTCTAACCGTACGTCCCGAGATTCCGCATCGGGGCGTGACAATCATCCTCTCCACCATCATCCGGTTCACGACCGTGGGGTCAATCGGTTCTAGATAGAAGTGCGCCGGCTGCAAGTATGGGGTGACCAGGGTGGTCACCTGTGGAGGACGTAGCAGCGGGGGTGTCGGGTGCACCTGAGGGAGCACCGGAGGTAGCAGCGGCTGAGACTGTGGCGGCCGCTGTTGTGCTGTCGCCATGCTTGGCTCTGACGGCTGGGACAGTGTATAGAGCGGTGGAGGGTCGTCACGACGAGCCGCTCCCCGAGATGACTCACCCTGGACTTCGGGTGATTTAGAAGCTGATGAATGTTCAGTCTTTTCCATCAGCTGCTTCTTCAGAGAGTCTATCTCCCGTTGATATTTTTGTAGCAACATCAGAACTGATGGGTCTATAGTGGTGGGGATACCCTCTGTTGTCTCCCCGGACGTACCCTCAGGCAAGATGTCGAGGAGGACGTCGTCTTCTTCTTCCGTCGTCACCACATTAGCGGTCAAGACGGGGGCCTTGTCATCCCAGTGGGGACAGACCTGGGGCTGTTTCCCTTTAACCATCATCAGAAGCTCTCTTGCTGCTTCTGTTCTGCGGGTAGTTGGCCCCGGCCGTGCGGCCAATTGAGCCAATTCTTGGGGGTCTTCAGGAAGCTCCCCATATAGGTTAGATATACCAGCCATGTTGCAGGTGAAAACCTGCACCCTTCTCTTTCGTTGATAGACCCTCCTTCTGGCTTGCTGTGGAAAGGTCGGCCTTTCGAACACAGAAACTCTTCTTCTTTCTTCCCGCTCGGGGAAGGCTTCATCGGCTTCGACCTCGAAGCCGTCATTATATCCGTTGTCATCGACTGACGACACCATCATTCTATCTCCCATATCTCATTCTTTCTCCCATATCTCCTTCGGCAGTAATCTTCCTCAGTGGCGACTGTCAGCATTAGTCGCTGCTGTCCGAGTGAGGGGTTGCCTAAGCCTCGGAAATAATTTCTGACCAAGCAGGTCATCTCTTCTCGACCCCGTTCTTGATGTAGGACGGGGGGTGATTATCGACCTCCACCAGGAGGGATATAGGCCAGCCGAGCTCTGTCGGCCGGCTATTGGAATCTTCGTCCCGCAACAGGGATGTTGGCTTGACGGGCCGCGGCCCGAAAACTTCTGTGGCGCGGAGGATCCGCAACCACCTCTTCTTCCTCCTTCGGGGGCAGGCCCCTTTCTCTTCTCACTTCCGCCTCATCGCTCTCAAGACGACGGCGGATGGGAGTTAGCTGGTGGGCAGGTCGGGTCCGCTTGGGAACCCACACCTGTTTAAACCCCCTCGGCCTGGGTGCCAGGCTTTCCTGGCCATAGTGGTCGGCTTCTTCTATTTCCGCCCTCCTTCCAGCGAGGGCCTGATAGGCATTGTGGACAGGAATGTTGGGGATGACTCGGTCCGGGGTCACCCGTGCAGTGCGTCCGTTGAGGAAGACGCGCATACCTCCAACTAGCATAGATTTCCCGGACTGAGATAGAGTTCCGGTGATTACAACAGCATTCTTGCGAGCCTGGCGACGCTGGCGTCCTCCAGGGTGTTTATTGATGACATTGGGGTGGGTCCCACGTATGACATGGTGCACCAGACAGCTAGCGGCCGGGGCCGGACTTTCAGACAAGTCTTTGCAGCAGGGAACCTTCAGAGGCTCCATTTTCTCTACAGCTTCCTTGACAGGTTCTGGGGCTTCGACCTCCAGCATATCTACAAAGGCTAACCCCAAAAAGTTGGTGAAGCCTACAGCGGCAGGGAAGCTGCCGAATTCCATGGGTACCGCCAGGTACCCTTGCGCGTGTTCAGCGACTATCGAAAGATCGAAGTCAACGCCAGTTATCCCATTGATCGTCATTGATCCGCCTGCACAGACAAACAAAGCAATAATCAGTAGCCTTTGAGAGGGCTTCGAAGCCTGAATATCCCGGCAAAGAGATGAAAGGTGACACTGGTCCCACCGGGCGTGCCAGACTTGTTCGCGACCTTTTTCTTTCTTTCGCGGGTTGATCGACCAACTGACCAACTGGTAGTCAAATGATCGATTGACGACGTAGGCATGCTGTAGATTATGAGAAATCCACTTAGAAATAAATGAATAAAAATGATCAAATAGGGCATGAAATAGCACGAGGTGCTAATGAGGAAACGTGATCGCCAGAGACGCGGGGGCCTCAAAGGATATAAACAATAACAATATGGGAGGGATCGCGAAAAATACCTTAAGCGCGGGTGATTGTGAATGCTCCTTTCTCTTCCAATCGGCCGGCTGATGAAGAGAGTTCTTCAATTAATTACCCTTGCAAACAAAGACAAACACCAATAAAGATATGGATTAGAAACATGGTGAGTGTAGCATCAATTCATAAAAAAATATATGAGCATGAAAACATGTGCAAGAACACACCTTAAGGGTGGTTGCCCTTAAACCCCTATGCAAAGAGGGTGTGGGGAGATATGATGAATGCATGAAGATAAGAATAAAAATAAGGGGAAAGAGTGCAAGAGTTGCACTTATGGGAGATCTCAATGATAGTTGAGAGGAAAATCAACATAATAATGATATATGCATGCATGAATTATGAAGATAAGAAATAAGATAAAGAGGAGATAAGATAAAAAATCTTGTTTGTGGTCCCTGGCTTGAATGCTCGGCGGGGAGAAACTTCAAAAGATGGGATGAGGACTTGATGTTGATGTGAAGAAGCCTCCATAGCCAAGCACCCTTCGGTTCCTGTAAAAGAAAATAAACAGAAGAAGAGAAAAGAGGAACAGACAGAAGACAGAACAGAAGAAGAAGAAGGAAGGAGAAGAGGAGAAGAAGACAGAAGAGGAAGAGGAAAGAAGAATAAGAAAACGGAAGAAGAAGAAGGAAGAAGAAGCCAGAAGGACAGAAGAATAGAAAGGGAAGAAGAAGAAGAAGAAGACAGAAAGGACAGAAAAAACCCAAAGAAGAAAAACAGAGGAAGAAGACAGAATACGGAAAAAGGGAACCGAAGTCGGAGAAAAACAAGGGGATCGAACCCCTTATAGGATTGATCAAAGGGATAAGCATGGCAAGAGTCCATCCCGGGAAAGATAAGAATGGGTAATGGCAAAGCAAGGGAGGACTCATGGGGAGGAAAGATGCGAATGGGGGAAACGAAGGTGAAACACGACCTGGGTCAGGGCGTCAATTCAAGAATTGACGACCTTCACAAAGGCGTTATTAAAAACACGACTTAGATTAGGGCGTTAATTCAAAATATTCAAAATAGGGTCATTTTTTAATTCTCAATATTATTTTCCCATTTTTTAGGTGAAGGTGCATCTCATCGCCCTGATTCCAATGACTATTTTTACGTATTTTTCTGACACCCGGAAGGCCATCAAATCACCTCTGGAAGGGGGTTGAAAATAATATTAAAAAAATAAATTTGAAAAGTGACGACCGTGCATAGGTCGTGAATTCAATTTTTGATTATTTTATTCCATTCAAATTCAAAATAATGTCCTCTTGTAAGTCGTTAATTCTTAAAAAATTCTGAAAAATTCTCAGAAAAATCTAGAAAAATAGAAATTTGAAAGAATGAATGCCCTCCACTATAGTCGTCAATTTTTTTAGAAACGCCTAAGACTTAAGCCGTTATTTAAAAGACGCCCCACATCAAGTCGTTATTTCTGAAAAATTCATAAAAATAGAGAAAAATGCCCAGAAAATCTAAAAAAATCCAGAAAAATAGGGAAAAATAGGAAAAGAGAGGAAAAAGGGAGAAATCCAAGAAAAGTGAGAAAAACCACTCAAACAAAGCTAATTTGAGGGCCAAATGGGGCATTACAAGGTAATATGAGATGTACTCACAGTAACGTCAATTTTGGCGTGTCTACAGCTGCCCCGCCTTGGCGTCTGCTTTGCAAGGGAGCCGAGCAAACTGAAAAGTAGATGCCAAGGTGTGATGAGACACGCAATCAACATCACTTGATGAGAATGAAATCAAAAGCTCGAGATGAAGCAATCCCGGGAAATTCAATGAAATCAACGATGTTTGGATAAAAGAGGGAGTGTGCACGCAGGCACGAAGGAGATAAAAGAATGATCAACTTCCAGCGCGGTGGAAGTACCCCAGGTCACAAACCTGTAGGTTTCACTATTGGGGAGCGGTTACCAGCCAATGTGGACGTGCTGCAGCCAAGGTGGATCAAGGGGAAATGATTGAAATAAGATGATAGAAATCCAAACAAGGAGCTTTCGAGAAAATGACCCAAAACAGCGACAAAACGAACTGAAGACACAATTCAGCAATGAATATCTCATATCTTGAAAGATTAAGATCAATTTGACTCTCCAATCAGCTTATCAGAGTGATTTTTCAATGTTAATTCAAAGTCTTACATGAATGCATGCTGGGTTTAAAAGGAAAAAGTTAAATCAAACGAAAATATAAGATAATCAAGGATAATATTGTTAAGCTGCCCAGACTGAGTCAAGAAAACCATTCTGCGAGCCGATACTAAGTCGAAGCCCGTTTATCCACGCATCAACTCACAAAAGGGAATCATCGTCCCCAGTCTTGGACGGCTCAACGGCCTATCCGTATGACTAAGACGCCTCTAGAATCATCATTGTTTTTGATGAAGGGGAACTCAAATCCCAGATTTACCAAAGCCACAAGGTCCTTGATATAATCTAGTAGCGTATGTAACATATAGTAGAATGCATACAGGGGGATGGTGATAGCAAAAGGCATGGGGGAACTGAGAAATGAGGTGCAAGCACCGTGGGGCTTGGATGATGATGCCCAGCCGGTGGGACCAAGAGCTTCTTCCTGCGCTCAAAGATTCATCAGCCAAGATATAAAAGATAACAAGCAATGAATAAGGCATTTAAGCATAGTAAGCATAGCATGAATCAAAGCATCAATCAACCATTATGAGTTGAATCATGATATTACAAAGCATCATTATTTGTTATTTCGTCATGAGGATGACAATCTTGGCTAATCAAGATGTAGAGTTGAATGATCAGAATGATATATGCCCAATGGCGGAATTGATCAAGAGAAATTAGCAGGAGTTGATTGAAAGATCTGGAGATGAATAATCAGGATGATAATCAGGAGATATGATAATGAGAATGATATAGGGAGATGATAATCAAAAAAATGCCCAGGGTGGCATGTCATGAGAATATCGGGAGAAATTAATAGATTGATAGCAATGAGTGGAGATAGGACTTATCCCGTACTCTTGATCCTTGCAAAGTTATTCCTGCAAAACACCATCAGGAAATACAATGCATTTTTTTTGAAATATGTAAATTTTTATGAGTTTTGGAAAAGATATTCAAATTTTTATGAATTTTTAGAAAATATTTCAAATTTTTATGGAGTTTTGAGAAAATATTCAAATTTTTATAGAGTTTTGAGAAAATATTCAAATTTTTTTTTGAGAAAATATTCAAATTTTTATGAAGTTTTGAGAAAATATTCAAATTTTTATGGAGTTTTGAGAAGATATTCAAATTTTTTTTTTGAGAAAATATTCAAATTTTTATGAAGTTTTGAGAAAATATTCAAATTTTGATGGAGTTTTGAGAAGATATTCAAATTTTTGTGGAGTTTTGAGAAGATATAAAAATTTTTGTGGGTTTTGTAAAAGATATTCAAATTTTTGTGGATTTTTTATCAGGAAATATTCAAATTTTTTTTTTTAGATTTTGGTTTAGACATAGCTAATGCAGCATCAAAGAGTGTTTTGGAACCACTGGCTGGGGGTCCTCATTCCTTTCCTTTTTGCTTAAAACTACCCAAAGCCAGGCGTGCATTGAAAGTGACGCCCTATAACCGACTGCCCTTGATTAACGGTGCCCCTACCAAGGCCATACCCGAGAAACATTCGGTCTTGGAGGGAGAAGAGAAGAAAAATTGGAGATAAGCTTTATGCAGGATAGGAGATATCGGGACTTGAATTCTTTTCAAGGTTTTAACCCTCAAAGAGGTAGTCTGTTGCGCCGGAGCTTTATGCCTTTGATTTTTAAACCCTTGACATGCATACGACCAGGGTTTTCCCTGCGGGGACTTTGCCACTCTTGACATGCCATAATTCACAATTTTACTTTTATCGAAATTTTGACTTGATTTTCATAATTACCTTTTTGGCGAGATGTATATCATGAAAACTCATATGAAAATTTATTTTTATTTTGGGTCAAGACTGCCCCTATTTGAAACTCCTCTCGTATTGGGGATTACCCTGGGTTGGTCATCTCATCCGTCAACCTCTTGCCCCTGCATTCAGCCGAGTAAAGAAGAGAAAAACTTTCAGATATACTCATGGCATGGCCAAAGTAGGGACGGTGTTTATCTAAGGAGCCAGCTAAGGACGCCGTGAAGTGTGTGCGGTGCCCAGCTGAGGTTTGCTCTTAACAAGCGGGGAGAGAATGTTGAATTCCCAGCGCGGGGTTCTTATTACCAAAGGTGCTGCAAAAGTAAGCCTAAAGACTCTTTTGAGATGATTTAATTAAACAAAAGCCTAAGATAAAGGTCTAAAACACCACTTTTAATTTTGTTAAGAAGCACTTCATTTTGAAAATAATGCGTGAAGTAATGAGGGAATGATATCATAAAAATGCGTACTTACGCCAATATTTTACCTTGCAACCTTTCTTGAAGCAGCTGTCAGAGGCGAGATTGATCAACGTGGGATAGTCCTCTTTGGCAGTCAAAAGGATTGGAAGCAAAGGGTTTGAAAGTGGCTTAACAAGAAGGAGTGGTGCCAAGACCAGACTCAGACGAATAAGGAAAAAAGGAAGAGAGGCGAGGGCTAGAACTCCCTTACTAAGGCGCGGAGACCCTGATCACATGAAAGGTCTACAGAAGAAGCGGAGAATTAGAAGGAGGAGTGAGGACTAAAGCCTCGGAAGCAGTGAGAGAATGGGTAGATGCCCAAGGCAGTGGATGTGGAAGAAGTTGGGTCAGACCCATGATTAGGAGGAATTAGAAGAAGAAATTGATAGATGGAAAGAGGCAGATCTGGAGGAGGAGAATCGTGATAGGAGGAATCATCTGGAGGCTCCGGAGGGATAAGATATCGAGGGACGCGGTGCCCTGGGAAGAAATATGGAAAAAGATGATGGAAAAGGAAGAAGAAAATGAAGGAGGTGATGTTCTGGAAGAGCAGAAAGATGAGCTGGAATAAGGATGGAGGGTCCGGAGGTTCCGGGGGAATGAAATCAGGAGGGTCACGATGCCCTGAAAGAAGATAGAGAGAATAAGACAGAGAGTCCGGAGGTTCCGGAGGAAGAAGATGAAAAGGGGCGCGATGCCCGAGGGATAAAGAGAGGGGTGAAAGATCCGGAGGTTCCGGAGGAAGCAGATACCGAGGGACGCGATGCCCTGGGCATGGAAAGAGAAATAGAGGATCCGGAGGCTCCGGATGAATGAGATGGAAAGGCACGCGATGTCCAAGGAGAAGAGAAAGATCCGGAGGTTCCGGAGGAAGCAGATACCGAGGGACGCGATGCCCTGGGCATGGAAAGATAAATAGAGGATTCGGAGGTTCCGGATGAATGAGGTGGAAAGGGACGCGATGTCCAAGGAGAAGAGAAAGATCCGGAGGTTCCGGAGGAATGAGACAGAAAGGGGCGCGATGCCCAAGAAGGAAGTTCAGAAATTTCGGGAGAATGAGATGAAAAAGGGCGCGATGTCCTAGCAGGATAAAGGAGAAATCCGGAGGGTCTGGATGCAGGAGTTGGAACGGGATGCGATGCCCTGAGAAGAGATTGGAAAGGGGACAATGTCCGAGTAATGAGGATGAAGATGAATAGGGTGGGAAATGCGTGATATCCAGAGGTGCCGGAAGGCGGGGAAGATACGGGTTTGGAAACCCGGGCAAGAAGAAGTGCAAATGTATGCGAATGCAATGCAACAGATGTGATGAATGCATGGATGCAACAGAATGCATGAGATGCAAAGAATATGACGAACATGAAGGGCGAGAGGATGAGATCCTCCTTCTTACCCTTGGGGTGGCCCATGTGGAAGATGTGATAGACAAGAAGGTGGAAGAAATAGAAGAAGGCCTTTCGGCACCAAGGTAACCGCCCTTCCATGGCAGTGAAAGTGTACAGCCAATTGGCCCAATGGATGAAGCACAAGCCCATGACGAAGCTTCAATAGTAAATGACAACTCCCTTGGAAAGTGAAAAGTAATAGTGTGAGGGAGTTGGAAAGTTGGGATAGAAAGTCTCGTGTTGCCCAAGGATTGCGGCATATAAAGAGTGTTGAACAAAATGATCTTTTTCCCCTTGTATGGAAGAATGAGTTCAAGCTTCGGAAGTTGGGACAAGGGGTGCCCTGCCAGGCCCTTACAAAGCATCAATGCTTGACATTCTCTGAGCAATGGCGGCTTGACCTCTTCAGCCGTGCTTGGCACAATAACCCGGATTGGCATCCGGCAAATGAACTCTTGCATCTTGAACTGCACGGCAGTGGCCACATTCTTCTTTCGCGGCTCTTGATCATCCTCGGCACAAGTACTTATAGCAGCGCTCCCCTTCCGAGTAGTAAAGGGAGGTGAGGCGGAGGCGGAAGGCTTCGTGGATGGTGGAGGTATAATGGAAAGTGTTGGAGAAAGGATAAGTGGAGGCGGCGGTTCAAACACGTCGAGCTTCTCCCTTTGCTCGGAAGCAGTTTGTGTTGGCTCGAGTGCAAAAAAGGGTTGATCCTGCTCAGGATTAGCCACGGGTAATAGGTTAAGTGGTGGAGTAGGGGTAGTTGGGTTTGGTGTTAAAGGTGTAATAGAGGGTTGAGGTGGCGGTAACGGGAGACTAATTGGGGAAGGTTCGATGGTGGACTCGGTGGAGGCTGATGGTGTGGAGGTTAATGGCTTAATGGGTGGAGGTTTAATGGAAGGCTCGGTGGAGGCTGGTGTTGTGAAGGTTAATGGTATAACTGGTGGGAGTGTAATTGGTGGAGGTTTAGTGTAAGCGGTGTCAGGGATAGGAGGAGACTCAAGGAGTGCCGGCGTAGGTGATTGGAGTATCGACCCATCATCGTAACACCAACTAGTCTCATAAACAGGGGTTGGATTGGGTATGGTGGTTTCATCCTGAGCAGGGGGTTCATCAAATGATAATGGGGGGAGAGGGAAACGAAGGAAACTCGGAAGGGGTGCCTGCGGAACTTCATCGTCATATATCGCTTCAAATTCTTCAATTGCCGGCTCTTGCTTGCTTGAACCGCCAATGCCATAATCAACTCTCCTATCTTTCCATTCATTCTCCATCTTTGTAATATTATCCAAAGCAGCATGAAGAGGGTTGACTGGAGTAGGAGGAGCGGGCCGCGGGCCCATAACCCTCTTTAATTGTTCCTCCATCATAGTAATTTTGTCAATAAGAGTTTGTTGGAAGGGCGTGACTTGTGCAACAGAAGGTTGACAGGGCCTTGAAGGAGGTGCCGTATAAAAAGGCTGCGGAGGGGGATTAATGGGCCAACCTGTAGAAGAAACCGGATAGGCCGGATTGCAAGGAATAAATGGGCCTTGGTGCCGTGATGGAGGAGGAATAGAAGGGGGCGGGTGTCGGACCACCCGAGAAGAAGTGTGAATAGAAGGAGATGGATGATGGGCCACCCGGGTAGGATTGTAAATAGAAGAGGGAGGTGGGTGATGGGCCACCCGCATAGGATTGGAGGGAGGATGAGATGAATGAGATGCACCCTCGACAGCGGCCTTAAGGGCTTGGATTTGTTGAGGGGTAAGATGATCTAATGCATGAATGATTTGGGAAACCTTCTCATCATTGGGACGAGACGGTCCCGTAGGAATAGTGACTCGCGATTGAGGTGAAGGACCATGGGATTGGATATTGCCCATGGGTCGGGCAACACCATAAGAATGAGGACGTGGTCCTTTGAAAGCATGGTGAGAGTTTAGATGAAAATGTTGAAATTGAGGAGAATAAGATGTGCATGGTTGTGCATCCTCATGAATTGGATTAAACATGTTGGTTTTCTTATCATGGTAAGCCATTATTCAATCAAAGTTCAAAATAATATGCAAAAAGCACACAAGTTGGAATGGTTACCTTTGATCTTATTTTGTTTGAACCTTGGTGAATTAATGGATTTTAACAAAGTTTGGTGTGATTCACACAAGGGAGGATCCTAGTTTCAATATGGTTTGAACTCCGGTGCCAACTAGGAACACTCTCTCACCGTGTATAGGCCAACTAACTCGGGACTTCAAAAGGGTACAACCTGCCCGGCGTCCGTGAGAGAATCCACGGGTGCGGGGACTTATGGAGGCTTGGTTTAGGAATTTCCAATCCAAAGAGACGGAGTGCTCAATGGAGGGTCCTTCCTTCACCAAGGGGGTGTGTGGAATCCTAATGTAGAGAGAGGAGGTCTCCCAAACCAATGCAAATGAGTGAATGCAGGGTAAACAAGCCAATCACAGCAATATAATCAATCAACAAATATAAGCATGAATCATGATGAAAAGCCACACACGGGAGGGTTCTGTAAACCCACAGTAAAAAGACACCCTGGCAGGGGGCGCTATCAACAGAAGAGACGACAGTGGGCCCAGGGGCAGCAACAAACGCGCCTTAGAGTGAGGCGCTATAAGTAAAAGGACGCCCTCTGTAGAGGGCGTCAAATCCAGAAAAACGCCTTGATGAGAGGCGCTAGTCAATAACGAGACGCCCTTTGGCAAGGCGTGAATTCACAAGGAGTGTAGCAAAACCGGGAGAAAGATGGAAGACGCCCTCTCAGAAGGCGTTACCTTTACAGAAAGCGCCCTGGGTTAGGGCGTGAAATTAAAACGCGCCTTTGACAGAGGCGTCAATTCCCAGAAAGACCCCACGGCCAGAAATAGCAAGACACTCACAGGCACTCACAGGCAATCAACAAACATAAGATAGAAGCATGCTCATCAAAAAACTAAAATTTTTTTTGGATAAGTGGAATTTAAAAAAAAAAAAACTAACAAGCTGACAGATCACTTGGGAAGAGTGCAATGCACAATGGAGGGTGCCCGAGGGGCACAAAAAGGAGACGCACCGAGGGTGCAAAAGGGGAGACGGCACACGTGGGTGCCTAAGGGGAAAGGGTAATCAAATAAAAATGAAAAGGGGTCCCACCGTGATCGCCAATTTGTAGATTATGAGAAATCCACTTAGAAATAAATGAATAAAAATGATCAAATAGGGCATGAAATAGCACGAGGTGCTAATGAGGAAACGTGATCGCCAGAGACGCGAGGGCCTCAAAGGATATAAACAATAACAATATGGGAGGAATCGCGAAAAATACCGTAAGCGCGGGTGATTGTGAATGCTCCTTTCTCTTCCAATCGGCCAGCCGATGAAGAGAGTTCTTCAATTAATTACCTTTGCAAACAAAGATAAACACCAATAAAGATATGGATTAGAAACATGGTGAGTGTAGCATCAATTCATAAAAAAATATATGAGCATGAAAACATGTGCAAGAACACACCTTAAGGGTGGTTGCCCTTAAACCTCTATGCAAAGAGGGTGTGGGGAGATATGATGAATGCATGAAGATAAGAATAAAAATAAGGGGAAAGAGTGCAAGAGTTGCACTTATGGGAGATCTCAATGATAGTTGAGAGGAAAATCAACATAATAATGATATATGCATGCATGAATTATGAAGATAAGAAATAAGATAAAGAGGAGATAAGATAAAAAATCTTGTTTGTGGTCCCTGGCTTGAATGCTCGGCGGGGAGAAACTTCAAAAGATGGGATGAGGACTTGATGTTGATGTGAAGAAGCCTCCTTAGCCAAGCACCCTTCGGTTCCTGTAAAAGAAAATAAACAGAAGAAGAAAAAAGAGGAACAGACAGAAGACAGAACAGAAGAAGAAGAAGGAAGGAGAAGAGGAGAAGAAGACAGAAGAGGAAGAGGAAAGAAGAATAAGAAAACGGAAGAAGAAGAAGGAAGAAGAAGCCAGAAGGACAGAAGAATAGAAAGGGAAGAAGAAGAAGAAGAAGACAGAAAGGACAGAAAAAACCCAAAGAAGAAAAACAGAGGAAGAAGACAGAATACGGAAAAAGGGAACCGAAGCCGGAGAAAAACAAGGGGATCGAACCCCTTATAGGATTGATCAAAGGGATAAGCATGGCAAGAGTCCATCCCGGGAAAGATAAGAATGGGCAATGGCAAAGCAAGGGAGGACTCTTGGGGAGGAAAGATGCGAACGGGGGAAACGAAGGTGAAACACGACCTGGGTCAGGGCGTCAATTCAAGAATTGACGACCTGCACAAAGGCGTTATGAAAAACACGACTTAGATTAAGGCGTTAATTCAAAATATTCAAAATAGGGCCATTTTTTAATTCTCAATATTATTTTCCATTTTTTAGGTGAAGGTGCATCTCATCGCCCTGATTCCAATGACTATTTTTGCGTATTTTTCTGACACTAGGAAGGCCACCAAATCACCTCTGGAAGGGGGTTGAAAATAATATTAAAAAAATAAATTTGAAAAGTGACGACCGTGCATAGGTCGTGAATTCAATTTTTGATTATTTTATTCCATTCAAATTCAAAATAACGTCCTCTTGTAAGTCGTTAATTCTCAAAAAATTCTAAAAATTCTCAGAAAAATTCAGAAAAATGGAAATTTGAAAGAATGGATGCCCTCCACTATAGTCGTCAATTTTTTTAGAAACGCCCAAGACTTAAGCCGTTATTTAAAAGACGCCCCACATCAAGTCGTTATTTCTGAAAAATTCATAAAAATAGAGAAAAATACCCAGAAAATCCAAAAAAATCCAGAAAAATAGGGGAAAATAGGAAAAGAGAGGAAAAAGGGAGAAATCTAAGAAAAGTGAGAAAAACCACTCAAACAGAGCTAATTTGAGGGTCAAACGGGACATTACAAGGCAATATGAGATGTACTCACAGTAACGTCAATTTTGGCGTGTCTACACATGCCAGTCACATGAGCGACGATTTTATGATGCGCTCATTCTGACCCATGTTGGGCGAGTGTGAGGTTCGATCGGGACCAGCAGTCCGCCATACCATAAAGGCTATGGCGTTAATTACATCCCCCACGAGGAGGGAACACCTTTGATTAATTGCCGAGATAGCGGACTGTCGAAGACGGATTAAAAAGAGCTACATGATGATCATGACGAAGGCATGCAGGATGCATATGTTTATCGTGCATAAGATGCATAATTCATGGGATTATGGATCCTCGGTACGTGGCGGAGGACATAGGTCCGAAGACCACCGTCGCGCATAGCGAAGACTTCTGACCAGACGTAATCTGACTTTCTGTCGACGCCATTTAATGTACCCGAGGATCTATCCATGCATGCACACATGACGTTCATGACTATATTAAGCATGATAATGGAATTATGGAAGCACATGATGATCGACCACATTTATTACCCCTCATCGAGAAGAGGGAAGGTAGCACAAACATGATAGCGAGAGCAAAATGCTAACGGACATGGTAATGAAGATATGATAACAATATAGCCTAGGCCCGTTCAGCCCTTCCTTTATTCAATTTATTACCAATTGTGGTTTATTAACACTGACCGTGAGAGACGAGAATCACTCCGGGGCGAGTGAATGATTAAAACAACAAGAGGGGTTCAAAACTGGCGTGGACACGTGAAGGATAGCTTCCACGGCGCGATGAAACGTAGGTATAGGAGGTTAACCCGGCGTGGCCCCATAGCTGGTTAAAACGGCGCGCAGGGAATGGGGGTGCGCCGGTTCATGGCGCGCCGAAAAGGAGCAAGGAAAAAAAAATAATTTATGAGTCTAGGGTTAATCCGGCACGGGGGGGGGGTACTGCACCGTATTAGGGCGCGCCGGATTAAAGGCCGCACCGTTTAAACCTATTTTTTTTATGAATTCTGAACCATTTAAGTTTATTAGATTTCTGTTGAGAGTTTTGAAATTATTTGGGGCCAATTGATTGTTAAGTCGAAGTAAAAATCTTTGAGAATGATGTGATAAGTCAGTGCGAGGTTCATACTCGAGCACCGAGTTGATTGAGTCCAGAACGGGTGTTTCATTAAGGATTATTCATTCTTAATCTGTCCAAAATTGGACAGCATCTCCCCTGAACCTGAAGAGTTGCAGGGGAGAAGCGGGGTCATGCTCACCTATGGAACAAGCCCCTAAACCGTCGGTCTACACGAAGGCAGCCAGTAAACCCCACTGGATGGAGTACCCCGAGGACTAGCCTGCTAGGGGCACCAAAATTCCATAGGGGAAGAGACAGAAGGACGAGGTCGTTGACGAAGGGAGCCATACCCCGAGGGCTAGCCTGCGAGAGGTGGAGGACCCATAGTCTGTGATTCATCCTATGGAGGAACTGACCATTGGGAGAGTGGGACTCCGAGGGCTAGCCTACAAGGAGCACACATCCCCCGGTCTCGATCGGGCCCTGATTTGTTGGGGTTGAGTTCGTTGAACCAGGACCCCTATCATTGTCTGCGATGGCTTCGAGAAAGCGCCTACCATTGAGAGATAGAGCCCCCCCGGTCGCCCAGCAACTTCAGGAAGCAACAGGGGAATGTCCCCCTCCCCGGGTGATCGAAGCGGCGAGAAACCCTCGGAATAGTGCAGATGATCGTGACGCACAGATGCAATAAATGCATAAACGAGGCGAGCTCATTGCATGGGCATATGCTCGAATAGTTGGAAAGCAATGTTCAGGGGGGATAGACCCTGTGTATGGCGGGCAGAGGCACGCGCAGAGGCACGGCTCCATCCGAGAAGAGAAAGAGATGCAAAAACCTTGAATCAAACATAAAAAAAAGGAATGAACGATAGAAAAGCCCCCCGGGGAGGGGTGTTTCTATAGCCCACGATGATTCGGGGCACGATGCAGACTTCGGGGGAAACCGGAATCACAGCCATGCCGAGAAGAGCCCAGACACGGGCATTGGCGTAGATAAAAGAGGCTGAGGATCATTCATTCGATCTATTGGCTTAAGCGTTCACACGCACGTATATATATTACCATCCCAGAAACGGGAAGGGTTTAGCATTTACATGGTGAGAGTACAACACCGGCACCATTGTTTGGTCGCCGTTCGACAATATCAAAGGTAGAGGACGCTCGGAGCGCAACAACAGGAGAAGAACAAAAGAAGAAAATCGCATAGAGGGGAAAGGAGAATCGACTCATATCATCGTCGCTCCTCCCCCCCTCGCTTACATTTGATGGGTGGAAGTTTCAGAAGAGAGATCTTTGGAAAACCGGAAAAGAATTAGCACACTGGCGCCCACCTGTTCCCGAAATAGGGTATCGCAGAGGAAGAAGACGACCGACTGAAGCTCCTCCTACTCCCTCTCTACTTCAGGAGAAAACCCTCTCGAGAGCTCCTCTCCCTCACTTTCTTCCTCTTTTCTTCTCTCTATATCTTCTGGTCTTTCTTCTTGATCTGCCTCTCTTCTTCCCCTTCTTCTCTTTTTGTTCTCGAACAGCCATATATATATAGGGGCACGAGTTCGAACGTTGAATCGGCGTGGGATTGGCGCGCCGGGGGAGCCTTCAAGGCTTATCACGCCGGGATCGGAACCATCCATTAGGGTGATTTGTGCGCCGGCATAAGGGCTGAAGATGGGGCGCGCCGGGTCAAGGGCATGCCGGGCTAGTGCTCTATACGAGCGTCGAGTAGTCGATGAGTCCGGGGACAATTCCGGGGGTCACCGTGAGCTTTTATCTCGCCAACGCCCATCCAGACTTTGACGAGGTGTTTGTCGGAATCCCTTGGTCGACTTACGTCTATTCTCAAGACTCCAGATAGCTTTAGTTTGATCGTGCGGGTTTCCCGCTGACACGGCCCTCGGCTCTACGATCCATGCTGTTGATTCGGCCTGGCTCGTGCCCGAAGCTCCTCGGAAGGCGAGATTACCCCAGGGATAGTTCCGCCCGAGCTGGGCGATCATTCAGCCACTAACGGGCCCATCTTGGCGGGAAGCCGTGCCCATGCAGGGCGATCGGGATCTTCCGCCGACCGGGCTTTCGGTCCTCCGTTTCGGGAAGCTAGGGGGAAACTCCTTTGTCTTCAGGAGAGCCTCTTCATGTGGTGGGGGACGACCGGATAGACCGTCATCCTTGATCGGACGACGGGTGTAGTGGATGCGGCACGACAACGTCGATGCCGGTTCATTGGGCAGGCTTGGTCGCACTGCCGGTTGGTTGTGGATTCATCTTGGCTCTCCTGAGGTGAAGTCCCCGTGTCCATACGGAGTGACTCAAGGCTCTGGCAGCTTGAGAAGTCTTCAATATGTTGATCTTTATCGGCTTCCGTGCTTCGATGGGCTGGGTCATTCGTCTTTATGGCTTGGTCACCGATGATCATATTTTGGGTGCCAACAGTCATCTATCTGATATTCAGTAAGCATTTTAGATAACTAAGTGAACCTCTTCAATTCCGCATCCGTTTGCTAGTTATAAGTCTTAATTGGGCAAAATTTGAAGAGGGGATTCATTCACCCCCCCCCCCTCTGAATCTGGGTTCGCACCATACCTTCTTGGACTCCTTCACCCTTCATAGCACTGTATGCCGAAGTCGGTGATGAAGGTGGTCTTCTCGATGTCCTCCGGGTCCATCCTGATCTGATGGTAGCCAGAGTAGGCGTCCAGAAAGCTAAGCAACTCGTTGCGAGAGGTTGAATCGACCAGTTGATCGATGCTCGACAGCGGGTAGCAATCCTTCGGGGTAGCCTGGTTGAGGTCGGTGAAGTCCACGCACATTCGCCATTTTCCTGAAGCCTTTGGTACTAGAACGATGTTGGCGAGCCACATAAGGTACATGTGTAATGCCCTGGATCCTTATTGGATTCTTATTAGCTCTTTCGGATCCTTTTCGGAGAGTTTCGGATCGCTTTTGTGGGTCCTGAGTTGAGTTTTACGATCCACGTGGGTTTTTCTCTCGTACTAGTTACGGAACCTTGTGGTGAGTTTAGTTCTCAGTTCATCGACTCGTGGACGCCGCAGTTGCGATGTACTCTTCGAGATGATCGTTTCGACTATTTTTACGTATTTTTCTGAATTAGTCTATTTTCGGGCTAATAATGGAATTTTTGAAAAATAGGAAAAATTCCTAATTTCTTTCTTTTTATTCCTTTTTATTTTTTTCTTTTCCTCATTCACACCCGACCCTCCTCTCTCCCCCGTTTTCTCTCATTTCTCTCCTCTCTTTCTCTCTCTCGTTCTCTCTCCTCTCTGGTCTGTTCGACGCGGGGTGCACACCATTGCGGAGCTGGCTGAGGTGGGGACACGATGGAGTGATCGGGACGCGGGATGGAGCGACGGTTTGAGCGTGGCGTGGCACGATCCCTCAGTGGATTCCAAGATCGGCGCGATTCATGTTTTGGCATTTTCGGTGCGATTTCATCGCTTCGGCGCACGGTTTCTACAGTGGAGGTAGGGAGACGGATCACCTACTCTTCCTGCACATTTTCCCTGTAATTTCACAATGTTCGGTGAAAGTTTGAGCCGATTTTGCTCAGTTTCAGTAAAATCATGCTTTTGTGGAGTTCGTAGGGTTCGTAGAAAAATTGCGACGGTTTTTAGATCAGTTAGTATCAATCGAACCCCTGGAATGTCAGCGGTCCAGATCCGCTGATTTCGTGTCATTTGGTTGTCAATTGGGGCCGGTACGAGTCCGGGAACCCCGGTGACTCATTTAGGGTCGATTCGTTGAAATCACCCATTTCTCGCCATTTCTTGGTCGATTCGACTCCCGTTGGAGTCTAAATGATGTATATCGTCGTTCTGCGACGTTATGGATGTATCCCCTTCGTTTCGGAACGAATAGGGCGTGGAACCGGGCTTTAGGGCTCGGTTCCGCCAGTTTTCCGCCGTAATCGGTCGACCGCCACGGGCGGGCCGGTCGACCGGCCGGCATTCGTGCCAGTGAGCTGGTGGACCTGTCGGTCCGGTGAACCGACCGCCCAGGGCCAGTCGACCGACCTATTAGGTCGACCAACCCCAGGGGTCAGGTCGACCGAAATGCAGTATTTTTCATCGTTTTAAGTCCCGGTCGGTTCCATTGAGACCCAATGACCGACCTATGGCCTCGTGAGTGTCCCGGACACCCTGTGGGTTCCGTGTCCATGTTTCTAGGGTGTCGAGAGGTGCCGTGTTACCTCGATTAGCGTGCCCAAAGACATGCATGTTTCCTGCTTTGTGTTACGCTCGATCGAGTCACCGTGAGTCGGTGTGAGTGCAGTGGGGTTCCCCCGCATGTGAGTGGCCTTCCTTGAGTTCCCTTCTTGAGGGAATGGTCTCAGCAGCCTGTGGTCTACCTCGGTATTCATGTTACCGTGGTTTTAGACCTAGTTAAGATTTTATGTCAGTTGGCCTTGGCGGTCCAACCTTCATGCGTTTCTTCGCTGTAGCTCACCTTCCTTAGGCTGCTACGCATCGTTTGTCTTAGGTCAATGTCTTAGGGAGGTTAGTGTGGTGGTTGTCTCTTGGACCGCCTAGTCCATGTCGTAGATTTTTTATAGATTCACTTGGTGGTTCGTTGGGCAGGTCAGCTGGAGTTGACTGAGTCTAGTGGTTCATCCTTGACCGCTAAAGTCAAATCGTGGCTCTACCCCTGACCGCCAGTGTCCTTGTCTCGGTGTGCATAGCGGTTTCCTCCTTGATTGCTTGGTTTCCCTAGTAGCTGAATGAGGGATTGCTTATGCCCAGAGTGTCATTTCCTGTCGTTTCAATTTCCGTATGTCTTGGCTTGACCTTGTGGTTTGCCTGTCGTCCCGTGGATGTCTCTTGGTGTCCTATGAGGGCTATGACCATAACATAGGGTAGCCAGGCATGCCTTGGTTTCTGTACTGCTTCCAAATCATTGTCGGGGTTCCGATCAACCCGGGGTGACCCAGTGGTTAACAAGTAACCCTGAGTGTCTCGGTGGTTCTGTCCAGTTCGAGATGTGGTTCTGGATGCCTCGAGGTATCATTTTACCTCGATTTGCATGTCCAAGCATGCTGAGGGTCTTGGTGTTCCCTCAGGTCTCTGTGTGTCATTTTCTACGGTTGTTTCTTCTGGCTTAGGAATGGACCGTTTGGCGACTTGTTCCGCTTTGTACGATGATCTTGACTCCGAGTCGTGAGACTCAAGGATCATTGTGTTTTCAGGTCTAGTTGCCTTGTCTGGAGTCCGGTGGCAGTCTGGTATGCTACCTCGTGTCATGTGCTTCGTAGTATGTACGACATTGCTTCTTTGCCTGTCTGTACTCCGGCACTTGTGTTTTAGAGTCTGTGTCTTGTGAGCCTCCACTAGTCGTAGCCTTACGACATGTTATGGCGTGTCGGCCTTTGTGGCGGGGCAGTTCCCGATATACGGTTTGTAAGCTAGTTTCCGTGGGCCCCCGCGGTACTGTAGCATCCTGCTGGGTGGGAAAAACTAGCTAGAGGCCTGGCTCTCCAGCAAGAGTCGGTGTGTGCACACGTGGTCAGGGGCTTTGGACTGACGCCTATGGGCGTTCCCCTGTCTAGTCACTCGTTACTGTAGTTCCTGTTCTGGTTTAGTGCCTTAGTCTCTATTATGGTTGGGGCGGCATAGTAGACGAGACACTCGTAGGCGCAGCTTAAGATGTCAGTAGACGCAGCTGGCTGTTCTTCTAGTTGTGAACGTGTCACATAGACATTTTAAAAAAAAGATTGAAAAGCTATGTGTTAAAGATATGTGGGAAATAAAGAAGAAAAGAAAATAAAAGAAGCATGTGATGCTCTAATTAAGGAGAGTGATCGTGAGAGGGGTTACCTCAAAAACAAAAGGATGATCGCATGTACCTTGTAAGAAGCGGGCAAGATTGTGAGCTCTCCCTTCCTCCTTCTACCGGCCGGCCGATGAAGGGGGTTTTTATGTTGATTACCCTTGCAAAACAAGCAAAAACAACAAACACACAATATGGATTAGCCAAAGTGTAGTGTCAATGCTCCAAAAAAATAGAACTATGCAACATAGGCATGAACACACATTGTGTGTTTTTGTTTAAACCCCTAAGAGGAGGAAAAGGGTGGAGATATGTATGCTCTGATGCAAACACGTAATATGATATGACGAGAATATCTCTAGCAAAAGGGATAGAGAGATGGATGCGTGAGATGAAACTAATAACAAGAAAGAACTAAAAGGGGGAGGAGGGTGGCCCTTCTGCTGTTACTAGCAGCAGTAAAGGAGAAAGGTAGCGCTTGGAGGAAGAACGCCACCGTGAAGAAGAGAACGCCTCATGGAAGGAAACGCCTGGAGGAAGAAAGACCTGCAGAAAACTGAAACAAACTCTTTTCTCTACTATAGGGAACTCTCTGTGAGTATAGTGTTCTTCTTCATCGCTCACGCACGTGAGAAGCCATGGGGTATTTATAGGGCTAAAAATTATTATTCTAATAGGATTAAAACAAGGATATCAATCCTCCAGCATGGATCTCCCTTCCCGAATCAAACATGGTGTTAAAATGAAGAAATATGCTTCACGGGAAGGTAGCAGACGAAACAGAGACAGAAATTGAAATGACGACCTCAGGGTGGTCGCCAATTGAAATGACGACCGCGCACGCAGTCACTGATTCCTGGGTCAATTTATAGAAATAAACGACTTTCCATATTTAAAATTTGTAAATGACGCCTTCTCGAACGACGTTAATTAATGAACACCTCAGAAGATGGCCTCAATTCATTGAATTTTATTTTGATTGGAATTTTGTAAAATCAAGAAACACTAGGAAATAACGCATGCGTGTGCAGTCACTAATTGTTGAAATGACGACACCCAAAGAGCCGTTAATTAAATGACGCCCTTCCTCCGGGTGCTAATTATAAATATGATAGAAAAATTCTAAATGAATTAGAAAAACTTCATATTAGGTCAATATTGAAGTCCACTTTTGGGGCATCACGTGGTGACATGAGATTTACTCAACATAGCGTCGATTTTGGCGCGTCTACAGCTGCCCCGCCTTGGCGTCTGCTTTGCAAGGGAGCGAGACGGAATGAGGCGAAAGTGCAATGAGCAGAATGAAGTGGGAACAGATTGAAAAGTAGATGCCAAGGTGTGATGTGACACACCTTCGACACTAAGCGTTGGAAATCTTTCCATGATTCAGAATGAAACAACTTCGAGTTATTACGAGAAAGCATCAATTAGCTGGATGAAAGAACTAAGCTAATGAATGAAATGTGTACGCGGGCACGAAAGGAAAGACACCATTGGAGAGTGATTACCAGTTAATGTGAACCTGCTACAACCAAGGTGAGTTTGCAGAAAAAAAAGTAAAGTGAAGTGAGATAGGAATCTAGCGAATGAATGCTTTCAAGGAAACAGCCTGAGCGACTTCAAGGAGAACACAGTACTTGACTTTGAATGGAATATCTCATGTCAACTCAAATCAAGAGCAAGCGGCCCTCATTACTGGCTTAATATGAGGATTTTCATCATTAAGCTCAAAGTCCTACATGATGCATGCTGGTCTAAAAGAAAAATTAAAACAAACTAAAAAGTAGAAAATAATCAAGGATAATATTGCTAAACCATCCAGACTTCGTCAGGAATCTAGATCCCTAAGCTGACACTAAGCCGAAGCCCGTTTGTCCACGTATCAACTCAGAAAGTAGAACTGTCGTCCCAAACCTTAAATGACCCAATGGCCTATCCATGTGATCAAGAATCCCCTAGAATTATCACCATTTTTTATGAAGGGGAACTCAAATTCCAGGTTCATCATAACCTCAAGGTCCTTGATATGCTATAATAGAGTAGATACTATATAGTAAAAATGCATATAGGGAGATGATACAAAGATGAAACGATGTTACCAGACCCAAGCACCTTGAGACCTGCACAACCTGTCCTTCTCTGCGCTCAAAGATCATTAGCTCCAACAAAGATCATTAATATGATCAATCCATTAAGATATAAGTGCATAAGTTTATCCAAGATCATTAGCTCAATCAAAAATTCATTAATGCAGCAAGGATTATTATGATAAGAGATAGAGTGCAAATGACTTAAATCATCAAACTCAAGAAATGACGACCTCTCGAAGGGGCGCTATAAACACAAATAACGACAACCACAATGTCGCCAATTCCTTTCATGTTTAATTTGGAATCGAACTGAAAATGACGCCTGCATGTGGGGGCGTGGAATAAATGATGACACTAAGTGGGTCGTGATTCAATAAAATGATGCCAAAGGTTCTGTCGTCAATTAACTGTAAGTTCCAGCGGCACGTTCCCTGTTCGGAAACAAAACTCCAGAAGCCTTCTCCCTTGCGAACTCGACTTGTGCTGTTCGAACAACTGCCTGGGCCTCAAACATTATAAAAGGAGAGGCCTTCCTCTGCTAAACCCATTAAATTGCAAGTTTGTCTGTTAGCCGACCGAAAGTAGAGAATAGCAACAAACAGCAACTTTGTTCTCAACAAAGGAGAAAAGATGGATAGAATGATGATGCAAAGGCCTTCAAAGAAAATAAGAATGGCATTTCCCAGAATTTCTGAAATTGCAGGCCACATCAATGGAAGAATTGCCATGGGCCAAGTAAGTGTTGAAATTTGAATTGATTTCTATTCTACCCCTTTCTTCCCCTAAATCCTGATCACTCTTCCTTTTTCTTCCTCTTCTCCTTCTTTTATTTTTTTCAAGATTACCCAAACATACCCGGGGCAAGAAGATACACAAAAAATAAATGGCTTCCCCTTCTTCTCTCCAAACTCTCTTTAGACATGAGAACGTACCTTTCTAGATGGCACCTCCTAGGATTAGTTACCCATGCCAAGCACTATGACAATGTACACCTAGATTGGGCTGCCATAGGAGCCCTCATAGAGATATGGCATCCTACCACTCATACCTTCCTATTCTCCACCTTTGAAGCTACCATCCTATTAGAAGAGACGAAGATGCTCCTAGGCTTAAAGAAGATGAAGCAAGGAGATGAAGAGAAGATGGCCAACATGCCAAGGAGCATGAGTGCTCATGAAGTCCTATCAAGCTTGATCCCAAGCTCCAACATGGTGAACCAAATCAAAGCCACCAAAGGTATCAACCTCATGAAGCTTGCGGCGTGGGTCTACAAAAGAATGGATCAAGCAAAAGAGGATGAACTAGAGAAGGTAAGAAAGGCCTTTGTGATATGCTTAGCGGGGGCACTACTTTTCCCTTCTTTAGAAGATTTTCTAGAAGAAGCTCAATTAAGTGCTATTGCTAGCATTTGGGAGGGAGAGAGAATAGGACCGGCGGTGCTAGCCTATCTCTATAGTGGGCTCACCTCGGCGACTATGGGAAGGCCCCTATATGGATGTATGCTTTTACTTTCTAGTTGGGTAGATCTCCATCTAAAGTTTGACCCATGTGAGGAAGCCCAACAAGCATCTAGAATCTTCTCTAAAAGTCCACTCTACTACATGACGGGCTCACTAGGATTGTGTGAGAGAGTGGTGAACCGGGTTCCAAAGGTGAAGAAGAGAGTGGAATGGAGAGAGCACCTAAAGTGATGCCTAAGACCTCTTCACATGCGCACCGGGGTTCTTCAAGACTCAAAACATCCGCACACGGCTCTCATCCGGAGTGGAACTTCGACTAGTGGGCGCCACCGAACTCATCCTTTACAACGCTCACCGGTGCCTACCACAAGTTGGGCTCCCACGTCATCACTTTGAAGAGGCATCTCACCTTGCACCTATCAAGAGGAGGGACCTTGGCTCCAATGAAGATGAAGAGGAGATCAAGACAATCCAAGCTCTATAGAGGATCAACAAGCTTCATCAACCGATGGAGAGGATTGAAGAAGACAAAGAGCAATGGAAAACTTATGTAATAGCACTTAGGGGAATGAGACCCAAAGTGGCTCATTGATGTAATGATGCTTTCTTTTAATGAAATAAAGGGTTTTTTCTTAATTGAGCCAAAAAAAGAACTTTACATGGTCAATTCTTCCAAGTTCTAATCAGTTTTTGCCTTTCTGTTCTGAGCCACGACAGGCCACCCGCCGTCAATTCATCAAATGGCGCCTTCAGCCACGTCGTCAATCACTTTAATCAATTTTCTTAGAATAATTAAAAACCATGATTGACGCCTTCTTACACTGGCGTTAATTAACTGACGCCCGCTAAGTGGGTGTTGATTCCTTTAAATTCTTTTCATAAAAATCCGTTAATTGCATGAAATGACGCCTTAACAGAAGTCGTGCCTTAAGAAACTAACGCCTCTACACGTTGCCATCAATTGTAAACAGTAATGATTACACTCGTCAAATCAATCGGATTTTCTTATTAATGCTCTGATGACATTTCAATTTTCCATGCAATGTTAAATGACGCCTTCATACGCTGTCGTCAGATCCAGGAATAGCGCCTTGACCAAAGTCATTATTTAAACAAATGACGGCATTCCTCATGGCGTCAAGTTTTTCCGAATGTAACCGCCCTACTTTCCTTTCTTTTCTTCTCCTTCCTTCGTTATACCTTCTTCTTCTTCCTCCATTTCTATCTTTTCTGCTACTCACCAAACCGTAACCGTTGCTTCCATTTTCAATCTCCCTCTTCCATTCCCATTCTCTCAAACCCTAATCCTATGGCTGGCCCTAGCAAACGACAGAGGGTGATGGCTCCCGATGTCATCGACCTGGGCGACGATCAACCTGTCGGGGAGGAAGTTCCTCCCGCGGCGGCTTAAGGAGCTCCACCGGTGTAGCACGGTGGAGAAGGAGAAGAAGCAGTGGAAGAAGAAGGAGGAGAAGGAGAAGAAGAAGACGACGGAGAGGATGAACACGAAGATGAAGAAGATGGTGAAGATGAAGAAGAGGGTGATGAAGACGAAGAAGACTATGAAGAGGAAGAAGAAGAAGAAGAGGAAGCACCGGCAGTGGAAACAGCTCCCCATCCCCGTCAACCACTGTGAGGAGGGCTAATGGTGCCGGAGCGGAGCAAGGTTAGTGCCCCAAATCCTAGCCTTTCATTATTTTTATTTTCTATTTTTTTAATTTCCATAGCCCTCGGTGAAAGGAGAACCAAAAAACTAGAAAACCAGTCAAATGACGCCCCTGGGGGCGTCGTCAATTTAAAAGACCACCTAAGACAGGTCGTCAATTCATTTTCTTTTCTAAAAAATATATAATTCAAGAAATCACGCCCTGAACCATGTCGTTAATTGAAAACCATGATATATTTATCATTTTCTGTCATTTTCCTATCATTTTTTATTTCAATATATCCATGTTTTATTTTCGGTTCAAAAACAACCCATGAAATAGTGCCCCCCCACAGGGGCATCAGTTCAAAATCTGACGGCCACAGGGTGGTCGTCAATTTATATTTTTTATCACTGAGAAAGTTAATAAAATCAGAACCACTCAGAAATAGCGCCCCCCATCGGGGCGTCAATTCATAAACTGACGGCCACAGAGTGGTCGTCAATTCAGATAGTGAACAGAAATTAACAGCAAATAAATTTTCATTAGCACATATGAATGTATTTGGTTCTCTTATTTGGCAGGGATTGATGCGGACTCGGATCTCGTGGGTCCAAGTCCGAGTAGCTTATTACGGGTTACCAGATTTCCATAGAGATAAGATAGAGGCAATGGCGTTTGGCCCTTTCCTTAGCATAGAGCATGTCCGCCCCGACCTACCCTTGATCTAGGTCCTTAGAGAGAGATGCGATAGGACTAGCCAGGCATTTCTGATGCCCTGGGGACATATGGTACCGAGCTTGGAGGATGTCACCCGGATCACCGGGTTGAGAGTAGATGGGGAGGCAGTCAGTGGAGTGACCCTTCTAGATTACGGGGAGTTAGCCCGGAGACTATTAGGGCTAGAGACGATAGCAGAGACCCCTAGGGAGTGTAGGACCATCTACAACACCGATCTGACCATAGCTATGGGATTAGGAGACTCTAGGCAGAGACCGTGGGAGTCCCTGGAGCAGTTTTCACAGAGGTTGATTGGGAGAGCGCGGGCTGCCTACTGCCAGGACCCGACTCAGAGGGAGCGAGTGGATCGAGATTTGAGGAGATTTCTATTCTTGATGCTCGGGAGGCTATTGCTGGGCACGAAGGGGGACATCATCAACTGCAGATTCTTGGGCATCCTTGAGGACTTAGAGAGCGTCGGGAGGTACGCATGGGGAGCCGCCCTGCTAGCGCACCTGATGGCCGACCTGTCCACGGGGACAGGTAGAGAGACGACCGTGAGTGGCTTCTCACCTTTTCTTCAGGTATACATGATATTTTGTCTATTTAAATGCTTATGAACATGATTATGCATATGAATGTTTACTAATGCAATTGATGGATGCAGGTGTGGAGCCACTTGTACATGTCGATGGGCCGTGCCGATCCCCGACCTGGAGATGAGGGGGGTTTCCCACTAGCACGATGGTGGTTGCTGCTCGTGACTGGAGCGCCACTCGCTTACGAGCTGTGCGTCCTTTGGCGGGAGTTTCGCGACTACCCCACCTCACTGTGACGCATGTTAAATATGATGCAATTTCCTTTCATTTCCTACGATATGCATATGAATGATATATGATGACATGATGTGCATGCAGGTGGTTTGGAGACCTTATGAGGGGATGACTGAGGAGGGCCAGCCTTGGGTCATAGCGGGCCGACCTCGCTTCGGGCGTGAGCTTTGGGTTCATTACCTGAATGAGATCTAGCCGTTACGGCTCAGACTGGTGATGAGGACCCTCGGCCTACACCAGGAGTGGGTCGAGGTTGGAGAGCCCCGCGGGATAGGTAGGAAGACCCGTAGACGTACGAAGGCGACCGACTGGAGGATCCGGTTCGCGGACCAATGCGCCTACTGGTAGTGCGGCGGGACACGGGTCACCTCACAGGCGACAGACAGCTCTGAGTACCTCCGGCGCTACTGGGAGGTTTACGCCGGCCTACCCCAGATGAGGGTCACAGGGGTATGTATGAATGCATTTTTTTCTTTTTCCTTTTTGTAAATGATATATGCCTTTTATGCAACTAATATGTAATGAATGCAGGATGCACGGGATGTGGCGGCGATGGACATGCAGGTCCATCTCCACAGCTTAGAGGCCCAGCTTGCAGCCACACGGGCTGACCTTGAGACTTTGGTGAGTGCTTTTATCTATAAGCGAATGATTCCTGAATTATTGATGATTAGCCACTGACAATCTTAATGAATGTAGCGTGCCCAGCAGGGAGCGGTGACAGGAGGTGCAGGTGGGGCTTCCAGCTCTAGGGGGCCGAGTACAGAGGCCACTGCACTAGAGGGGCAGCTCGCAGGAGCAGTTGCGAGGGCCGAGGCAGCGGAGCGTGACCTCGCAGAACGGGTAAGCTCAAACTCAAACTCATAAATGCATTTGATTATATATCATTATGTGTGTTTATAAAAACTTGTGTTTTTTACAAACCGAGGAGCTCCGAGCCACGATTACTTGCGTCGAGGTAGGATAGCGTGACCTGGCTGCACGGGTTAGTTCACAAAATAATATCCATGTGCATTATTTATTTTCATAAATTCAATGATGTTAATATGATGTGATGCATGCAGGTCACAGAGCTAACAGAGGTGAGGAGGCAGACAGCGCTGGCGTACACCGAGGTTGCCATCCATGACCAGCGGGTTGTCGAGCTGGAGCAGGAACAGAGGCAGCACGGAGAGTTGCCGCACGAGGTGACAGAGATGAGGCTCCTCTTAGAGATGAAGCGGAGGGAGCACACCCGAGAGAGGGAAGAGCGGACACCACGCGAGCACAAGCTTGTGGATCTAAGGACGTAGCTGGGCATCATACAGGAGCAGCTCTGAGTGACAGAGGAGCGCCTCCATAGGGGCAGAGAGCGAGCACGGGCTGCAGGACACTCCAGCGCGTTCGCCAGCATGACTTACCTAGCCAGCTCCTCGACGCATCAGAGGAACGGGGTAGAGGAGCAGGCTCGAGCTCCAGCGGCTTCCCAGGGGTCCATGCCCCCTCCTCGGACTCGTCAGTAGGACGAGGGTGAGGTAGAGAGTAGGAGAGAGAAGTGATGGGAATCAAGCCAGTCGTCAAAGCAAATCAAGCAAACTGTCAGGCCGAACTTGAAGGCGCTATAGGACCCTAGCGCCATCTTGAAGAAGGCGCTATAGGTCCCTAGCACGACCTGAAGAAGGCGCTAGGTTCCCCTAGCGCGATCTCAGGCAGAAACATGTGGGCAGCAAGTCCAACTTCCCGGCGCCGAAATCCTCAAAGTCTTCGATGTTAGCTGTCTTCCATGGTTGTAAATCAACGTGTTAGCGTCGTGTTGTCTTCCCCTTTCCCTATATATGTACCCCGTTCGTTTGATTAAGCAATATATGAAGATATGAATCAATGAATTCGAAATGAGTGTTTTTGAGGAAGCCCATGGCTATTCCTCCAAATCTTTGGAAACCCCCCCCTTCATCCGATCCTCTCTGGGCACGAGGCCCAATTCTTTCCCTCTGATCCTCTCCTTTTCCCCATCAATGGAGGACGATCGAAGCCCCGAGTGCATCAGCTCTGAGACGGGGTCGAGTGTGAGGCCCCATTCGGAGCTTTGATCTTCTTCCAACCTCGATTCCACCTCCCCATCTCCGCCAAAGGTGTTGTTACGATCTAGATGGAGCTCGGCTACACCGTACCTGTGATGGGTTCGGGTGTGAGGCCCCAGCCAAGCCTCATCTAGGCCCTAACATCATCCACGTCCACCCTCCTTCCCTTGCCACTCACCCCCACATCCTCTTTCACAAAAGTTATCCTAGATAGGATTTGCTTGGTTTGATTTCATTTTAAGCATCCCCCGTGTGTTCTCTATCCTCCTGTGTATTGTCCCCTTGTGTTTTGATCCCCTAGAGTCATCCACGGGAGCCCCAACGTCGAGGTTCTTCGTTCTGCCGCTGTCTGTGAACGCGCGTAAACGATATAGCGCGTTCTTCAGAACGCGCGTAATGGGTATAGCGCGACTATGATCAGAAGAAAGAAGAGGACCCCCCACTTCCGTCCCGCATCAAATTGGTATCAGAGCTTAGGGAACTAGGCTGTTGTCACAAACTGGGATCTTGAGCTACGACGTTCGAGGACGAACCTTTCCAAGTGGAGGGGTTTTGATGGGAATCAAGCCAGCCGTCAAAGCAAATCGAGCAAACTGTCAGGCTGAACTTGAAGGCACTATAGGACCCTAGCGCCATCTTGAAGAAGGCGCTATAGGTCCCTAGCGCAACCTGAAGAAGGCGCTATAGGTCCCTAGCGTGACCTGAAGAAGGCGCTAGGTTCCCCTAGCGCGATCTCAGGCAGAAACGTGTGGGCAGCAAGTCCAACTTCCCAGCGCCGAAATCCTCAAAGTCTTCGATGTTAGCTGTCTTCCATGGTTGTAAATCAACGTGTTAGCGTCGTGTTGTCTTCCCCTTTCCCTATATATGTACCCCGTTCGTTTGATTAAGCAATATATGAAGATATGAATCAATGAATTCGAAATGAGTGTTTTTGAGGAAGCACATGGCTATTCCTCCAAATCTTTGGAAACCCCCCCCTTCATCCGATCCTCTCTGGGCACGAGGCCCAATTCTATCCCTCTGATCCTCTCCTTTTCCCCTTCAATGGAGGACGGTCGAAGCCCCGGGTGCATCGGCTCTGAGATGGGGTCGAGTGTGAGGCTCCATTCGGAGCTTTGATCTTCTTCCAACCTCGATTCCACCTCCCCATCTCCGCCAAAGGTGTTGTTACGATCTGGATGGAGCTCGGCTGCACCGTACCTGTGATGGGTTCGGGTGTGAGGCCCCAGCCAAGCCTCATCTAGGCCCTAACATCATCCACGTCCACCCTCCTTCCCTTGCCACTCACCCCCACCTCCGCCTTCACAAAAGTTGTCCTAGATAGGATTTGCTTGGTTTGATTTCATTTTAAGCATCCCCCGTGTGTTCTCTATCCTCCTGTGTGTTGTCCACTTGTGTTTTGATCCCCTAGAGTCATCCACGGGAGCCCCAACGTCGATGTTCTTCATTCTGCCGCTGTCTGTGAACGCGCGTAAACGATATAGCGCGTTCTTCAGAACGCGCGTAATGGGTATAGCGCGACTATGATCAGAAGAAAGAAGAGGACCCCCCACTTCCGTCCCGCATCAAGGAGGGTGGAGGCGAGAGCTAGAGAGAGACTTGTACTACTCCACCTGCACATCTTGTACTCAGATATTTATAGATATATATGAGAGATTCTTTTTGTTACCTGAGTTTGTCGAGTTGAGCACTTGTGTACTTGTGTTGCTTTTTCTTTTCTTTCTTTTCTCCCTTGCCTTGTGCCTGTGGTTCACACTTAAACAAACAGATTCATTCATCTGTTCGGCTTGGCCCCTTGCTTAATAAGCAAGGGGTTGTCATTATTTTGACCTTGATGACGGGTCAAGGGATCAAGCCTTTAATTAATTAAGGCAAATAACGAAGATATAGGAGAATGCAACATGCAAGCAAGCAAATACAAACTCAAAATAAAGGATGCCCACACAAGAATGCAACCAAGGACATGACATGGCAAAAGAGAAAAGCAGTGGGCTTAATAGGAAATTCCTCTTCTTTTCATTTCCCCCTTTTTTTCTTCTTTTTTTCTTTTCTTTAAAATGACGACCCTACACAAGACGTCAATCAAGGAATTGACGCCCTAATATGCGGGCGTTAATTAGAAAAAACATATTTTTTCTTTTTTTTTCTATTTTCATTTTGAAAATGACGACATTCACTACGCCGCTAATTAAATAAATGACGCCCTCTCAAGTGGGCGTGAATTGAAAACCGTTATTTTTTTGTTTTATTTTTTTTTTTTGAATTTTGAATTGACGACATTCATACTGACGTTAATTATTTAAATGACACCCCCTATGAAGGCGCGGATTAAAAGAAACTATATATATATATATATATATTATGAGGCTTAGCATTGTACAAAAGGTCTTGAAACCTTACACAATCACCATCTTAAATTCATTAATCATTCTTAAATGATTTAATAAAGGGTCAACGTGCTAAATGACTTATGCTTTTACTCATATTCTCTTGCGACCCATCCTTCTTAGTCGGTCTTCGCCATCCTTCGAGCTTATAACCTACCATGAAGGGGAGAAGTGAAGAACAAGTTGAGGAAGTTCACGAGAGGTTTCGGAGGACCGAGAAGCCTCCCTCCCCTACCCTAGTGCTTGTTGGGGTTCGATCTTTGGCTTAGAGAAATTTTGTTACTCTTTTGCCCTGATTCATGCATGCTTACGACCAGGATTTTCCATGTGGGGACTTTGCCCTCTTGACATGTTTTTCTTTTCATGACTTTCTTTCTTTTTCTTTCTTTTCTTTTAAAAAAAATAAAGACCTAATTGTACTTGGACTTTATAGCATTGTTCCCTTTTGGGCCCTGACTTCCACCTACTAGGGCGGCGGGTAGGCTTGGTTAGCATTCCCTGACTCGTACTCCCTCTCGTAAATCAAAGAGAAGAGAATATGTGAAGTTTTTACACTCTTGGTTTGGTTCTAACCTTCCTCGAATTTTGAGCCGCTTGAGTTTAAGAGCAAAACGTGTAGTATGTGCGGGTATTGACCCTAAGTTAAACCGTCAAGACTGAAGAAGGAATTAAGGATTTTGATTTTTCAGGTTCCGTGACCTATGCACCATGCCATCCTACAATTTTCAATTTTTTTTCCTTTCCTTTTTTTTAAAGACTTAAGGGTAATACTTTTTCAGATATAGACCATTCTAGGGGTGAGCTAGTTCTTCCCCTTCGGCATTAACCAATTTATAAGCATTGCCAAGATAAACTTCTTTTATGATGTAAGGCCCTTCCCAATTCGGTTGAAGTTTTGAACGAGGTCCACCCGGTTTTACAAAAATTCTTTTGATTACCATTTCACCAACTTTAAATTTTCTCTCAATCACTTTCTTTTGATAAAAACGTGAAAACCTATTTTGATAAACACGCGCATGCTCAACGGAGGCCAAATGTTTCTCATCTAAGAGTTCCAACTGAGCAAGGAGAGATTCACGACGTTCATCAATAGAAAGCTCCTTGTCCAACTGTACTCTAAGAGAAGGGATAAGAATCTCATAAGGGACTACCGCCTCCATTCCATAAGTAAGGGCGAAAGGGGTTTGCCCAGTAGGGGTACGAATGGAAGTGCGGTAGGCCGAAAGAGCTTCTACCAGCTTCTCTGGTCAATCTGCGAATTTATTAGCCTCATTCATTTTCTTGATGATTTTGATTAGAGTTTTATTTTTTGCCACTTCTTGTCTATTGCCCTGTGGATAATAAGGAGATGAATGATGCAATGCAACGTTGTACCTGTTGCTGAGGTCCTGGAGCTCTTGAGAGATGAATTGTGGTCCATTGTCGGTGACGATGGTACTCGGGATGCCGAACCTTGCAATGATATTCTTCATTATGAACTTGCAGACGGTTGACGCTTTGATCTCCACGTACTCTTCCGCTTCCGCCCACTTGGTGAAGTACTACGTGGCTGTGAGTATAAATGATTTCGGTTTTGTGAGGACGTTTGAATCACCAAGAGGTCCAATGATATCGAAAGCTCACATGGAGAAAGGCCATGGGGAAGACATAGGATGGAGTGAAGAAGCAGGATAGTGAATTTTATCGGCGTACAGTTGGCACTTGACACACCTTCGAACATAGATAGAGCAATCCTCTTCTAGAGTGGGCCAATAGAAGCCTAATCTAAGGATTTTCTTAGCTAGCATCTGGCTATTAACATGACCACCACACACTCCCGAATGCGGCTCTTCCACGACCTTCCAAGACTCGTCATCATCGAGGCATCTAAGCAAGATTCCAGTGAGACCTTTTCTATAAAGCATACCTCCAACCAGGGTATATCTCTGAGCAACTCTTCTAATGGCTTTCTTCTCTTCAGCCGTGACCTCTTCAGGATAAGATTGATCTTGGAAATACTTAGCAATTTCATAATACCACGGCTTCTCTTCGTCAGCCAGCCCTTCTTCTAGATCTAACAACATGATCTCCTTGTTCTCGATGATTCCACCTTCCTTAAACTTCTTGAGCACGTCCTCCTTAACACTAAGGAACGTTGGATCTTTGATAGCAGGAGTGAGACGCTTATGAACGATGATCGAATGGAAGTCCCTTTCGTGAAGGAAAACCAAAGAGGAAGCAAGGGAGGCGAGAGCATCGGCTAGAATGTTCTGATCTTGAGGAACATGGACGAAAATTAATTTGGTGAAAAGCTTGGCATAAGCAGAAGCCAGTTCATGATAGGGCTTAAGTTTGAGATTGAGCGTGCGGCATTTGGTGAGCACTTGGCGAAGAATAAGCTGACTATCACCTACAATCCGCAATTGGGTAACACCGAATTGATGAGCGGCCTACAGATCGACCAGAAGAGCCTCATACCCAGCCATATTATTTGTAACTGGAAATGCGAGCTGAGAGGCGAGTGGAATAGTGATACCCTCAGGTGATAGGAGAACAATGTCGATCCCCTTTCCTTGTGAATTCCGAGCTTCATCAAAATGTAACGTCCACATCTAATCAGACTGATTGACGGACATTAGTTCCTCATCTGAAAACTCCGAGCGAACAGGGTCAAATCTAGGAAGAGGGTGATGAGCAAGATGTTCTGATATGGCATAGCCTTTAATCGCTTTTTGCTGAATCTAGATGATATCAAATTGAGAAAGCAAGCTTTTCCATCGTGCCAATCGATCAGTGAGGATAGATTTTTTAAGGAGAAACTTGATAGGATTCATGCGAGCAATAAGATGAACCTCGTGAGCTAAGAAATAATGCTTCAACTTTTACACTACCCAGACTAAAGCAGCACAAGTCTTCTCCATAGATGAGTACTTTTACTCACAGGGGTTGAGAAGCTTAGACAAGTAGTAGGCTGCCCTCTCTTTTCCTTCTTCATCAACTTGCGCTAGGACAGCACCTACAGAGTCATCCAGGACAGAAACATAAAGAACAAGTGGTTTACCTGGAATCGGTGGCCTCAAGATAGGAGGATTGGCCAAATAATCCTATAGTCCATCAAAAGTTACGTGACACTTGTCATCCCAATTAAATTTGACTCCCGATTTAGTAAGCTCGTAAAACGGCCTACACCTTTGTGAATGCTGGGAGACAAATCGGCGAATGAATTGCAACCTCCCGATCAGTCCTCGAACTTCCTTCAAATTCCTGGGAGGAGGCATATCTTTTATTATCCTTGCCTTATTGGGATCAATCTCAATACCCCTCTTGCTGACTATGAATCCAAGCAATTTTCCTGATGAAACGTCAAACACGCACTTCTTTGGGTTCATCTTCAACTGATACTCCCGTGCTCTTTGCAAAACCTTAGCCAGAACCCCAGGATGCTCAATCCTTGTTCTTGATTTCACTACCAAGTCATCAACGTACACCTCTATAAAATGTGGATCATGTCATGAAAAATAGCCATCATGGCCCTTTGATAAGTGGCTCCGACATTCTTGAGCCCAAACGGCATGACCACATAACAATACGTTCCCCAAGGTGTAGTGAATGAGGTTTTATTCTGATCCTCCTCAACCAAGCGGATCTGATTATAACAAGAGAAGTCATCCACAAAAGAGAGGGTCTCGTACCCTGCCATATTATCAATCAGCACATCTATGTGAGGGAGGGGGAAATCATCCTTAGGACATGCACGGTTAAGGTCCCGGAAGTCTATGCAAATTCTGACTCTTCCATCCTTCTTCATTACCGGGATGATGTTAGCCACCCAGTTGGGATAGAGGACGACCCTAATAAATTTGACCTTATGAAGCTTGTCGACCTCTTCTTTCATATTTAGTGCCATGTGAGGGTGGAAACGTCTTAACCGTTACTTGACCGGGACGGATCCTGGCTTAAGTGTGAGATGGTGTTCAACAAGCGTAGGGTCCAGACCAGGCATATCCTCATAACTCCATGTAAATGTGTCCTTGTATTCTTGAAGAACTTGAATGAGGGCCTCTTCTTCGGAAGGCGGTAAGTTTTAACTGATGAGGACAATCCTAGGGTTTTCCTCGGTACCCAGATCGATATCTTTGGTGGGTTCTTCTACTGAGGTTGATGGTTTGTCAATGTTGAACCCCTTCTTTGTAAATGTATCTAATGAATTTTGATGATGACCAAACACTACATACTTGCATATTATCACGATCTAACATATGTGTGCCTTTGATCAGCTTGTAAGAGGAGTTAAGGAACTCTCAAAATGGAGGAATCATTCCGTTGGTAAAAAGGTAAATCTGAAATTTGTAAACGCCAACACTAACTCAAAATGTATATTCTGACAGGTCAAAAATTGCCATTTCAAGATTGGAATAAAGCACGGATAACTAGTAAGATTGAAATTGTTCAAAAACAATAGGTGAATTCATGGTTTGTATGGTAAGTAGGAATGCAAGCAAGTTTCAGAAACCAAGGTAATCATTCAATTAAGAATTTATGTTATTTGGCCTTGGTTTTTATTTTTCTCATGTCTTTGTATCCCTACATTTCATTGGTTTTCTTTCTATCCATTTGAACCCACTTTGTTGGATTTGTGTTGAAATGTTTTTCACCATTTTCATGTTTCTTGGCTCATGGGTCGACCCCAAGGGTCGACCCTTGATCGTTTTTTTTTTGGGCTCCAGCCGCTGGCTGAACAAGGGTCGACCCCAGGGTCGACCCCAGGGTCGACCCCAAGGGTCGACCCCTGGACGCTTCAAGGAAACCAGCCGCTGGCTGGACATGGGTCGACCCCTGTGACTTTCGCCCAAACAGCAGCAATTCATTTTTTTGGGGACGACCCAGGGGTCGACCCTTTGTTCTGCTGGCCTTTAGCTTCTTCGAGGGTCGACCCCAGGGTCGACCCTTTCCGTTCGGGAGCCCAGCCGACTATCTTGATCGCCGTTTTCTTGTTCCGTTTGTCCACCAATCCTTGTCTAATCACCTCTAGACCTGCCACAAACATCTCCACATTTTGTGGATCTGGTCCCCATGCTTTCTTTGACTGTTTTATTCTTTTATTCAAACCCTAATGGCATTATATAAATATGAGAGATGGGGGATCCGAAGATGATTGATGAGGGTGCTATTGTGGATGTGCAGGTTCAGAGTTGCAGCCATCAAGCTCCATTCTACCTTGTTCTGAAGCTGATCTTCAAAGGAAGGAGCTGGAATCGAAGCCCAAGGTCGTATACATCAAAGAGCTGCATACAACATCAAGCCTTTACAAATCTCATCCAAAATCGTTCACCTTCCTGCTGGAGTATCACAGAAGATTCGAAGAACACAAAGGGGGAGTTCTATTCAGAATCCTTTCTACTCTGATCCTCTTTTAGTGCTTATTGTTGAATCTGTAAAGTGTTGTACTCTAAACTATCTTGAAACAGATTTGTGTGTGTGTGCTCGTGATCTGTGACACGAGTGTGTGTGTGTGTGTGTTTGGGGTGCCTAGATTGGGTATCATGTGTGTGTGTATGCTGTTCATAACAGCGTGTGTGTGCTTGGCTCACATCATAGTGAAGTCGTTAATCTTCGTGAGTGAGGGGTGGATGTAGGGGACATTGCGGTGTACCCGAACCACCTAAAAAACTTTGTGTATCTCTCGTGGTTTGTTCTTTTGCATCCTTTGTCGAGTGGGCTTCACAGTGAGTTGAGTGTTCACCACCTCCTTCTTCACACACTTACCATCTTTCTCATGCATTCATGTGAGATCATGCACGAGTAAGACCGAGTGCCTGATTGTGTTGTTTTTTGTCTCTCTAGTCCTTCATAAAATAATTTTAATTGCCAATCAATTCACCCCTCCCCTCTTGATTGCCACCGTTTGGGACCCAACAATTGGTATCAGAGCATTGGTCTCTGTTTAGTCTGACCTCACGGTCTTAGAGCAGATCCCTTTTATGGCAAACAGAGGGATGATGCCCGAAGGGCATTCAGTACACAGGCCTCCGTTTTTTGATGGAACAAACTACACTTACTGGAAAAACAGAATGTACGTTTTCTTGCGTGCTCAAGATTATGAAGTGTGGAATGTTATCAACAAAGGTCCTTATAAGTTGCCTGAAAATGAAGATGATTGGGATGACGACCATATCAACAAAAACGCATCTAACTTTAAGGCAATGAATATAATTCAGTGTGCTATCCATCCTAATGAATACTCACGCATATCTATGTGTTCATCTGCACAGGAAATGTGGGACAAACTACGCTTGATCTATGAAGGAACATCTGAGGTCAAGGAGACCAAAGCAAATCTATTGATCCGCGACTATGAGTTATTCATGATGAAACCATAAGAATCAATTTCTGTAATGTTCGCAAGATTAATGGAAATCACAAATGGTTTGAAGGCCCTTGGCAAGGAGTATTCAAACCATGATCTTGTGAGGAAGGTTCTAAGATCTCTATCACCACAGTGGCACACAAAAGCCACAGTGATCGAAGACTCAAATGATCTCAGCACTCTGACTCTGGATGAGTTAGTCGGCTCCTTGATGACATATGAGATCAACATCAAAAGAAGCGAGGACGACAACAAGAAGAAAAAAGTTGCCACAACCTTGGCATTGAAAGTCAACCCTCACGAATCGGAAGAAAGCGAGGGAGACTCCTCAGCCAACACTGAAGATGAGGAGCTTGTAGCTATGTTCACAAGAAGAGCTAGAAGATTTGTGAAGAACACAAGGAAATTTGGTGGTCAGTTCAAGAAAGGACCAAAAAGGCAAGGACCTAAGAAAAATGAAGGCAGCAAGAAGGAAGAAATAATTTGCTATGAATGCAAGAAACCCGGTCACATGTGGGGAGAGTGTCCGGACTTAGCAAAGAGATTCAAAAAGGGGAAATTCAAAAAGCCTAAGGCCATGGTGGCCTCTTAGAGCGATGAAGATGAGGAAGACTCCGGGAATGAAGATGGACTAGATGAATTGGTCCAAAATCTATGCTTCATGGCAAATGACGACACCAATGAGGTACAATCTGAAACTGAATCCCTCACTTGTGAACAATGGCAGATTGCATATGAATCATTGTATGGAAAATGCAAAAAATTAAAATCTGAAAATAAACTTCTAAAAAAGAAATTGGAACAAGCTGTGAATGCTCAAAATTCTTGTGAGAATTGCAATTTCATGAAATGTGAAAATGAGAATCTTAAACATGAAAATGGAAGTCTCCTGTCTAAAGTAGAATTATTTGAAGAAGAGAGTTCATGTATGCGAGAGGATCAATTCACTCTTATTAAAAAACATGAAGAGTTGCAAAAGGAATTAGAACAAGAAAAGCTTAACAAAATTGCTTGCATTCAAACCAAGGAAACAGCTGAAAGGAAAATGGAAACCTTGATGATTGAAATAGATGAGTTGAAAAATGTTGCTGCCATATTAGAAAAAGGAAAACAAGTGTTGAACACGAGTGTGGGTTCTGATGAAGGCTGTTCTCCACCTACTTCGGAGAAAAGAAATAATTTTCAGTCCAAAACTTACACAACTCCATGGACTTCAAGAAATACTTTTGCCCCATCTTCTAACACACAGATGCATGGTTCATATATGAATATGAACAGGAGAAGAACCCGTGATAGAAGAACCACTACTTGCTTTTATTGTGGAAGATTGGGTCATGATATGTATGAGTGCAGAACCATGAGGATTGATGATGAAAATTTTATTAGAATGATGAATAGATCATACAGACCTCTTGTGTCTAACCACCACGGACCCAAGCTTGCTTGGGTACCAAAAACCCCATAAGTACTCTCTTTGTATTTGCAAGTCTGTTTTGGAGCTCAAAAGAACAAATGGTACTTGGATAGTGGATGTTCAAGGCATATGACGGGAAACAAGGAAATGTTTACCGACCTGCAAGTCAAGGATGGTGGGGTGGTAGCTTTTGGAGGCAAAGATAAAGGAAAAATTGTTGGAGAAGGTAAGATAGGTAAGAACCAGACTCAAGTAATTGAAAATGTTTTGCTTGTCAAAGGCCTGCATCACAATCTTTTAAGCATTAGTCAAATCTGTGACAAAGGTTCCATTGTGTCTTTTGATTCTACTCGCTGCACTGTGGTAGATAGAAACACCAATGAAATCAAGTTCTTCGGGCTTAGACACAACAATGTTTATATGATTGATCTTGATGATGCTTCACATAAAAATCTTTGCTTAGTTGCTAAAAATTCTGATGATGCATGGCTGTGGCATCGCCGTCTTGGGCATGCTAGTTTTAATGTAATGATGAAGTTGTTCAGAAAAAATCTGGTTGTTGGCCTACCCAAGCTGAAGCTGGCTAATGAAGGAATCTGTGGGGCATGCAGCAAGGGCAAACAGACTAGATCATCCTTTAAATGTAAAAGTGATGTTACCACCTCTAAACCCCTTGAATTGATCCATATAGATCTTTTTGGACCAAGCCGGACACATAGCTTGGGTGGTAAGTTGTATGGTTTTGTGATTGTAGATGATTTTTCCAGATATAGCTGGGTGTATTTTCTCTCAAACAAAAGTGATGCCTTGATGGAATTTGAGGTGTTTTGCAGGATGGTTCAGAATGAAAAAGGATGGTACATCAAGACTGTGAGGAGCGATCATGGTAGAGAATTTGACAACCATGAGTGCAGTAATTTCTGCAGGGATCAAGGTTATATACACAACTTCTCCGCACCAAGGACCCCCGAACAAAATGGGGTCGTGGAGAGAAAAAATATGACTCTTATTGAAATGGCAAGAACTATGCTAAGTGAAAACAACCTTCCAAGGTATTTTTGGGCCGAAGCCGTCAATACAGCTTGCTACATAATAAACCGAGCCATGGTAAGGCCATTGTTAAAGAAAACACCTTATGAGCTATATCGAGGTAAGAAACCAAATATCTCTTACTTTAAACCTTTTGGCTCTACTTGTTACATCCATAATAACGGTAAGGTGGATTTGGCCAAGTTTGACCCCAAGAGTGACAAGGGGATATTTCTCGGATACTCTCTTATCTCACGAGCCTATCGAGTGTACAACTTGAGAACCCTTGTAGTTGAGGAAAGTCCCCATGTTATTGTAGATGAATCATCATTCAAGGATCCTAATGAACAACATGTATTGCAGGAAGAAGAATCAGAAGAGGATACCACCAAAGAGCTCGCAAAGGAAGCAGACAAATCTGGAGATGAAGAACAACAAAAGGATGATGAAAATCAGCATACTCTAAGTGAACTACAGCTGCCTAAACAATGGACTTTTGCAAAAGATCACCCACCAGAAGTCGTCATTGGCAATTTAGAAGAAGGAATAAGAACGCGTTCTTCATTCAGGGAAGTTGAAAATCTCGATTACATTGCACTACTCTCACAATCTGAACCTCACTCCCTAGATGATGCCTTAAAAGATGATTCCTGGATCTTGGCTATGCAAGAAGAACTACACCAATTCCAGAGGAACAAAGTGTGGTTCCTTGTGCCTCGCCCTAGAAACCACTCTGTGATCGGAACCAAATGGATATTCCGAAACAAAACAAACGATCAAGGGGTGGTAACTAGGAACAAGGCAAGGCTGGTAGCCAAAGGTTATAGCCAAGAGCTAGGAATCGATTTTGATGAGTCTTTTGCTCCAGTAGCAAGACTCGAGGCAGTGAGAATTCTCTTAGCATTTGCATGCTGCAACAACATCAAACTATTTCAGATGGATGTGAAAAGTGCATTCTTAAATGGCTTTATTCAGGAGGATGTATATGTGGAGCAACCTCCAGGGTATGAAGACACAAAGTATCCAGACCATGTGTACAAGTTAGACAAAGCACTCTACGGTCTTAAACAAGCACCTCGAGCATGGTATGAACGGTTAAATGATTTCCTTATACAAAATGGATTCAAACGAGGTAATGTGGATCAAACCCTTTTTACAAGGATGAACGGTAAGGAAATTTTAGTTGTTCAAGTCTATGTTGATGACATTATATTTGGCTCCACTAAGGATACTCTCAGCAAGGACTTTGCAAAATTGATGCAAAGTGAATTTGAAATGAGCCTAATGGGGGAGCTGACATTCTTTTTGGGATTGCAGGTTACACAAACGGCCGATGGGATGTTTGTACATCAGAAAAAATATGCAATGGAGCTACTGAAAAAGTTCGACTTGGCTTCTACCAAACCACAACCCACACCTATCTCCACATCAATAAAAATTGATCAAGATGAAAAAGGTAAATCTGTAGACCAAAAACTTTTCAGAAGCATGATAGGTTCCTTGTTATACTTAACTGCTAGTCGGCCCGATATTCAATTCACAGTATGCTTGTGTGCTCGTTTTCAGTCCAACCCTAAGGAGTCACACTTGTCAGCTGTGAAAAGGATTTTTAGGTATATTGCTGGCTCTGTAGACTTGGGGTTATGGTTTCCGCATACTTCGAACCTTGATTTAATTGCCTATTCTGATGCCGACTATGCGGGTTGCAAAGTGGATCGGAAAAGCACCAGCGGGTATTGCCAGTTCCTCGGAGGTTGCATAGTTTCATGGGCCTCCAAGAAACAAAATTCAGTGGCACTGTCAACCGCCGAAGCCGAGTATGTGGCTGTAGGCAGTTGTGTTGCCCAGGTGCTGTGGATTCAACAACAAATGATTGATTATGGAGAGTCTTTCAAGAATACCGAAATTCTGTGTGATAACACCTCAGCCATTAATCTATCCAGAAACCCTGTCCATCATTCTCGCACCAAGCATATTGAGATAAGACATCATTTTATTCGTGATCATGTTGGCAAGGGTGATGTAGTAATCAACTTCATTGAGACGGATCGTCAAATTGCTGATATTTTCACAAAACCCCTGTGTGAAGAGAAGTTTACAACATTTAGAAGAGAATTAGGGGTCTGCAAAATAGATGCGTCTTCATCATAACCATTTGTGCTACTGTGTGTTTAGATCGTTGCACTTTAGGTTTCTACATTCGTCTCATGCTAGTTTACATTTTCTTGTTATACATACACATTTTGTTGTGTCAAACAAAAAATTACAAAAACATCTTGCGTGGTCAATTGCCTTTGTGTGCTTGTGTGTCTCTTCTATTTATACTGGCTATACACACATTTTCGTTGCCACTTCTATGGCCTTTTTATACCCTTGTCCACTCTCTTATGCCATAAAAGGAGCAAATCTGGCCAAAATCTGCTTTTCGGAACTATGGATAATAGCATGACTGGATGTGTTTCTAAATCTGGTGTGGCATACCCCCAAATGTTTTCAACCCCCATCATAATCTTAATATCATTGTTTCAAACATATTTTTACATTGGGGACTCGAGCCTATTAGCTTTCTTGGCCCTCCGATCATCTGCATCTTCATCCCTTCAAAATTCATTAAAAGGGGTCGAATCCATTTGCTGATTGGGGTTATGAGTACAGGGGTCGACCCGTGGGTCGACCCATTCCGGCAAAACGCGGTTCCCCGCGATCGGCCATCCATGAATGGGGTTCTAACCCTATGGTTGCCCCTCCTATACCTATATATCCTCTCATAACCTCCTATAAGGCCAGCCACCACCCCTTTCAAGCCCTAAAACCCTCTTCTTGGCTCCCATTTCTTCCAAACCTAGCCGCGGTTCTCCGGGTGGCTATCCGCGCACGCTTTTCTTCCAACGGCTCCAAGGATCGTCTCTTGCGTTTCCTTTCTCTTGAGGTAAGCTTCTGGTGCTTGTGGAGGATCATGGATTCATATCTCATTCATATCATCTTTGGTTGAACCCTATTCTTCCTTCCCCCATCATGTGGTCTCCTTTCGCTCCTTGTCTAGATGGCCCCAAAGAGACGTCCTTCTCGCAATGAAGCTGAGTCTAGCAGGTCTCAAGAACTTCGATCCAAGCGAGCTGAACAAGTTGCATCTCTTCGCGGCCATTCTAGCCGCATATTAGATCGCAAGGTTCTCCATCCGAGAGCCGTCGACTTTGGAAATCTGTGCAATCACATTCCGAGTCTCGTTGATATTATCTGCAGTCAGCCTAACCTGGATGCATTCATGTCTGCACACCGCAGGGTGTATCCCACTTTGGTTCATCAGTTCTATAGCAACATGTCTTTGGCAAATGAAACTCCGGTTACCAAGGTTAATGGCGTGCAGATCATTCTTTCCCCCGAGCTTCTTGGCGCGGCATTTCAGCTTCCTTCTGAGGGATATGGTTTTGGTGACGTCTTGGTTCGTGAAGATAAGCTATATCTCTACCCCACTTCTGAAGACCGAAATGGTCGGTCTGTCACTGGCTTAAATGCCAATCACTTTCCTCCGGTACAGCACATTCTTCACCGGATGATCACTACTATTTTACTTCCCCAGGGAGGTGGACATGACAAAGTGACTGAAATTCATATGTTCTTACTCTACTATTTTTTGGATGGCATTCGTATTAATTTTCCAGCTCTCTTTTTGGATCATATGAGGACCAGTATGCAGCACCGCAACAGGACTTTACCTTATGCTGCCGCCCTCACTGCTATTTTTCAATATAAGAAGATAGATCTGTCTGCCGATGCTTCACACACACTGCGAGCTGCCGACATATATACTATTCACTCTATTTGTCACAACATGGGATACGTTATTCATGATGATGAATTAGTTCGGCAGTTAAAAACAGTGGTTCCCGGTGCACCTGCTGAAGTTAATGTTGATGCTGCAGACACTGAAGATAGTGATGAAAATCGTGGTGCTCATGCGATTGATATTCCCTCCGAGACGGCCAGGCTATTCATTGATCGTTTGGACCGCATTGATGAACGGTTGGATCGGTATGGCGAGACCTTGGATGTTATTCAAAATGAACTTCATGATCTTAAGCTATCGCACCAGGAAAGCACTCAAACCTTCACCGATGCCTTGGCCCAACAACACCTAATGTGCCATGAGATTTTGGAATGTCTCCGTCGTGCTCCCCGTCCACCGCCTCCGGCTGAAGACTAGGCCTTGGTCACTCCTCCTCATGGCTTCTACCCTATCACTTTCACCCCGTCTTTTTGATGATGCCAAAGGGGGAGAGATCCAGTTTATCGGCTATTATAGTATATGTGTGTTGTATGCTTGCATGTGCCTGCATGATGTGTGTTATCTCATTTTGTACTTGCATGCTGTTGCATTATCCTTCTACTCATAGCATGGCATCTTGATGCATTGCACTTTCCTCTCTTGTTTTAATGTAATCCGAGTATGGCTGTTGTTGCTATTCCAAGATGATTGTTGGAAAGTTCTTTTTATCAATCTCACAACGGTTCTAAGTTGGTTCATGGTCTTGTGTTGATCGGATGTGTTGAATGGACTATTGGTTCTCGTGTTATCCCGGCACTTTGTTATTTTGCTATTGCTTCGACAGTATTGGCACAATGAGACCAAATTGTTATATGAGTTAGTCATCATCAAAAAGGGGGAGATTGTTGAACCCCTTCTTTGTAAATGTATCTAATGAATTTTGATGATGACCAAACACTACATACTTGCATATTATCACGATCTAACATATGTGTGCCTTTGATCAGCTTGTAAGAGGAGTTAAGGAACTCTCAAAATGGAGGAATCATTCCGTTGGTAAAAAGGTAAATCTGAAATTTGTAAACGCCAACACTAACTCAAAATGTATATTCTGACAGGTCAAAAATTGCCATTTCAAGATTGGAATAAAGCACGGATAACTAGTAAGATTGAAATTGTTCAAAAACAATGGGTGAATTCATGGTTTGTATGGTAAGTAGGAATGCAAGCAAGTTTCAGAAACCAAGGTAATCATTCAATTAGGAATTTATGTTATTTGGCCTTGGTTATTATTTTTCTCATGTCTTTGTATCCCTACATTTCATTGGTTTTCTTTCTATCCATTTGAACCCACTTTGTTGGATTTGTGTTGAAATGTTTTTCACCATTTTCATGTTTCCTGGCTCATGGGTCGACCCCAAGGGTCGACCCTTGATCGTTTTTTTTTTGGGCTCCAGCCGCTGGCTGAACAAGGGTCGACCCCAGGGTCGACCCCAAGGGTCGACCCCTGGACGCTTCAAGGAAACCAGCCGCTGGCTGGACATGGGTCGACCCCAGGGTCGACCCATGGGTCGACCCCTGTGACTTTCGCCCAAACAGCAGCAATTCATTTTTTTGGGGTCGACCCAGGGGTCGACCCTTTGTTCTGCTGGCCTTTAGCTTCTTCGAGGGTCGACCCCAGGGTCGACCCTTTCCGGTCTGGAGCCCAGCCGACTATCTTGACCGCCGTTTTCTTGTTCCGTTTGTCCACCAATCCTTGTCTAATCACCTCTAGACCTGCCACAAACATCTCCACATTTTGTGGATCTGGTCCCCATGCTTTCTTTGACTGTTTTATTCTTTTATTCAAACCCTAATGGCATTATATAAATATGAGAGATGGGGGATCCGAAGATGATTGATGAGGGTGCTATTGTGGATGTGCAGGTTCGGAGTTGCAGCCATCAAGCTCCATTCTACCTTGTTCTGAAGCTGATCTTCAAAGGAAGGAGCTGGAATCGAAGCCCAAGGTCGTATACATCAAAGAGCTGCATACAACATCAAGCCTTTACAAATCTCATCCAAAATTGTTCACCTTCCTGCTGGAGTATCACAGAAGATTCGAAGAACACAAAGGGGGAGTTCTATTCAGAATCCTTTCTACTCTGATCCTCTTTTAGTGCTTATTGTTGAATCTGTAAAGTGTTGTACTCTAAACTATCTTGAAACATATTTGTGTGTGTGTGCTCGTGATCTGTGACATGAGTGTGTGTGTGTGTGTGTTTGGGGTGCCTAGATTGGGTATCATGTGTGTGTGTATGATGTTCATAACAGCGTGTGTGTGCTTGGCTCACATCATAGTGAAGTCGTTAATCCTCGTGAGTGAGGGGTGGATGTAGGGGACATTGCGGTGTACCCGAACCACCTAAAAAACTTTGTGTATCTCTCGTGGTTTGTTCTTTTGCATCCTTTGTCGAGTGGGCTTCACAGTGAGTTGAGTGTTCACCACCTCCTTCTTCACACACTTACCATCTTTCTCATGCATTCATGTGAGATCATGCACGAGTAAGACCGAGTGCCTGATTGTGTTGTTTTTTGTCTCTCTAGTCCTTCATAAAATAATTTTAATTGCCAATCAATTCACCCCTCCCCTCTTGATTGCCACCGTTTGGGACCCAACAGTCAAATCTCCTCATACCACTGGCAAAAGCATCAGCCTCGTCCTCATATTCTTCGTATTCCTCATCCCCCTCTTCAATAGGGTCTTCATCATTCATGATCTCATAAACACCAAACCCTTCATCTATAGAGCATACGTCCTCACATTCTAAATCCGGCAAGAGAATCGGATCCTCTAGAAACTCGGGAAGAGCTAAACATGCCCGGCATCTTCTAGCTGGATCTAGCAAGAACCTACGGGGAATCTGTCTACCCTTGGCTTTCTTATGAGTATCTACCCCAAGATTTTTAGAAGAAGAGGGAGAGGAACAAGATGACAAACTAGACGAACTACCCTGATATAAGGGAGGAGGAGAAGAGGAAGACGTAATGGATACATGAGGAGATATAGGAGAGGCCTCCTCACCAGAGGAGAAAAGGAGGTCCGCTAACGAACCTAGAAAGAGCAGCCCTTGGATCGGGGCACACTCTTGAGCAAGATAGGAGGTCTCTTCAATAGAGATGGAAGATTGGAAAGTTTAAATTTTGGCATTTTTTTTCATTTTCAAGAATAAAGCAATGGGAGGAAGGGGTAGGAGGTGGTGTTGAGATTAAATAATTAGAGAAAGACTGGATGAGAGATTGCCCATGTGGGGACGCAATGGAGAGTTGGGAAAACTGCTCGAGGAGTAAAGGAGGAATTGTAGAAGCTTGAAGGAAATCTGGAGAAAGAGTAATCAAGACCGCGGGTGGTCTAGGAATATCGGGGAACAACGTCTTGGAGCACCAGAGAGTGATAAGTGACGGATGCACAAAATTAAGAGAGAAAAGGCCGGCCCACAGCCTATCCACGGTGAATCCTTCTTCATACGGCACATCTGGCTCTCTAGTATCTGTATAGTTGCTTAAGAACTACCTCTTGTCTGTAATCACTGCCGACTTTTCTATTAACTCATGAATAAGCGGAGGCCATTCCGGATCAGTTGGCATGAATAGACAGCTTAGAGCAATGGCGATGTCATTCATATCAAACCATCTATACCAGTCACATTCTGGGTCATCCATCTTCCTTCTTTTGTCAGGCTTCAAAGACTCTAGTGCTTTGTATGTGACCAAAGGAGCTATATGGCGAGCAAACTGCCGTGCATGTACATCTTGATGATCTAACATGGAAGTAACCAATGTGGTCTGCTCATCATATTGAGTACCCCCTTTCACAAAGTGTGTTTGCAGGGTCCATGTGAGAGGCTGTCTATCTATCTTGAGAGTGGATGTCATAACAGCCCATGGCTCTCCTTCATATTTACCATGTTCCTTGCCTGGCCCTTTGTACCCTAAGCCACCTCGGTGAATGGGCTTGTAAGTTTTATCGGGCTTCACTCTGCCCTAGAGGTTAGCACCTAGGCCTTTGCCGATTTTGTACCCCATTTTCATTAAAATATTCCACCATGGGATATTCATCATAATCTTTTTCTTCTTCCCTTTGGAAGGTAGGGGAGACATCAGAGCCGATGCAGGTGTTGTGACTGGAGGCCTTAACAAATCCTACCGCGGGTCGGCAACATCTAACACTAAGAGCAAAGGCCTATTGGAAGGCCATATGGAAGGTACTGGTGTTGATGAGTGTATATCTTCTGATGGCAGAATAGGCATGCTTGTAACTTTGATGATGCGCCCTTTATGTGGAAACTTTAAGCATTGGTGATTAGTGGAGGGCACACCATCAAGCTCTTGAATGTAAGGGCGGCCCAAAATGACATTGAAGGTTGGATCAATGTCCAGAATGTGGAAGTCCACTGTGATCGAGATTGGACCCAAACCAACTTTCAGAGTAATCATCCCTAGGGGAGGTTTCTTGGTATTATCATAAGCAGTGACGGTAATAGTAGATGGCCGGATTTGGCTATCCGGAATGCCACACATCTTCAAAGTGCTCGGCGGCAACACATTAATGGACGCTCCCGTATCCACCAAGCATTGTTTAAATGCCACCTTGTTAATGTTGACGGTAATGCACAATGCATATTTTCTGGCCGGCTGGGGAGCTAACTCATGCTCATGGAAAATAATAGCTGGCTGACCACATGCCGGTGTCAAAACTAACGTAATCTGTTCAGCTGGAATGTCCTCATTAACCATCACCTTTTGTAAATACTCTTTCAAAGCTTACTGGCGGGCAGTAGATCGCTTTATCAGCTCTAGAATGAAAATCCTTACCGGGGTCTTGACTAGGTGCTTTAGCAAGTCATATTGTGTGCCCGGTATGGAGTCTTGTTCATGCTCTTGTTCTTCTTGCCCCTGTGTGGGCTCTAGCTCCCTTTGTGGAAACACACGATGGAACATCCGTCCACTGCGGAGCACCGTGATTTGTGACGATCGTGCCTCTGTCGATTTGTGGGTAGGTGGAGGGTTGATGGAAGAGGAAGAGGGGATATTTGGGTTAGTGGATGCCGGAGGGGTGGCCAAAGGAGGAGTCCTTATGAGGGGCCTTGTTGGCTGAGGGACAGTGGTAACGGGAGTAATAGGAGGTGCCTGAACAGCTGAGGTACTCGTAGGCTGAATGAGAAGAGGTCTAGGTAAAAATGAAGGATTTGTGGGTGATGGAAATCAACACCGGGCACTAACTTTTATTTTTGTATTTCTATCCTTTAGTTTACTTTTATATCTTTGGGAAAACACATGTGCAATTGTAAGGCTTTATAAGCCACTTTGTCATTCCTTAGGATTCTTTGGGTTTTTATGCAAAAGTCCAGTAGGACCATCAAGGGGCCCCCATACCCTTTTCCATTGGTCCACCTAAGCCCTAGGGGTCCATGTGGGGCTAGTCAAAGGTCCAAGGTGGGCTTCTAGATGGTTTGACATTCAAAGGGGATAAATGGACTAAAAAGTCCAAGATGCCTTCCTTCCTTTCAAAGGAGTGTCCCCTCCATATGTAATTTATTTATTTTGGATTTTTGACCACATGGGGGAAGAAAATGGCCTCTCTCTCACGTAATTCCCATCCCCCACCCCTTTCCATTTTCTATATAAGCCTATGTATAGTGTCATTAGAAGAATTAAATGAAGAATTAAGTATTTTTGCCAAGAGCAAGCCCAAGGGCACCCGTTGTGTCTCTCCTCTCTCCCTTACAGTGGTGATTGCTACCCATTCTAGGGTGTGAAGCCATCATCTTGGTATGACTCCAAGATCTCCAACCTCTGCTGGATGCGACTTCCGGCCGCCGCCTTCCGTTCGTGCCACCATCGCGCCGCCATCGCCGGAGTTCTATCCAAATCAGGACAAAACCTCTTCTCTAAAATTGTATCTCTGGTTATTGTTGTCTGATCAAGCCCTAATGTTGAGGGTTTGTTCTGTCCATCTCCCCTAACCTCCAGTTAAAAATTTGTGTCATTTGGAGTCCATTTGATAATTTTCCCATATTTTCGTTTACCCTCTCAGTAATCTGCCCTTTTGCAGATCTACGGGATAGAGTCTCCTTGTTGCAATTTCCCTACCCACATAGAAAATTTTAAAAAATCCACAAAAATTTCTTAGTGTTCCTCACATATACCCCCTTCCACCATAATTTTCGTTGAGTCAAAAAAAATCATTTATCCCTTGGTTAAAGGTCTATTTCAGGCAGATCCATCTTTGCCCTGTGTGTCTGTCAGTCCGGGTCAGAAAAAAAAGGTCGTTTGCAGTCATTTTTATTTTTAATCCATTTTGTGAATGGAGCTACCAAAAATATATGTTGTAGATCTCTAAGTCCTCTATCCATCGGTACCTCTTGTGCATCAATCTGACATCGGATCTGGTCGTAGGAATTCTTTTTGTGAAGGTGTGCAGAGTAGATCCGAGTTCAGCCAGCACAACTCAGTCTGGGAGAAAATTCAGAAATAAATATCAAAGGTCAACTTCAGCGACCGCCCCTTCAGAGAGTCGATCAGGGACATCCCGCCATCGTCCCAGCCAAGCGGCGTCTCCGGAAGACTTCAGGAAGGTGATGTTCCTTTGGTAACCGTTGCTTGCTGTCCAGTGAGTCAGCAACCGAGTTGGCGCAGCACCGAGTTGGAATAGTGCCGAGTCGGACCAGCAGGCCGAGTTCGTGCCGTACGCACTGCCAGATTGCTGCCCGTCAACCCAGGGTCGGTCTTACTGGGCCCCACTTGTAACCCTTTACCTCCTTGCGTGGAGTGGGCAATAAAAGTTATTGTTGTAATTAACTTTTACCGTTCTTACCGGGAGTTACTGTACTTGGCCGGGAACGTCTTCCCCACGCCCGGAGCGTGGAGGTACACTCGCCACCCTCCTCAAAGGCTTTGCTTTACTCGTATTTATTCGTACATGTCGCTGTATATGATAGGTTATTAGCCCGTTATATCAATTGTATCACCGCTGCGAGAGAGTGAGTGTAACCCGTCCAGTGACTCGACCCGAGTTAACGCGGAAAGGCCGATACCCGAGACTCACTGCCGGTTTCTCAACCGCGCACGGTCCCACGTCTCCCCTCGCTTAGGGACGATCGCGAGCTAGAGTCCCAGGTCGCATGTCCTTCCCGCATCAGTGGGTGGCGGAGGATTGGTGGTAGCGGAGGGATTAGGTGTTGGCGAGGGGTGAATAAGGAGTGGCCTAGTTGGCAAAAGAGAGGAATTGGTGAGGGGAGGGGGAGTTTGTTGTGGTATGGAAGATGGTGGAGGGCGAATCAGGAGTGGCCCAGTTGGTAAGGGATTAGTGGTAGTGGGGGGAACCTGATTAGGAGTGTGTAAAAGGGGACATGAGGGTTGGGGAGAAGGCGATGGATGGAGAGGTGTTCTTAAGAGACGGGGTGGTTGGGTTGGAGTTTGATTTATATCCCCGACAGAGGCGTTCTCTTCGTGCCATCCTTATCCTCTTTCTACTTCATAGAAGGAGGTAACAGGGTTTACTTGCTAATTTGGTGGGTGCTCCGGCAGTGGATTATGGACGATCCCCATGTTCGGTTGAGGTGCGGGAGCTTGCTGCTGCTGTGGAGGAGGTTGAACTTGCTGTTGAGGAGGTTGCTGAGCCTGTTGCTGTCGAGGAGGTCTTCTAGTCTTCAAGGTTGCAATGAACTGCCTCATCTCATCCCAATTGATACCACCTTGATCATTCAAGTCATAGATATAATCTTTAAAATGGAAGCAGTGATTTGACAAAATGTGGCTATGTAAAATAAATTTGAGGTTCTTCTTCAGGCAGTAGAAATGCAAGAAGTAGACCCCAATCACATTCCTTCTCTACAAGATATTACCTCTCAAAATCAAATGTAGTTAAAGGGGGAGAAGTTTATTCCTGCTGATCAGCAAATAACCATAATGGAACATCCGTCTTCTGACAAAATTTATATAGAAGATATTGCAGGGGGTTGTAATGAAGTCAAGCAGGATAACAATAATTATCAGCAGATTTCAGCAATGCATGAAACTATAGCCAATTCACTTACTGAGGCTCTCTCAATATCAATGGTCAATCCTTCTGCAGAGACTATTAATGAGAATATGAAGGGAGTCAACGTTGATAATTTGCCTTCGCATGCCTTGTTGTCAGACAGAGATGCAACAAAGTTGAGCAATGTTCCTGGGGAGACCCATTTTATTCAAACAAATATGCCAAAGGAGAACAAGCAGTTTTCTAATTCCATTACTGTAATACGCCGATTTCTTTTAGAAATTAATTAGAGATTAATTAGAAATTAATTAGAATAATTCCTTAATAAATAGAATGAGTTATATTTCAACCATTTTATAAAAATCCAAAAAAAATTTATTCTTGTAGAGGATAACACGTTTAACAAACTTGTCTTCTGTGGCCAACCCAAATAAAATCTGTAAGTAGGCCGAATTAGTGGTTTAAGCCCAAATTGAACACTTAGTTAACCATACCTTGAAACATCAAATTCGAGCCCTATACTCCATCAAATGAGCCCAAATTGATGGCAAATGAAAGGCTAGGATGAGAGGATCCTTTACCCTCTCTTAATCTCTTGAAACCCTAACCCTAGGAGATGCATTCGGTAGAGTTTTGGCACGTCAACAATTACGGCGACGTTCACATTGACTCGACTTGCGTGGATGAATACTCCGCGCATAGAAGCCTCCAGAAGGTGTGTGACCTATTAAAATGAAGCTCTCTAACCCTAGAATCATTTAGAACCAGCGGCGGTTGCAGAGGAGTTGGATCGAGGGAGATCTCGAGCGATTAGTGGCTGCGTGTATCGGCGTCCTTGGTTTTCTTTCTCATTCCTTCTTCATTCGATTCAAGTAGGTGATAGCAAGCCAAACCTTACAAATAATATATGGTTAGAAGCAGCATCGTGTTAGCTTTTCATTGATGTAGAAAGCCCTAAATTTCATCGAGTATCCTGCGAGAATTTTAGGTTTTAGTAGAAGCATGCCACATCTAGGGTTATAATTGTTCCCTTTCGATTAAGTAGTGATTTCAAGCTGTAAACATAAAATTGATTCATGCATCTTGTATAGTTTTTCGTGCTCTTTCTTTTGATAGTAAAAGCCCCAAATTTTATGCTTTATATCGTGTGAATTTCATGTTTTAATTTAACCATAGAAACCTCGCCGGAGTCGGGCAAGGTGAGAGGGGTAGTGCCCTGTTTGGACATGTGTGGCCACACGATAGACCGCACATCCCAGACAGGCAGCCCTCTGTTGACCGTTTATATGTTTTTATATTTGTTCGTGTCCCTGGAACGTGTGGCCTAGCCCTAACCGCATGTCTTTCCTGCGGCCAGTTCCAGACCACACATCCCTCAATGCGGCACACTACCGATCGTCCATATCCAGCAGGTCTTCGGATCTGAGGGGATGTGTGCGGCCAGTCTGTGACCGTTCATTGGGATGTAAGGTCCAGAACCTGTTGTGTCCATGAGGTCATTTGAGTCATTCTGTGGTCGCTTGGGTCATTCGACATCATTCCATAGTCATATGAGTTTCTTGGTTTTGATAATGGCTAAACACTATTAGTCATTGATATCTTCCACTCTCATGTGATTGACATACGTGATGTTTTTATTCATGACAGATATGCTAATGAATGGACAAGGAATCAAGTGGAAATGGCCAAAGTGAAAGCTCATTGATCGCACCCAAGCAAGGATGCAAATCTCATCTCTCTTACAAGCAAAAGTCGACATTTCATATTCGACTCGTCACTCATCCAAGGTCAATGCACAAAGAAGTATAGCCAAGAGAATCCAAGGTCAAAGACTCAGTTGATACCTTCTAGACTATCAAGGGCGATGCCACAAACATGCACGGGCTGCTAATGGAGTTGAACGACGGACTTCAAGACTTAACGGACCGACCCGGGCAAGCCCGGGTTCTGCCTAGCTGGCGGTCGACCGCCAGCCAGGGATCGCCAGTCTACATGTGTTTCAGCTGGCGGTCGACCGCCAGCCAGTGGCGGTCGACCGGAAATCCCAGGGACTGTTCGTTTGTAGGTTTCACAGTAACGGTCGACCGCCAGGAGCTGCAGGTCGACCGCCAGCCCCGATGCAGCCTTGTTTGACTTAGAATTCCACCTCGTGGCCAGCCCCTTTCCATGGATTTATTTAATCAAACATTACCTAATCTTCCATGATTTATGGATCTGGTCTGGAGGGTGTCTATGGACCATTCAAGGTCTATAAAACCAACACTTGAGGGGTTAGAAACCCTAATGCTTCAAGGCTTCAAGAGAGATCAAGGGAGGCCATTTTCGAGGTACTGTAGCACCTCCGTGAACAGTGTTTCGGGAAGGAGTTCTTCATCCATTCCAAGCCATTCAAGTCCAGATCTGAAGCCATCTCAACCTCCAAGGAAGAAGAAGCACTCAAGGGGTTCAAAGGTGATCTAAACTGCATCCTTCTTCCTCTTCATCAACTCAAGAGGATCAAAAGGAAGATCAAAGCTACATCCAACACTCTCTCCATCAACTCAAGGTGATTCAAGTTCATATCTCAATCCAGCAACCTCCAAAGAAGAGTAGAAGCAAGAAAGGCTAATAAGGGAGATCAAAGGAGGCTGCAAGGGTGTGTTCAAGGGAGAAGAGTTCGAGTACTGTAGCTGTGAACAGTACTCAGGGAAGAAGTTCTTCATCAAATCTCCAAGTGATTCAAGCTACTTCAAAAGAAGATTCAAGCCACAGCAATCTCAGACAAGATCCTTCTCCTTGAGCATATTTCATATCTTGTTTGAGTATTTTTGTAGTTATTCTTTTCCAATTCATTCAAACATTTGGAACTGAAAATCATCCCTACCGGTGATTAGTAGGAAGGCAATCGGAGGTTGTCGATCTGCGGTGTTGACGTCCCTACCGGTGGTTAGTAGGAAGGCAATCGGTGGTTCTCCGATTTTCGGTTTGGTGTGCTGCACTAGTGAAGCCTCACCAGATTTGGTGAGGGGTGGACGTAGGACTGGGGATTCAGTCCGAACCACCTTAAAATCCTTTGTGTTGTGGTTTGATTGTGCGATTGATATGTGTTAGATGCATGCTTAGGTTCAATATCTATATTGTGTAATCATCTTGCCAAGCAAATCATTTGTGTTCTTCGTCAAGCTAGTTATATTCCGCTACTTATTTCATCATCTAGCTTTAAAGAGGGTTGCATTGTGAAAAGAGGGGCAGATCTATTCACCCCTCCCCTCAAGATCCGCTGTCCACTACACAACAAGTGGTATCAGAGCCTAATCTCTCATTATGGGGTCCAACGACCTTGAGGGAAATGGTGGATCAGCGTCTAAGGGTTATTTACCTGAAGGACATTATGTGAATAGGCCTCCTTATTTCACTGGATCTAATTATCCCTATTGGAAACATAGTATGCAGGTGTTCATTCGCGCCCAAGACTACGAACTTTGGCGAGTGATCAGCAAAGGTCCGTATGAGCTTACGGATAATGAGGACTTGTGGACCAAAGAACAGATAAGGCAATCCACTGTCAACTGGAGTGCCAAACACATCATGCAATGCTCACTCCATCCAATTGAATTCTCAAGAGTGGCTACCTGCACATCTGCAAAACTAATGTGGGACAAGCTAGAGGTAATCTACGAAGGAACCTCTCAGGTACGAGAAACAAAAGCTGACATTTTAGTTTCTGAATATGAAATGTTCCGCATGAAGCCTGATGAATCAATTCAAGATATGTATGCTCGATTGACTGTGCTTACTAATAGTTTAACTGATTTGGGAAAGAAATATTCAGAGCAAGAAATTGTAAGAAAAATTCTCAGATCGTTAACTCCAGCATGGCACACAAAGGCTACCGTGGTTGAAAAATCGAGAGATCTCGCAACTACCAAGGTAGATGAACTCATTGGGTCATTGATGACCTATGAGATCAACCTCAAGAACAAAGAGGCTGAGGCACCTAAGAAGAAGTCCCTAGCTCTTCAAGCAGGACCTAGCGGTCATGGCACTTCTGATGAAGGTGAGGATTCGGCAAGTGAGCGAGAAGAGGATGATGTAGCCATGCTCACACGTAAGTTCAAAAAATTCCTGAGAAAGGAAGGTAAGAGCTTCATGAGAGGAAGGTCAAAGGTAAGAAATTGTTTCAAATCTAATTCTGAAAACTCTAAGAAATCTGACAAAATCATTTGCTTTTCTTGCAATAAACAAGGACATTTCAAGAATGATTATCCCGACAGATTCAGAAAAGCCGACAAATGGAAGGGCAAGAAGAAGAACAATGCCATGGTGTCCACATGGAGCGATGAAGAGGAAAGTGATGACGGAACTAGCTCCTCGGAAAAAGAAAAAGAAGATTTCTACCTTATGGCCAAAGGTGATGAAAAAACTGAGATAAATTCTCCATTTGAAGATTATACAATTGATGATTGGGAGGATGCATATATACAACTCATGGAAAAATATGAAATGTGCAAAAAGGAAAATAAATCATTGAAAAAGAAAATTAACTCATTTGTGCACGATCATAATATGAATGATAAGAATGCTCTACTTGAGACTGAAATTGAAGATCTTAAGAAAATGATTGAGGATTTGGAGGAAGGAAGAAAAGAAATGGCTGACTTGGAAACTGAAAATGAGGATTTGAGAAATGAGATTGATAGCATGAAGCTCAAAATGTAAAGCTATGAAAAAGATAGTAAATTGAGCAATGAAAAGTATGAAGCTGTCAAACAAGTCAACATTCAACTTCTTCAAAATATTGAAAACCTACAAAAAGAGTTGAAGGATAAACAACAATCTTTAGAAAAGTTTGTGGATGGAAGACAAAACCTAGATGCATTGCTAGGTACTAGAATGAACTTCAACAAGGAAGGGTTGGGTTTTGAACCAACAAACAAAAGGCCAATTGGACTAAAACTTGTCACATTTGTTTCATCTTCCGAACCTTCCACCTCAAACACAACTCCCACACAAAACCAGCAAAAACAAAAGGAGAAAGGGAAAGAAAAGATTGAAGAGGCAGTCACCAACATTCCCAAAATGCCTGTCCAAAAACCTAAGAAAGGTCGACCTTCCCCGCAGCATAGGTCAACACTTCCTTGGCCATTGCATGCTCAACCTTCCAGATTTCACCACAATTGGATTGCACACTCATATAGGCCAGCATCACCATATCTTTGGGAAAATTGTGATTTCTGTGTTCATCAATCCCATAGGTGGTAAAACAATCAGTTTCAACCCAAAACCAACCAACGGCCTCAATGGTTTAAGAAGCAAACCTCCTCAAACTTCCACAAAATCCAACAAAGAGCTTCTAAACAAAAAATGAATGTCAAGATGGAAAAGAAAAATCAAATCTCTGCTCTAAGCAAACAAAGCATGAATGTTAAGAAGGTTTGGATTCCAAAAGAAATGGTTTCATGTTTTGAAATTTTGAAAAGTTTGAAGGGACCCAAATTTGGTTGGGTTCCAAACACCATTGCTTAATTACTTGTGCTGGAATGTCTTGCAGCCATACATAACAGGTGGTACCTTGATAGCGGCTGTTCAAGACACATGACTGGAGACAAATCAAAATTTTGTCTCTTGGAGGAAAAGGAAGGAGGATATGTCACATTTGGAGGAAACAATAAAGGAAAAATCATTGGAACAGGTAATGTAGGTAAGAACCTCTCCAACTCCATTTGTAACGTGTTGTTAGTTGAAGGATTGAAATATAACCTACTTAGTATAAGTCAATTGTGTGATAAGGGTCACAAAGTGTTATTTGACTCTCATGAATGCAGAATTCTTGAACCAAAATCTGACAAAGTAAAAATTTCTGGTAAGAGAGTTAACAATGTTTACATGATTGACTTAGATAATCCTGCTCATTTAAATCTTTATCTTGCTGCACCAAAATCTGAACTAGCATGGATATGGCATCGTAGACTGGGACATGCTAGCTACAATGTCTTGCATAAACTCTTGAAGCATTCAATGGTGACAGGTTTACCTGAACTATCCTTTAAACAAGAAAACAAATTGTGTGATGTATGTGCCCTAGGTAAACAAACTAGAAAATCATTCAAAGGAAGATCTAAAAATACATCATCCAAACCACTCGAGCTAATTCATATGGACCTATTTGGCCCAACTAGAACTGCTAGCTTAAGTGGTAGAAAATATGGATATGTCTTGGTGGATGATTTTTCTAGGTTCACATGGGTTTTCTTTCTCACACACAAAAATGATACTTTTGATGAGTTTCAGGCACTCTATATGAAGATAAAGTAGGACGATGAGTTTAAAATTTCAAGATTCAATCTGATCACGGTGGTGAATTTGAAAATGCTAACTTTTATAACCTTTGCAGGGCCGAAGGGATTTCACACCGATTTTCTTCACCAAGAACGCCGGAGCAAAACGGTGTGGTTGAAAGGAGAAACCGGACACTTGTAGAGATGGCAAGAACCATGCTTGCTGAACGGCAACTTCCAAGGAGGTTTTGGGCTGAAGCGGTAAACTCGGCATGTTACATTATCAACCGCTCTATGGTAAGGCCACACACCAAAAAGACTCCTTATGAGTTGCTAAAAGTTAAAAAGCCCTCTCTCTCACATATGAAAGTGTTTGGATCGAAATACTTCATTCACAACAATGACAAAAGAGACTTAGATAAATTCGAGCCCAAGAGCGATGAAGGTATATTCCTTGGATATTCTGATAGATATAGGGCTTATAGAATTTATAATATCAAAAGTCAAACTGTGGAAGAATCACCTCATGTTTCCTTTGATGAATATCATGATTCTAACAATGATAACTCTGACAGGAAAAACGATGAAGATGAGGAATTCCTAAGCATAAAGGATAAGAGTGATCCTCCACAAGAAGAAATAAAAGAAGATGGTGACCTAGCTGAATCAAACAATGCAAGGGATCAAGCTCCAAGAGAAGGTAATGATTCTACAAATATTAGAATTCTTAAGGATCAACCCTTGGAGAATGTCATTGTGATGGGAATCGACGCCGAGCATGTACTTTTTCTTGTACATTTATGTCCTTTTATTTTGTGTTTATATCCTTGGGAAAGTATGTACGTAATTGTACGGCTTTGTAAGCCAATGCGTCATTCCCACGGATTGTGTGGGTTTCTATGTAATTTGTTAGTAGGACCAGCAAGGGGCCCCCAGCCCTTTCCCATTGGTCCATGTCATCCATGTGGGGCTGATCAACCATCCTAGGTGGCCATCTAGAAGGGTTGAATGCCATTTGACCACATGGGAGACAAGTGGCTTAATTAGTCCAAGGTGGGTTACCTACCTCACCTACCCATTCAACCCCATTAACCATGGTCAAGGGGGCGCCCCTCTCCCCTTAATATTTTATTATTTTTTGTGTGTTATTCACATCCAATCTAGGCCCTCCATTCCCCACCCCTAGATCTAATGGTGTAGATTAGATTTGACACATGGCATATAAAAGGGTTGTATTTTCCATTTGTTAGCATTAATGAAGAGAAAATTGTTGGAAAATCAAGAGTGTTCTTGAGCCCCCCCTCTCTCCCTCTGGTTTCTCTCCTCCAACCTCCAGTTCTAGAGTGATTTCTATCTTCTATCCCCTCCCCTCTATCTCCGGAGATCATCTGTGCCGCCGCCGCCGCCGTTCGTGCCGCCAACGAGCCACCGTCGAAGTTCTATCCTTGGCAGACAACAGTCTCTTCTCGAAATTCCTGCTATCTGCCACGGCCTCTTCTTGGCCTGAAATGTTTATGATGTGTACCCATCTTCCACCCCATCATCCACAAAAAAATTCAGGTCCAAAATCCCTCGTTTAGTATTTTTCCATTTTCGTGCATCTTTCACTCCCAGATCTGTTTTGTCTCTGTCTACAGTGATAGCAGCCCTGTGTTTCTCACCTCCGACCCTTTTTTTGATTTTTACAAACCCTTCCAATTTCACTAGGAGTTCTGACCATAATCCCCTACATCCATGAATTTTCTTAATTTTTGATCAGCCTTCCATCTATTTTTAAAAAATTCGTGTTCTTCCTCAGCTACAGTGTTGTCAGCCAGATTCCAGATCCGACCCACTACTAGTGCACAAATCAACGAAATTCGTAGCCTTCCCCAAATCCAGATCCAAAAATAGTCCTGGTTTCGTAGCTTTATTTCCCATAACTTTTCTGAAGAACACAACCCCAGATTCGGACATATACTTCGCGGTCAAAGGCAATCCACAGGAAAGTTCCCTGCTAGTCTGAGAGTTCAGACACTGTACAACAGCAACCTTCAAAATTCGCCAATAACAAGTACATGCTTGATTATTTTTCTGTAATCACCTTGGGTTGAATCCCTTCGAAGTATCTTTCCAATGGCGCCAGTTTCGTCGCATTCCAAAGTCGGGGCTGATCGGAGCGTCCGTTCTCGCCGGAGCGCGCGCCGGAAAACAGAACCGGCAGGTCCGTGGCCAGTTATTCCGACCAGTGCCGATCGGAGCCGCCCGGCCTCTGGCCGGCGAACCAGCGTGCCGCCAACCCGAGGAACGCTTCCCTAAGTGTCCCCACTAAAGCGGTGCCACCGGGTCCCACACGGCCCCTCCGGACAGCACGTGGGCCCCACCGTCACGTGTTCGGGTGTTGCCGAATCAACGCGAGAAGCCGCCCGTCAACCCGAATTCGGTCCTCTCGGGTCCAGTTGTGTAGCCCTTTACCTCCCTACGTGGAGTGGGTGATATTTCATTGTTGTCATCATTGTGTAATATTTATCCCGGGAGTACGAGTTTTGGCCAGGTCCGTCGTCCCCACGTCGAGCGCGTGGAGGTATCGTCCTCGCTCCTCACTTGGCATTTTGCTTAATTTCATATATGCTTGTTTATGCCGCTGCTATAGAGCATGTGTAGGGATATCTAGCTCGCTTTATCTATTCATTACCGCTGCTGCGAGAGAGTGCGAGACCGTCCCGTGACCCGATCCGGGCACACGAGAGAGCCGATCACCCTAGCTCACTGCCGGTTTCTCAACCGCGCACGTCCGACGCTTCCCTCGTTAAGGGGCAGTCATGAGCTTGTCATGTCCGTGGTCTCGTCCCGCATCAATTTGGTATCAGAGCGAGTTTGAGTCTAGGGTGTCAAAAAAAAGTGTCATTCATTAGTCATTTACGTCTAAGTCGTGTTTAGGGTCATCATTGTTTTAAAACAAAACAAAATGTCTTTTGCATCGCATCCCAATAACCCGGTATATCAAAAGGTGTTGCCCGAACGTTAGGCTACGCCTATCGGGAAGGCCGCACACTTGCGCGAGTGGTCTTCGGATCGGTTATCTCCGCCACGTACCGAGTCTTGGTCGTCATGTCTAGGGTTGTAGTCCATTGTCTAGTTGATTTATCTACTAGTGTCGGCATGCCCACCCACTAGTCCCCAATCACCCATGGATTCCCAAACTCCCGGATGGTGGCGATACTATCTCAAATGGAAGGACCACCCGAACCACCCCACGAGGCCCGAAACCCGGGACTTCTACGGGTCCGATGACCCGAGTGTCTACCTAGAATGGGAAGCCATTATGGACGATTACTTTGAGGTGTACATTATGTACGGGCCCATGCAAGTCGATGTTGCCAAAAGGTGACTTTTTGGTGAAGCCACCGCAACTTGGAGGAACATCAAATACTGGAGGGAGGATAGGAATCTAAGGCCCATCGAGTCATGGTGGGAAATGAAGAGAGCGCTTAGGAGGGCCTACTTGCCCCGCCCACCTACCTCCATCCACGGAGGTCATACCACTCACCCATCCCACCAACTCACCCACAACCAAGTGGGCTACACCGCTACCCAATCCCACCCCTTCACCGCCGTCCAAGCCCAACAAAGCGACCCCAATCTAGTGGCCCGCCCAAGCACCTCCAACCAACCTCCCCTTGGCACCCCCATCCCAACCCACTCAAGTACCTCCAACCGAGTGGAAGCCCCGCTTATAGCCGAGCCTAGGACCACACCTAGGTCGAGGGACGAGGCGCGAGTCCACCCCAAGGTCCCTACTCCAAGCCGCTCCTTTGAGGAATGCAAGAAAATGATTTCAGATTTGTTGGAAAGGATAAGTGCTTCTTCACCTCTCGTAGGTGCTCCATCACCACCCGCTCCTTCCGAGCTCTATTCGGAACCTTCTTCTTTGGAGCTACCAAAGCCCGAGCCACCCTTGTTTCTTACGGGAACACTTTACATAGCCGAGCCACTTCTTAGTTGGCTTAAGGATGGCTTGGTCCCATATCCCTTCCCGTCCATGGACTCCACCTTACCTTTAGTGCCAGTCAACTCATTCCATACCACCTTTCGATCTAGTCACCATGTTGACACATTGGACGATCTTGTCATGGGATTGGATTCACAATGGGAGTTGACGCATCTTTTAGCGCGAGACTTTGACCAACCCGCTAGTCTTAGCCTCACCCATCCGGCCTTCAGGTCCATACCTCCAAGTGCACCGTGGGTTGTGTCACCACGGAGGTCCTCTTACTCCTCCCCTTACCAGACGAGCCCGAATTCATAACTTTTGTCCAAGGGAGGAATCATACTTCTTGCCTACGATCCTCGTCCCACCCGTTACAATTCAAGAAGGTGACTACCCACATCTTCAAACCTTCTACACGTGGGACCGTGACTTGTGGGAACCCACCACAAGGGGTCATACCTTCTTTGACCCTTTTGACCCCTTCACTATTAGGCTTCCCAAGTTACCACCCGTACTCCCCTTCTTCAAGGAAGCCCACTTTTATGCCCCTTCCCCTCGGGATGGTCCATCTACATCCTCCAATCCCGACCCACCTACACCCGGCTCTTCTAAACCACCCGAGTCACCCACATACAAAAGACCATCCACGCATAACCACACCCGACGTATAGGTGTTCCCCATGCCATCCATTCCCAGTTGCATAACATGCATGCATGGCACATATTCGGGTGTCTTGGTCCGCCGTCACCCATGTACGGGTCGGACTAACATTAGGTGTGTCTAGGGTCATAGATGAGTCCGTGTGTTTTTTTTCTTGTGTGGTTTGTTTTGTGTGGTTTGTTTGCATGGATTGTGTGTCATTTGTTTGTCTGCATGTGTCTTGTGCAAGCTCGTCGATGTCAGTCCCTTATGAGTGTGAAGCGAGTCGACTCACTCGATGAGTATGGGATCGGTTCTACATCTATACCCGGATCAGTCACCTACAGGGACTCAGCGGTGATTCCTAGTGAGTCTTCGAGCTGCTTCCTTCCCTTTTGAGAGTGCCCCACCCGGAGTGTCCACCTTCGGCCCATAGCAGTCCACGCATATCGAGTATATATGGAATGAGCAGGTGACGGTCACTTGGAGTGGAGCATACCCGCGCTACTTGGCATGGTGGCGGATCCGTCGGAGTACTCGAGCATCCATACCCCTACTGGACGGGGTCGAGTTCCTCCCACCCGGGGAGAGTTGATGGGAATCCACGCCGAGCATTTACTTTTTATTTTATATTTATGTCCTTTTAATTTGTGTTTATATCCTTGGGAAAGTATGTACGCAATTGTACGGCTTTGTAAGCCAATGCGTCATTCCCACGGATTGTGTGGGTTTCTATGTAATTTGTCAGTAGGACCAGCAAGGGGCCCCCAGCCCTTTCCCATTGGTCCATGTCATCCATGTGGGGCTGGTCAACCATCCTAGGTGGCCATCTAGAAGGGTTGAATGCCATTTGACCACATTGGAGATAAGTGGCTTAATTAGTCCAAGGTGGGTTACCTACCTCACCTACCCATTCAACCCCATTAACCATGGTCAAGGGGGCGCCCCTCTCCCCTTAATATTTTATTATTTTTTGTGTGTTATTCACATCCAATCTAGGCCCTCCATTCCCCACCCCTAGATCTAATGGTGTAGATTAGATTTGACACATGGCATATAAAAGGGTTGTATTTTCCATTTGTTAGCATTAATGAAGAGAAAATTGTTGGAAAATCAAGAGTGTTCTTGAGCCCCCCCTCTCTCCCTCTGGTTTATCTCCTCCAACCTCCAGTTCTAGAGTGATTTATATCTTCTATCCCCTCCCCTCTATCTCCGGAGATCATCTGTGCCGCCGCCGCCGCCGTTCGTGCCGCCAACGAGCCACCGTCGAAGTTCTATCCTTGGCAGACAACAGTCTCTTCTCGAAATTCTTGCTATCCGCCACGGCCTCTTCTTGGCCTGCAATGTTTATGATGTGTACCCATCTTCCACCCCACCATCCACAAAAAACTTCAGGTCCAAAATCCCTCGTTTAGTATTTTTCCATTTTCGTGCATCTTTCACTCCTAGATCTGTTTTGTCTCTGTCTACAGTGATAGCAGCCCTGTGTTTCTCACCTCCGACCCTTTTTTTGATTTTTTCAAACCCTTCCAATTTCACTAGGAGTTTTGACCATAATCCCCTACATCCATGAATTTTCTTAATTTTTGATCAGCCTTCCATCTATTTTTAAAAAAGTCGTGTCCTTCCTCAGCTACAGTGTTGTCAGCCAGATTCCAGATCCGACCCACTGCTAGTGAAAACATCAACGAAATTCGTAGCCTTCCCCAAATCCAGATCCAAAAATAGTCATGGTTTCTTAGCTTGATTTCCCACATCTTTTCTGAAGAACACAACCCCAGATTCGAACATCTACTTCGCAGTCAAAGGCAATCCACAGGAAAGTTCCTACTAGTCTGAGAGTTCAGACACTGTACAACAGCAACCTTCAAAATTCGCCAATAAGAAGTACAGGCTTGATTATTTTGCTGTAATCACCTTGGGTTGATGCCCTTCGAAGCATCTTTCCAACGGCGCCAGTTTCGTCGCATTCTAACGTCGGGGCTGATCGCAACGTCCGTTCTCGCCGGAGCGCGCGCCGGAAAACAGAACCGGCAGGTCCGTGGCCGGTTATTCCGACCGGTGCCGATCGGAGCCGCCCGGCCTCCGGCCGGGGAACCAGCGTTTCGCTGGCCTGGGGAACGCTTCCCTAAGTGTCCCCACTACAGCGGTGCCACCGGGTCCCACACGGCCCCTCCGGACAGCACGTGGGCCCCACCGTCACGTGTTCGGGTGTTGCCGAATCAACGCGATAAGCCGCCCGTCAACCCGAATTCGGTCCTCCCGGGTCCAGTTGTGTAGCCCTTTACCTCCCTGTGTGGAGTGGGCGATATTTCATTGCTGTCATCATTATGTAATATTTATCCCGGGAGTACGAGTTTCGGCCGGGTCCGTCGTCCCCACGCCGAGCGCGTGGAGGTATCGTCCTCGCTCATCACTTGGCATTTTGCTTAATTTCATATATGCTTATTGATGCCGCTGCTAGAGAGCATGTGTAGGGATATCTAGCTCACTTTATCTATTCATTACCGCTGCTGCGAGAGAGTGCGAGACCGTCCCGTGACCCGATCCGGGCACACGAGAGAGCCGATCACCCTAGCTCACTGCCGGTTTCTCAACCGCGCACGTCCGACGCTTCCCTCGTTAAGGGGCAGTCACGAGCTTGTCGTGTCCGTGGTCTCGTCCCGTATCACATTGGTAGCTTGAATGACCCACCTAGAACTAGGTCACATTTTAAAATTGTGGAAGAATTAGATCAACTTGCTCTTGTCTCGCAGCATGAACTCAAAAATATTGATGTTGCTTTAAAAGATGAAAAATGGATAAATTCCATGCAAGAAGAGCTAAACCAGTTTGAGAGAAACAAAGTTTGGCATCTTGTTCCTAGACCTTCATCACAATCTGTCATAGGCACTAAATGGGTCTTTAGGAACAAACTAAGTGAGGATGGCAAGATAATAAGAAATAAGGCTAGATTGGTGGCTCAAGGGTATAATCAAGAGTTTGGGGTAGACTTTGATGAATCTTATGCCCCAGTTGCTAGACTCAAAGCCATCAGAATTTTACTTGCCTTTGCATGCTCCCTTAGAATAAAGCTTTATCAAATGGATGTCAAAAGTGCTTTCTTGAATGGCTTGATCAAAGAAGAAGTCTATGTTGAGCAGTCCCTGACTTTGAGAATTCTAACAATGTACATTTTGTATACAAGCTAGACAGGGCGCTTTATGGACTTAAGCAAGCACCAAGAGCTTGGTATGAGAGACTAAGCTCGTTCTTCATTGAAAAAGGGTACACACGAGGTAAAGTAGATCAAACACTTTTTACCAAGAAGCAAGGTAAGAACCTCTTGATTGTTCAAATTTATGTTGATGACATTGTGTTTGGTTCTACAAAATCTGAAATGTGTGAGGAATTTGCTACACTCGTGACTAGCGAATTTGAGATGAGCCTAATGGGAGAACTTTAATTCTTTCTCGGTTTGCAGGTCAACCAAGGAGAAGATGGTTGCTTCATAAGTCAAGCCAAATACATCAAGGAGCTGCTGAAAAGATTTGACATGGCTAACAGCAAAATCATTGCAACTCCTATGAGCACCACAACATCACTGGATTCGGATGAAAATGGTAAATTAGTGGATGCAAAGATCTATAGACGTATGATTGGTTCTTTTCTTTATTTGACTGCATCCCGACCAGATATCCAGTTTAGTGTATGCCTTTGTGCTAGATTTCAAACTAGTCCTAGAGAATCTCATTTGACTACCGTCAAACGTATCCTTCGATATCTTGCCGGCACTCAAGATTTGGGATTATGGTATCCGTCATCATGTGATTTATCTCTTATATCTTATGCTGATGTGGATTACGCTGGATGCAAGCTGGATCGCAAGAGTACTAGTGGCTACTACCAGTTTATAGGCGGGTGTTTAGTTTCTTGGGCCTCCAAGAAACAACACTCGGTTGCCCTCTCAACTGCGGAGGTAGAATATGTTGCTGCGGGGAGCTGTGGCACTCAAGTGTTGTGGATTAAACACCAACTCCAAGACTACTTGGTGGATCTTGGTTGTGTTCCGATTCTGTGTGATAACACTAGTACTATCAACCTTACAAAAAATCCAGTCCAGCACTCTAGGACTAAGCATATTGAGATTATGCATCACTTCATTAGAGATGAGGTCGGTAAGAAAAATTTTGAACTGCATTTTGTTGATACTCAAAATCAAATTACTGATATTTTCACCAAGCCCTTGTGTAATGACAGGTTTTCAACACTCAGAAGGGAGCTTGGTCTTTGCCGACCTCAGGCCAATAAGAATTTGAAATGATGATCATGTTCAATTTAGTGTGTGTTTTTGCAGATTGGGGTTTCATGCATTGTTGATATGTCAATATGTCATTGTGCCTTGCATGTAGATGCATAATAATGAATTGAGTGCATGTTCATAATGCATTGTATGGTTTGTGTCGCATCATTCTTGCATGGCCATGGTATATCAAATGTTGATGTATGGAAGGGCAGGTTATGCTTGTCTCGAAGCACTCAATATGCGTGAGGTTTCACCTCCGCCAAGTACCATGTGTCAATGTCGCATATAGGTGTTAGCGCAGCAAGTGTGATATAGAAGGGGGGTATGAATAGATCACTCCCAATTTGTAAAAACTTAGGCGGAAAATAAATTCTACTGCTTACGCCCCTCCTTAACCCGTACACAGAGAAATGCAAATACAGTCACCAAGCAAGGCAGTATAAGTAAATGAGAATGAAGAACTGATCACATGGAAGCAAAGAGACAAGCAGATGGAGAGCGCAGATAACAACAGCAAACCACAGAGGAGGCAGTCGATTTTTAGGTGGTTCGATTGCAGTCCGCAATCTACATCCACCCCTCACTCCAACTAGAATGAGGATTCCACTAGACAATGCTAGATCACTGCAGACTCAGTCTACGAACAACATGCTGCCACACAGCTTGAACAACCAAGGGAAACAAATCCCTCAACCAAGCTCTGCTACCCACAGAACTTGATACCTGTTCCAGCTACCAGCTAGAACAGAACCGGAGACACCTCTCCCTTCCTCCACACACCGGAGGGAACTTGCTAATGACAACCTGTCACTAGCAACACCAGAGATCACCGATCTCTCTTCCTCTGCAACCCAGAGGGAAACTGGAGTAATACTCCCTTCCTCCACACACCGGAGGGGAACCAATTCGAATCAGAAGGATGAACAAAATGAAAAGAAAATAAAATAGGAACAAAGACAAACGAAGAAGCAGTCAGTTCAGAAACCAATACAAATGTAGCTTCAAAGGAAGCAATTCATCAAACCACAGACACTGCTCTCTCTCTCTCGAACATACTCCTCTTGGATCTGGACACTATGGAACTCTTTGCTCTTTTTCCCTTTCTGAATCGTGCAGCCTCACATATATGCCTTCTGCTTTTTCTTTTCACGATCAAGCTTCTACTGAAGGACGAAGCTACATATTTATAGCAGATATTGGGCGTGTGGCTGCCAGGTTCCCACCCATGAACTTTTTACCAGATCATTTGAATTTTGACCACATGGCAGCATCCTGACTAGGTTGCCATCCACGTGTCATGTTCCTGGTTTCTTGGATCACGTGCCAGGTGCCAACCTCGGTTCACGTGCCCAATCATCAGCCTGAATCGCCTGCAGACAGAGACAGATGGAATGTATATACTTAGTTAGTTCAGGCTATTAACACGAATGTATATACTTCAGAAACATCAACTGAGTAAGTGTGTACAACGTGAGAGAGTGTATAGACTTGAAACAATAGTTAACCAAGTGTGTATCATGTGTGAATGTATACACTTGGAGGTCTTCAGCGTCCTCAGTGTATAGACTTAGTTAGTTCAGGGAATGTATAGACTTAATGGATAAGCTCATGAATGGCAGTGTATAGACATGTGATGAACAATGCAAACGAGCCTTACCAATGTGTAAACTTTACAAAGTTCAGCCACTGTGTAGACTTCACGAAGCCTAACCAGTGTACAGGCTTGGAACGAGTGTGCTGTGAGCATTGAAGACTCAAGTTATAACAACAGAATGTATAGAGTTGTGGTCGGACAACCCAATGTGTAGACTTGAAGCAAGAGGCCAGTGCTCAGACTTTGAGGAAGCGATGTACTGTTTGCAATGTACAGACTTGATAGTGTAAGACTCTTAATAAGACGGTGAACAATGTATTGACTTGATGCCCAACGGTGATGTACAGACTTTGACAAGCTTGAGCCAGTGTATATACGATGCCAGAGTGATACGATGCATGAGACGCTCGGCTGTACAGACTTGCAAAGTTCAGAATGAGACGATCGGCTGTAGGACCGATGTACAGACTCTGAATGTGAAGGCAGTCTGTATAGACTTGAATCGCTTGAAGCGATGTACAGACTTGGTGAGGCTCAAGCAGTGTACAGACTTGTGAAGGCTTCAGTGTTGTACAGACATGGAAGTACCACTGTGGATGTATAGACTTGATGAACCACTGTGGATGTATGGACTTGAGCGAATGAAGCCGATGTACAGACTTGTTAATTCGAAGCCTCTGTACAGACTTTGAAGAACAGTTCAATGTATAGACTTGAAGCCCCTGAGCTAATGTATAGACTTCACGCTGTACAGACTTTGAGCTTTGATCGTTTGAGCAGAATGCAATGTACACACTTAGTGATGTAAAGACTTGGCCAGGAAAGCGTAGGGAAATGTATGAGTGTATAGACTTGGCCAAGCGTAGGAAAAGATGTGGAGTGTACACACTTGGTGAAACAAAGTCCAGTGTATAGACTTGATGCCTTGAAGGCAATGAACAGACTTGGACTCAAGGAATGTACATACTTAGCATGAAGACTGCCAGTCGATGTATAGACTTGGCTGAAGCTATCTCTGAAGTAATGTTCAGACTTTGTGCAATGTATGAACTTTAGTGTGTGCGAGCCTGCTGACAAGCAATGTGTAGACTTTGAGTGTGTAAAGCATGCGTTGTACAGACTATGCAAACATGACACTGGGCGATGTATAGACTTACACTATCGGATGTGTAGACTTCATGAGAATGCAGCAGCCAGTGTATAGATGTGAAGCTTGACAATCCAGTGTATAGAGTTGAAGCTTGGAAGGATGTATAGAGTTGAGCTGTACTGACTTTGGCAATGTGCAGACTTAACTGGTCGTGCAGTGTACATACTTAGAATATTAAGACCAGTGTATAGACTTCAGTTAGAAGGTGTCCGATGTATAGACTTGAAGAAGTTATGCCAATGTACAGACTTAATAGATCAAGCTGGTGTATAGACTTTGGTACCCAGACTGTCAATGTTCTGATGCGTCGACCCACCCTTGCTGATGAGTCGACCCACTACTGTCCATATTAACCAAACAGTGTAGATAGATGAGATAATGAAACAGCATATGAACTGTACTCACTTAGGTGATGAACCAGCATAAATCTAGAGATAGAAGATTGATTTATAGTGTGAGACATCATCAAAACCATAGGGAAGCAACAATCTCCCCCTTTTTGATGATGGCAACACTATGAATCAAGCAATATCAAAGTTCAACAAGAAATTAATATCAGCTGCAACAAACAGAGTAAATTCAAGGCATGCTCATCCAAATGAATTAAACAATCCCTACCACATACTCTCATCTCCCCCACAACTCATAAACATATCTTCCCCGAAGCAACATGACTCTCCCAAAGCTCAAGACAAATCCAAGACTCACTGATATTGCAGAACTTCTCACTGATATTGTAGAACTTCTCTCCCCCTTTGACATCAGCAAAAAGAACTACAGAATGTATGACAGTGCTAAAAACATGAAGAATAAGGGCAGTAACTTCTTAGTGCAGAAAGTCACGAGTAGGTCTTAAGAGAATAAGTGAGTTTCTAATCTCAAGAGAAGATTCTTTAAACTCCAGTACACAATAGAGAAGTAGAATGATAGACAAGTTTATCAGCATACATAGTGGATGATTTAGAGCAGGAGTTAACAAGTATGGCCAGATATAGCTGATCATTCAACTATCTCACAAGACAGCAAGAGACGAAATCAGAGAGGTGTTCTCAAGGTATTGAGGACAAGCAATCCATTAGTTGCATAACAACAAGGAATTGTTTTCTTTTTGAGATGATTTTCAAGAAGATCAATGAGTAAGTTGGTAGTTCACTCCTTTGACATTAGAGAGACACCTTGATTAGAGGCCTGAATCCCCAATTACTCAGAGTGAGTACCTTATTACTTCCTCCCCCCCCCTTTTTTTTATGAAGGAACAGAGTTAGTAACTGTGGTTTTTGACATGAGGAAACACCTTGATTAGAGGCCAGAGTCCCCAGTTACTCACCAGCAAGCCACCATTGCTCTATCATCTCTTTTCATTCATTTTAAGCATTTGACACCTCATGACATGGGAGAAATATTCATTTCATTGATGAAGCTCCCAGTTTCTCAGTGATCAAAACAGAACATGTTTGTTCAGTTAAGCCCTTGAGTTAAAGAGATAGAATGATTGAAAATAATACCAAAAGGACTATTTCTTGAATTGAGTCTTGAAGTCTAGATTTCAAGTTGATTGGGTCAGATATCAAGACATACAGGTTTTGGCCTGAACCAGAATCAATGACAATGTAGGAAGATATACTTTATGCAATTAGTCCAGATCTCTGAAGGAGTACTAAAGGAAAGATTCTAACTGGAGATTAGAGTCACTGACTTATAGACTTAAGAGATAAGTGACACTCTACTGTCTGAGAGAACCACACTAGATCAGTCATGCATGACCAGCAAAGTTACACATCTGGACAGCCCTTTTGAATCTGTCAAAGAACTTCTCTTCTCACATCACAACTCAGCTCCCCCTAAGACATAGCATTCCTCAATAAAACAATCCAGCATAATCTCAAAGCTTTCCCTTACTCAAAGCATTCCTGAAAGCTAACCAGTAAGCATTCTGAACTCCCCCTTTAAACCAGCATGAAAGAAGGCTAAACATCAGACAAACACAACTCCCCCTCACAACAAGAACATGCTTCATAATTAAGACAATTTGTATAAGCCTAATTCTCTTCTCAATGTGGTGAATTTTTCATTATCCAGAGGTTTTGTGAATATGTCAGTAATCTGATTATCAGTGCCTACATGAATCAGTTCAAAATTATTCTTAGACACCTCATCTCTTATAAAATGATGTCTTATCTCTATGTGTTTGGTTCGTGAATGCAAAATAGAATTTTTAGCAATATTGATGGCACTAGTATTATCACAGTAAATTGGTGTGCACCCCAGGTCTACTTGGTAGTCCTGAAGCTGGTGTTTAATCCATATTACTTGTGTTCCACAACTCACTGCAGCCACATATTCAGCTTCTGCAGTGGAGAGGGCCACAGAATGTTGTTTCTTGGAGCCCCAAGACACTAAACACCCACCCAAAAATTCACAATGGCCACTTGTGCTTTTCCTATCTAGTTTACAGCCTGCATAATCAGCATCTGTGTATGCTACTAAATTAAGTGTGTGAGATGCAGGAAACCATAAACCAGGAGAATGAGTAGCTGACAAATATTTGAAGATTCTTTTAACTGCAGCTAAGTGTAATTCAGTAGGTCTAGACTGATACCTTGCACACATTCCTATACTGAATTGTATATCTGGTCTAGAGGCTGTCAAGTAAAGAAGTGATCAATCATACCTCGATAAAGTTTGGCATTTACTTCTTTACCTGTCTCATCTGCATCCAATGAGGTATTGGTGCCCATGGGTGTTGTAATGTGCTTTAAGTTTTCCATACCAAACCTCTTGAACAGTTTCATTGTGTATTTGGTTTGGTTGATGAAGCACCCATCCTCTAGCTGTTGTACCTGCAATCCAAGAAAGTATTTTAGTTCACCAACCAAGCTCATTTCGAATTCAGCAGACATCATGGTAGAAAATTCATCACATAGTTCATGCTTAGTTGATCCAAATACAATGTCATCTACATATACCTGAACTATGATGAGATCTCTGTTTATGTCCTTGGTGAATAAAGTTTGATCAACTTTACCTCTTTTGTAGCCCTTGCTGATCAGAAATTCAGACAATCTTTCATACCATGCTCTTGGAGCCTGCTTTAGACTATACAAGGCTTTATTTAACCTGAAAACTTGGTTAGGTTGAGGAGAGTATTGAAATCCAGGAGGTTGTTCAACAAAAACTTCTTCTTTAATGACTCCATTTAAAAAGGCACTTTTAACATCCATTTGTTGGAGTTTTATATTCTTTGAGCAAGCAAAGACAAGCAACAATCTTATAGCTTCCATCCTAGCAACAGGTGCATAGGATTCATCAAAGTCTACACCGAATTCCTGACAGTAGCCTTTGGCTACTAATCTGGCCTTATTCCTCGAGATGATTCCATCTTCATTCATCTTATTTTTGAACACCCACTTGGTTCCTATGATATTAATACCATATGGTCTTGGGACAAGCTCCCAGACATTATTCCTTTCAAACTGACCTAATTCCTCACACATAGCATTGACCCAAGCTTGATCAGCCAAGGCCTCTTCTACTGTTTTGGGTTCAATTTGTGAGACTAAAGCAATTAAGTCATCATTATTCACATTTCTAAAATGAGACCTAGTCCGAAGAGGATCTTCAGGATTGCCTATGACTTTATCTAATGGATGGTCTTTAAGAAATCTAATATTTGTTGAAGACTCACATGTTTCTCTTGGCCCTTCCTGATTGGGGGAATTTGTTTCTCCACTCGGCTGAGTCTTCTCTTCTTCCTGTTGGTCTTCTAGAAAATCCCCACCATGATTGGAATTCCTGTCAAGATTTTCAACATTAGAAACATCTTTCTTTTCACTAAAAAGGATGTGTGGAGACTCTTCCACTTTCTGATCTGATATGTTAAATACCCTATATGCCCTTGACACTTCAGAGTAACCCAAGAATATTCCAGGTGTGCTTTTGGCTTCAAACTTGTCTAAATCTTTCTTATCATTGTTATGAATAAAATATTTTGCTCCAAAAATTCTGAAATGAAACAAGTTTGGTTTCTTACCTTTTAGAAGCTCATAGGGTGTTTTCTTGTGTATGGGTCTTACCATGGCCCTGTTGATTATGTAAGTTGCTGTATTGGCCGCTTCTGCCCAAAACCTTCTAGGTAATTTACTTTCAATCAACATGGTTCGGGCCATCTCCACCACTGTTCTATTTCTTCTGTCCATAATCCCATTCTGTTCAGGTGTCCTGGGAGAAGAAAACCTGTGAGTTAGTCCCTCTTTTTCACAGAGATCAGTAAACATGGAGTTTTCAAACTCACCTCCATGGTCAGATTGAATAGAACAGACCTTGTATTTCCCTTCTTGTTTGACCTTATTGAAAAATAGATTAAACTTTTGAAATGCATCACTCTTATTTGTTAAGAAAAATATCCATGAATATCTAGAGAAGTCATCTATGATGACATAGCCAAACCTGTTTCCATTAAGACTCTGAGTTCTAGTGGGACCGAAAAGGTCCATATGAAGAAGTTCCATTGGTCTAGAAGATAATGGCTCAGATCTTAATTTAAAGGAATTTCTGGTCTGTTTGCCTAGAGCACAGGCATCACATGCTTTTGATATTGAGTTGAATTTAATTCTAGGCATGCCTCTAACTAAATCATGCTTGACCAATTTATTTAAAGTTGTAAAGCTAGCATGACCTAGACGTCTATGCCATTCAAAAACAACATTTTCAGAGTTGGCAGATAAGCAAATAGTAGATTCAGATTTCTCATCTAAGTCTACAATGTAGACATTATTAATCCTGTTGGCTACAAATTTAACCACATCAGAATTTGTTTCAAGGATTTTGCATGAACTATCATCAAATACAACCCTATGACCCCTATCACATAACTGACTAATGCTAATCAGGTTGTGTTGAAGCCCTTCCACAAGTAAGACTTTTTCAATGGAGTTTGTGGAAGACTTACCTACTGTACCAACTCCAATTATTTTACCTTTGTTCTTTCCTCCAAACTTGACCAGACCCCCTGGCTTCATCTCTATCTTGCTAAACTTGGATTGGTCTCCTGTCATATGCCTGGAGCAGCCACTGTCGAGGTACCACTTATTGTCTTCAGCTGCCAGGCCGACCTACACAAATACATCAAGCAGAGTGATTTGGAACCCAAGATGAGTTGGGTCCAAGGACATTGTTCAAATCTCTGATCAAGTGTTTAGGTATCCAAATTTGCTTCAGCATGGTTTTCTCTGGCACCTTCCTTTCTGGTTTATTAAAGTTGAATCCAGCTGGACTGGAGAAGTGAGTTTTATTCCATTCATTAGTCTTCCTATTCCTAGGAAATTTCCTGTAAGCTTGTTGATTAACATATTTTTGACCATGAAAGTTATTTCTCCAGTAGGTCCTGTTTGGACCCATCTGATTGTTGTAATTCCAACTCTTATTCTGATTCACTTTCTTGGTCCATCTACCATTTGTGCTCTGGTGAGTGGGCTTAGTGTTATTCTTCATAAAATTCATTCCCATCTTAAATGGTTGTCCAGTACTGGTTTTTGTGTTTTCTTTAGGACTTTGAATTTCCTTAGAGCTGTTTGAGTTGGATGGTGTGTCCAGCTTCTCTTTTCCCTTCTCTGGGTAGAAGGTGATGGTCTTGAATTGCAAGGGTCTCTTGTTGGTTGGGTCAAAGCCTAGACCCTCCTTATTGAAATTGACCATAGTCCCTAGTATAGCATCTAAACTAGTCTTTCCTTGGACAAACTTTTCTAAGACTTTCTGTTTGTCTTCCAGCTCCTTTTGAAGGGACTCAGAATTTTTTAGGAGTTCAGCATTTACTTTCTTCACAGCTTCATATTTCTCTGAGTTCACTCTAATTTCATTCATGCTTTTTTCAATTTTAGTTTTGAATTCATTGAGCTATTTTTGACTTTCTTGAGTTTCTCCCTTGAGCTTATCATTTTCTTTCCTTAGTGAGGTCATTTCTTCTAGTTGTTCTTTTAGCTTCTCATTTTCCTCACAGACCAGAGTTTGTTCTTCAACATTTGTGTTAAATTTTCTTTTCAGAACTCTGTGCTCTTTACTAAGAGAATTAAACTTATCTAACAATTCACCATAAGTATCCTCCCAGTCATCAATTGAGAAATTTTCAAAAACATTTATTACCTCCTCTTCACTGTTTGCCATAAGGCAAATTCCATCTTCATATTCTTCTGAGGAAGCGTCTTCGGGGTCTTCTTCTTCCTCGCTCCATGTGCAGACCATCGCCTGTGGCTTCTTCTTCTTCTGCACCTTTATGTTTTTCTTCTGAAGATAGGGACCCTTCTTCTGGAGGTCTGGGCATTCGCCTTTCATATGTCCCTGTTTGTTATAATTAAAACAAGTCAGTCTCTTAGGATTTCTATCCCTGTAACTAGTAAATTCAGTACTCTTGTTGAAAGAGTGTGGCTTCTTCTTCCTAAAGGTCTTTCCCTTTTTCTTCAAAAATTTTCTGAACTGTCTAGTGAGCATTGCCTGCTCCTCCTGGTCGAGATTTGACAAACCTTCAAGCTCGGACTCGGACTCGGGGCTACTGCTGCTGCTCCCGCTGTTGCTACCCTTGTTGCAGGAAGCTCTTAGAGCCACATTTTTACCCTTCCTCTCACTTCCTTCTCCACCTCATTGGAAATTCATCTCATAGGTCATAAGGGATCCTATGAGTTCATTCACAGTCAAGATAGTCAGATCTTTTGACTCCTCAATCACAATGGCCTTAGTGTGCCATGCCGGGGATAAAGATCTAAGGATTTTCCTGACTATATCTGCCTCAGCAAGATCCTTCCCTAGCCCTTTAAGAGTATTTGTGATCAAAGACAACCTGGCATACATTTCAGTTATATTCTCGTCTGCATTCATCTTAAACATTTCATACTTAGAAGTGTAGAGGTTTACCTTCGAGGCTTTCACTTGAGCTGTACCTTCATAGATCAATTGCAGCTCATCCCACATTCGCTTGGCAGTCTTGTAGGCAGAGATACGGGCATACTCCTCTGGATGAACAGCACACTGGATGATATTCAGCGCCGTCCAGTTGAGTGAGGAGAGCTTGACATGGTCATCTGTCCAAGCGTCCTCGTTTGGTGGCAGATCATATGGCCCCACCGTAATTACTCTCCACAGTTTATGGCTCTGAGCCCTGATGAACACTTCCATCCTGTTCTTCCAAAACAGATAGTTACTACCATCAAAATACGGAGGGTGACTAATGGATTGACCTTCGGCCATGAAGGTTCTAGGACCACTAGCATTTCCTTGACCGTTCGTCCACATGGCGTAAACCTGCTCTGATACCAATTGTTAGCGCAGCAAGAGTGATATAGAAGGGGGGATGAATAGATCACTCCCAATTTGTAAAAACTTAGGCGGAAAATAAATTCTACTGCTTACGCCCCTCCTTAACCCGTACACAGAGAAATGCAAATACAGTCACCAAGCAAGGCAGTATAAGTAAATGAGAATGAAGAATTGATCACATGCAAGCAAAGAGACAAGCAGATGGAGAGCGCAGATAACAACAGCAAACCACAGAGGAGGCACTCGGTTTTTAGGTGGTTCGATTGCAGTCCGCAATCTACATCCACCCCTCACTCCAACTAGAATGAGGATTCCACTAGACAATGCTAGATCACTGCAGACTCAGTCTGCGAACAACATGCTGCTACACAGCTTGAACAACCAAGGGAAACAAATCCCTCAACCAAGCTCTGCTACCCACAGAACTTGATACCTGTTCCAGCTACCAGCTAGAACAGAACCGGAGACACCTCTCCCTTCCTCCACACACCGGAGGGAACCTGCTAATGACAACCTGTCACTAGCAACACCAGAGATCACCGATCTCTCTTCCTCTGCAACCCAGAGGGAAACTGGAGTAATACTCCCTTCCTCCACACACCGGAGGGGAACTAATTCGAATCAGAAGGATGAACAAAATGAAAAGAAAACAAAATAGGAACAAAGACAAACGAAGAAGCAGTCGGTTCAGAAACCAATACAAATGTAGCTTCAAAGGAAGCAATTCATCAAACCACAGACACTGCTCTCTCTCTCTCGAACATACTCCTCTCGGATCTGGACACTATGGAACTCTTTGCTCTTTTTCCCTTTCTGGATCGTGCAGCCTCACACATATGCCTTCTGCTTTTTCTTTTCACGATCAAGCTTCTACTGAAGGACGAAGCTCCATATTTATAGCAGATATTGAGCGTGTGGCTGCCAGGTTCCCGCCCATGAACTTTTTGCCAGATCATTTGAATTTCAACCACATGGCAGCATCCTGACTAGGTTGCCATCCATGTGTCATGTTCCTGGTTTCTTGGATCACGTGCCAGGTGCCAACCTCGGTTCATGTGCCCAATCATCAGCCTGAATCGCCTGCAGACAGAGACATATGGAATGTATATACTTAGTTAGTTCAGGCTATTAACACGAATGTATATACTTCAGAAACATCAACTGAGTAAGTGTGTACAACGTGAGAGAGTGTATAGACTTGAAACAATAGTTAACCAAGTGTGTATCATGTGTGAATGTATGCACTTGGAGGTCTTCAGCGTCCTCAGTGTATAGACTTAGTTAGTTCAGGGAATGTATAGACTTAATGGATAAGCTCATGAATGGCAGTGTATAGACATGTGATGAACAATGCAAACGAGCCTTACCAATGTGTAAACTTTACAAAGCTCAGCCACTGTGTAGACTTCACGAAGCCTAACCAGTGTACAGGCTTGGAACGAGTGTGCTGTGAGCATTGAAGACTCAAGTTATAACAACAGAATGTATAGAGTTGTGGTCGGACAACCCAATGTGTAGACTTGAAGCAAGAGGCCAGTGTTCAGACTTTGAGGAAGCGATGTACTGTTCGCAATGTACAGACTTTATAGTATAAGACTCTTAAAAAGACGGTGAACAATGTATTGACTTGATGCCCAACGGTGATGTATAGACTTTGACAAGCTTGAGCCAGTGTATAGACTATGCCAGAGTGAGACGATGCATGAGACGCTCGGCTGTACAGACTTGCAAAGTTCTGAATGAGACGATCGGCTGTAGGACCGATGTACAAACTCTGAATGTGAAGGCAGTCTGTATAGACTTGAATCGCTTGAAGCGATGTACAGACTTGGTGAGGCTCAAGCAGTGTACAGACTTGTGAAGGCTTCAGCGTTGTACAGACATGGAAGTACCACTGTGGATGTATAGACTTGATGAACCACTGTGGATGTATGGACTTGAGCGAATGAAGCCGATGTATAGACTTGTTAATTCGAAGCCTCTGTACAGACTTTGAAGAACAGTTCAATGTATAGACTTGAAGCCCCTGAGCTAATGTATAGACTTCACGCTGTACAGACTTTGAGCTTTGATCATTTGAGCAGAATGCAATGTACACACTTAGTGATGTAAAGACTTGGCCAGGAAAGCGTAGGGAAATGTATGAGTGTATAGACTTGGCCAAGCGTAGGAAAAGATGTGGAGTGTACACACTTGGTGAAACAAAGTCCAGTGTATAGACTTGATGCCTTGAAGGCAATGTACAGACTTGGACTCAAGGAATGTACATACTTAGCATGAAGACTGCCAGTCGATGTATAGACTTGGATGAAGCTATCTCTGAAGCAATGTTCAGACTTTGTGCAATGTATGAACTTTAGTGTGTGCGAGCCTGCTGACAAGCAATGTGTAGACTTTGAGTGTGTAAAGCAGGCGTTGTACAGACTATGCAAACATGACACTGGGCGATGTATAGACTTACACTATCGGATGTGTAGACTTCATGAGAATGCAGCAGCCAGTGTATAGACGTGAAGCTTGACAATCCAGTGTATAGAGTTGAAGCTTGGAAGGATGTATAGAGTTGAGCTGTACTGACTTTGGCAATGTGCAGACTTAACTGGTCGTGCAGTGTACAGACTTAGAATATTAAGACCAGTGTATAGACTTCAGTTAGAAGGTGTCCGATGTACAGACTTGAAGAAGTTATGCCAATGTACAGACTTAATAGATCAAGCTGGTGTATAGACTTTGGTACCCAGACTGTCAATGTTCTGATGCGTCGACCCACCCTTGCTGATGAGTCGACCCACTACTGTCCATATTAACCAAACAGTGTAGATAGATGAGATAATGAAACAGCATATGAACTGTACTCACTTAGGTGATGAACCAGCATAAATCTAGAGATAGAAGATTGATTTATAGTGTGAGACATCATCAAAATCATAGGGAAGCAACAATAGGCCATATAGTAAGGGGGAGTTGTCCTTGTGCAACATTCATGCATATTCATTCTGTGGCATTTAATAAGTGTACAACCATGCGTTGGGTCATACATTTCATTTCTGCTATCTTCATGAGTGACTAGGTCAACCTCCTTTGCCATTCCACTTGATTACAAACATAACCCCTTCGCGTATCCATTGCATATCCTTAGGGGGAGTTTTGTTGATTCTCTTAACCTCTTGCAAACTGCACTTCAGTGGCTTACAGTCTGGTTTGAGTTCATGAGACATATGGACATATGGTGTAAGAGCTTTCTATTATATGCCTTAATGATTGTCCATCCAATGAAAATGATTCAGATTTAATGATTTCCTTGACGTTCTGAAATATCTGTTATGAAATCAACTATGTTCTGTGGTTTTAATAGACCTTAACTAGAGATTGCATATTGTGCTTTGAATGACTATCCTGATATCTGAAAATTCAAAGTTCATGACCATCTTGGTGATACACTCAGGCTTAGTATTGTTTTTAAACATCTTGATGAGCTGGAATTCTTGAAAATCAATTTGACAGAGCAATGATATTGTTGCACGGAGAAACATGTCATGTCATCAAATCAAGTGACAAATGCATATGTCATGATGTGCCCTTGTTATCTCTGTCTTAAAACTTTTGGACTCTAGGCAGAGCAATGGCATAATTGCTGAGAAATATATTCCCTCATCAAAGAATTGAGACAGGATATGTCATGACGTGACTTTGCTATCTCTGTTCATCTTGAAACATGACAGTCAGTCTTACCAAATTCCTAGGAATACTGGCATCTAAACAACGTGTATTCTTACAGCTTGGAGGCATGTACTAGACTTGATTACTCGTAAAATATGAGTCTTGTGCCTTCAAATGCAAATGATATTGATAATCAAACTTGTTGAATTCCTAAAAATTCCATGCTTTAGTCATGATTGTTTAGCCTCAATACATGCTTTTGTGTTATTGCCTTTGTCGTTATTGAATATGGATATATAAGACAAGGGAAGGTTAAACACTGCCATGATATGCACCTTTGGTTCATTTCTATTAAATCTTAGATGTAGCTGCTTTTCGAACTCTATTGATGATCTCAGATTTCATTAGCTTTGAACCATATATGTTGCTCACGGCATGCTTCAGTTTTGCATATAATGGCTTGCTCTCCACTCCTTTCAGCTATGGTCTCACATATATTTTACTATTATCACTCCTTTTTTGCTGTTGGCAAAGGGGGAGACTTCTTTGTGTGAGTCCTTTGTAAGAGCTATATGCGTTATCACATTGTCAAAGGGGAGAGCTTATGTGCTTTGTGAGTTGTCATGGGGGATGTGTGAATGGTGTACGGGGAGAGTCCAAGGGGAGAATCCATTGTTCACTTTGCATCTCATATGTGTATGTGATGAGGTTTGCATAATTGCATAGCACTCATATCATGCTTGCCTTCACATGCTATTACTATCATGGATCTTGAGCTGCATATGTTGCAATTGTCATAACTTGTGCCATTTTAGACATTTCTATCACATAATGACTCACAGTGTTGCCATCATCAAAAAGTGGGAGAATGTTGTGTCCATGAGGTCATTTGAGTCATTCTATGGTCACTTGGGTCATTCGACATCATTCCATAGTCATATGAGTTTCTTGGTTTTGATAATGGCTAAACACTATTAGACATTGATATCTTCCACTCTCATGTGATTGACATACGTGATGTTTTTATTCATGACAGATATGCTAATGAATGGACAAGGAATCAAGTGGCAATGGCCAAAGTGAAAGCTCATTGATCGCGCCCAAGCAAGGATGCAAATCTCATCTCTCTTACAAGCAAAAGTCGACATTTCATATTCGGCTCGTCAGTCATCCAAGGTCAATGCACAAAGAAGTATAGCCAAGAGAATACAAGGTTAAAGACTTAGTTGATACCTTCTAGACTATCAAGGGCGATGCCACAAACATGCACGGGCTGCTAATGGAGTTGAACGACGGAGTTCAAGACTTAACGGACCGACCCGGGCAAGCCCGGGTTCTGCCCAGCTGGCGGTCGACCGCCAGCACAGGGGCGGTCAACCGCCCCAGCCAGGGATCGCCAGTCTACATGTGTTTTAGCTGGCGGTCGACCGCCAGCCAGTGGCGGTCGATCGGAAATCCCAGGGACTACCCATTTGCAGGTTTCACAATAGCAGTCGACCGCCAGGAGCTGCAGGTCGACCGCCAGCCCCGATGCAGCCTTGTTTGACTTTGAATTCCACCTCGTGGCCAGCCCCTTTCCATGGATTTTGTTAGCTAGGTGCGATAGATGAACATAGATCCAGAGGGGGGGTGAATGGATCTTTCAAGGAATTTTACCCAATTTAAGTTCTACCGCTTAGATGTGCGGAATTAAAAGCGGATGCAGATATAAACTGAGAAAACTTAGGAAGCTATTGCAAAGCAGTCCAATTGAATAAACTCACACTCGATCCTAAACAGACATCTAGTGAGCGCAGCAGAGAAATGAACACATAAGGCAAACAAACCACAAAAGAACACTAGGCTTTTTAGGTGGTTCGGTCCAAAGACCTACGTCCACCCCTCACTCCCAACCGGAGTGAGGCTTCCACTAGAAACACTAGCACAACAGACTCAGTCTGCAACAAAGGCTGCCAAATAGCTTGACCAGGGGAACAACCTCCCCTCTTCCTCCCAACCAGAGGGACACCCCAAGTGACTCCCAGCCACTTGGAAACCAGAGACGCACAGTCTCTCTTCCTCCAAACCGGAGGGAACACCTAGTCTTGCAACCCACAAGACTAGAAGCGGAGGACCAACCCTCCCTTCCTCCAAACCGGAGGGGAACCTAGAGACCCAAGTCTCTCTTCCTCTGAAACCCAGAGGGAAGCACAAGTGACACCAAGTCACCTGCAAACTAGAGGTCTCGGACCTCTCTTCCTCCCAACCGGAGGGACCCCTGGACTCGAAACCTACAAGCCCAGAACCGGAGGACCCATCCTCCCTTCCTCCAAACCGAAGGGAAACAACCGATGACTCCCAGTCAAAGGCAACCAGAGACGCAAGTCTCTCTTCCTCCACACCGGGGGGAACCCGACCTCACACAAGAGAATCGGAAGAACAACTAGTGAATAGTTGAAAAGAAAAATAAAGAAAACGCAGCAACAGAAAGCTGGAAAGAGTAAACTCAAACTGTGGCTCTCACAGGAGCTGGCTGGCCTGGATTTGATCCACGGCCCAGCAGGAACAGATCTTCAGTTGAAGCTTCTATCACTCTCGCTTTCTCTTCTTCTCACTTCTTCTTTTTCTTTTCCTTCGCAGGCTCTCTCTGGCTTTTCTTTTCACTTCTTCTTTCTTCTTCTTCTTCTTCTTCTGCTTCTGCTCACTGCCTCTCTGCAACTCTCTTCTCTATATCGATCACTTTCTTTCTTTCTGATCTCGATCTCTTTTCTTCTTTTCTTCACTCACACTCACTCTCACTTTTTCTCTGCTCTCTTCTTTTCTTTCTTTTCTTCACTGGATCGAAGACCTCTCTGCACTCTGCTTTTTCTTCACAGCTTCTACTCTCTCAACTTCGATCCCCCTTCATCTGTGGAATAAGGCTCGTATATATAGCAGCATCAGCAGCAGCCAGGGCGCATGAGGTTTCCACATTTCCTGCCCAGAACTTTTGGCCACGTGTCAGTCTCTCAGCCAGCTTCAGCACACGTGTCACAATCCTATCTGCCCTTCCAGCCTCGGATCACGTGCCACCCAGTCACTGGGGAATATTCTTCCTCGGACCACCTTCTTCTTTTTATTTTTCTTCTTCTCCTGCAAAGAGATTAAAACCATTAATACTCAGGGTTCTCTCTATATATATATACCTGAAATAAGTCAGTTGACACTCAAGCTAAAGCTGCACGAGGTGTGTAGGAACAACAAAAAGGTGCACTATACTGAGAACGACATGAGGTACATAAGATGACTACAGCACGAGAAAAAGAGAGAACGACACGAGGTACCACAGTAACAAAGCTAACACTACAAAGAGAACGACACGAAGTCAGATAAGAACAGCACGAGGTGAGAAGGAAATAACACGGAGTAAAACGGTAGTAAAACACACGATCAAAGGAAACCTGGACGAAGATAGAAAGAAACAACACGAAGACATAAAAAAAATACTAAGACATAAACACAGAAATAACATGAAGACTCAACCACAAAAATAACACGAAGACACAAACACAGAAATAACATGAAGACTCAAAACACAAAAATAACATGAAGACATAAAAACAACACGAAATATCAAACAACAAAGGGAACGGCACAAAGTGAAACGACACTTTATACTAAAATGACTTGAAGACACAGGAAAATGACTCGAAGACGAGGACGACACGGGCTGAAAACAACTCGAAGACCAAAATAGAAACCGACACGAAGTGTGGTCACAAAGCAAGAAGGACACGGGGTCTTAAAAAAAAACAACACGAATACAGAAGACTCGAAGACATATGGGTGACACAGATGGAGCGACACGAGGTGGCACAGAAAGCAGCACGAGGTGCTGCAGTGTTCAGCACACGATGGAACAAATAACAACACGAAGACAACTGGAATGATGCGTGTAATAGTCCGTTGTACATACTTCCAATGTACAGACTTTATGAAACTCTAGACACTGGACACTATGAATGTATAGACTTTACAGTGAATGCATATGCCAATGTATATACTTGCATGAGACAGTCAGTGAGACGCACAGCAATGTATAGACTTTGAAATGCTTGAAGAGGATATACATACTTCATGAGACACTGCATGCCAATGTATAGACTTCATGAAAAACACACGATGCAATGTGTGGACTTGGTGACTCATGCAGACAGACGAGTGTACAGTCTATGCCATGCTCACAGTTTAGCAATGTACCAAGTTCTGAATGAGCAGTTCTGAATGAAGTAAACACATATGACATCAAACAATCCAGATAAATGCAATAAACAATCCAGATAAATGCAATAAATGAAATGCACCAAAGCACACACCACACAGCCATATTTAAATGCAGCAATATTTCAGATAAGATTTTCAATGAAACATTCATATGCACTACAAACAGAATTGTATGCATTCAAGTGACTTATAGTGTTTGCTATCATTAAAATCACAGGGACACAACAGAGTTGTTTAATCAAACCTTACCTAATCTTCCATGATTTATGGATCTGGTCTGGAGGGTGTCTATGGACCATTCAAGGTCTATAAAACCAACACTTGAGGGGTTAGAAACCCTAATGCTTCAAGGCTTCAAGAGAGATCAAGGGAGGCCATTTTCGAGGTACTATAGCACCTCTGTGAACAGTGTTTCGGGAAGGAGTTCTTCATCCATTCCAAGGCATTCAAGTCCAGATCTGAAGCCATCCCAACCTCTAAGGAAGAAGAAGCAATCAAGGGGTTCAAAGGTGATCTAAATTGCATCCTTCTTCCTCTTCATCAACTCAAGAGGATCAAAAGGAAGATCAAAGCTACATCCAACACTCTCTCCATCAACTCAAGGTGATTCAAGTTCATATCTCAATCCAGCAACCTCCAAAGAAGAGTAGAAGCAAGAAATGCTAATAAGGGAGATCAAAGGAGGCTGCAAGGGTGTGCTCAAGGGAGAAGAGTTCGAGTAATGTAGCTGTGAACAGTACTCCGGGAAGAAGTTCTTCATCAAATCTCCAAGTGATTCAAGCTACTTCAAAAGAAGATTCAAGCCTAGCAATCTCAGACAAGATCCTTCTCCTTGAGCATATTTCATATCTTGTTTGAGTATTTTCATACTTGTTCTTTACCATTTCATTCAAACATTTGGAACTGAAAATCGTCCCTACCGGTGATTAGTAGGAAGGCAATCGGAGGTTGTCCGATCTGCGGTGTTGACGTCCCTACCGGTGGTTAGTAGGAAGGCAATCGGTGGTTCTCCGATTTGTGGTTTGGTGTGCTGCACTAGTGAAGCCTCACCGGATTTAGTAAGGGGTGGACGTAAGACTGGGGATTCAGTCCGAACCACCTTAAAATCCTTTGTGTTGTGGTTTGATTGTGCGATTGATATGTGTTAGATGCATGCTTAGGTTCAATATCTATATTGCGTAATCATCTTGCCAAGTAAATCATTTGTGTTCTTCGTCAAGCTAGTTATATTCTGCTGCTTATTTCATCATCTAGCTTTAAAGAGGGTTGCATTGCGAAAAGAGGGGCAGATCTATTCACCCCTCCCCTCTAGATCCGCTTTCCACTGCACAACAGAACAGACCGCACATCTGTAACAGAGCAGATTAAATTGTCATTACAGCGTGTTATGTTAGTAGATTAGTGGTTAATTGCATGTTAGCAACACACCTAATAAATTGTAATTCATGACAGTAAATCATTCTTATTGATTTATTTAATTTAAGCTTGATCTTGATTTATCTTTCCAATGAATGTCAATTTTTAATTGTGAATCCTTGATAATTGAAATGGCTATTAGGTTTATACTTGTTATAACCTTAATCTTGAACCATTGTATCCCCTAGTTTTGATTTAGACTCAATCGAACCGCTGTTACTTTAGTTAATCCGAATTGGATTAACAGAGACTTGCGTGGCTAGTGGTAGACCGCATATACCCATGAACGGGCCAGTAGAGACCGTTCATCCCTGGCAGATGCCAATTTATCTTGGCCGATTATCCTTGATCTATCTTCGGCCAAATCCTATTTTGATCAGTCCAGTAGACTCTAGGCCGACCAGCAGACAGTGGGCTAGACTCTGGTTCAATTCCACCCTACCTATGGTAGCCCGGGAGCCCACTTGGGCTAAATTCTAACTCATGGTTAGGCCCTGTGTTGTGAGGCCAGTAATGGACCGTACATCTTATAGGCGGCCCTGATTAGACCGTTCAACGCATGAGCGGCTCTTTCAGGACCACACATCCTGTTCTCGATTATGTAACTTTCTGGTCTTGTGCGGCCCTATCCTAACCGTTCATATAGAAGGGCGGCCCATCAGCAGCCGTTCAAGCCTTGAGCGGCCCCGTATTGACCGCATGTCATCCAGAGACTAGTTTTCCCCGTGTTTTATGGTTTTGAATCTAAGAACATGATGGTTCTTGATAATTTGAACTCCTGGACAGTAATTCTGGACAGTAATTCTTCAACTTAGCCTTGGGATATTCCGAGGTAAGTTTATACTTGATTATAATTGGCCATTTAACTTGATTAAAGTCTAGACAACTTGGGATCTTGGATCCAATAAATCAATGCCAACGCACCTTAGGGGCCCGGTCTGGTCCTGGGGAGAGCGCCCGAAAAGTTCTTGTGCCCATGGGAGTTTGTAATGACAGGGTGAGGCATTGCACCGAGTGCATGACTAGCGTGATGTCTATGACAATGATCTCTTATCTCTTACTTGATCGTGTTTGACTTGGTTATATTCTTACTTGTTGGCCAATTTCCTGTAATTTCCTGTTATATATATTGTTCATCAACTTGCAATTCTTGTAATCTTATCATTCTTGTCATATTGTTATTCCATTCCATTCTTTAGCACTTTATTTTATTATGTTGTTTCATTCGATCGTTATTTCTTTTCTTTCCGTTCATATACATGTAATTAAATGGTTAATCACTTACACTTGCATGTTGTTACCTACTGAGCGTTCGCTCATATAGTTATTTTCCCCCTTTCCAGGCAGCTCAGGTGAAGATTCACAGATGGATGGGAATGGGCGAGAGTGATTACTTGGAGTGTATCAGCTAGTAGATATGTTGAGTTTGTTTAGTTGTTTACATCTAGCTATGTCTTAGAACTTGTGTTAGTTATTGTACCGGAATCGAGTAGAGATTATGTTTGATTATGTTTAAGTCGATTTGTAAGACGTTGTTGGTTATTGTAATAGATTGGAGTTATTTCTGTTCATAGTATTATGTTAATTCTTAGCTTAGCATGTTATCTTTACTAGCGTTTTCTACTGTCGGTCCCGATATTCCGCGTCGGGGCGTGATAGTTTGGTGGTATCAGAGCGTAGGCTTTCCGATATCCCTAGGTTCTCTAAGTTCTAGGATCCTAAGTTATTCCGTAGGACCTATAACCTTGTTATAAGTCTAAGGACCCAACCTGGTGAGATTTGGGTAGAAGACTGGGGTTGAGTTAGTAATCTAATTGCCCAATTATCCATTCTTAATTGAACCTAATATAACCTATTCCACGTGTAGGCTTTTGCAATGGCAGGAGAACGCGTAGAATGGAGGAACTTACAGCGCACGGTTCAAGGACTTACTCAAGCTTTGCAACAAGTGGCTCAAGGAGGAGCTGCAAAGCATGGCACTGGCGACCTTTATCGGAACTTTCATGGGATGAATCCCCCACGATTTGGTGGCTCGACTGACCCTGATGAAGCCGAGCGCTGGCTTGAAGAGATAGGGAGGATTTTTGAATTTATGCAATGCAGCGATCAGGAACGTGTCCTCTTGTCGACATTTCAACTCGAACGTGATGCGAGGACATGGTGGGACGCAGTGAAGGCAACCCTTGGTGATAGACAAGTCACATGGGAGGAGTTCGAGGAATTCTTCAATGGTAAATATTTTTCTGATCAAGTACAAGAGAAGAAGGCGGCTGAGTTTGCTACTTTGAAGCAACGAAATCTATTCGTAGCCGAATATGAAGCTCAATTCTCTTGGCTATCTCGCTATGCTACTCATTTGATATCTACCGAGAAGATGAAGGCTAAGCACTTTCTTAATGGGCTGAAGCTGCAGTATATCAACGAGTTGGCACCGATGGAAATTCCAACTTATTCCGAGATGGTGAGAAAGGCTCAAGTGTTGGAAGATACTTTAGAAATGACGGAGAGAATCCGTGAGAAGAGTGTTAAGATTGAACAACACCATACTGGTTCTGGAAGTATCAAGCCTGGTCATGGCAGGAAGAGGCCCATTAGCGGGTCTGGTTCGTGGAAGGGCAAGATGCCGAAGATTGAAGACAAGAAGCCTGGCCCTATTGTTCCATTCAAGGGCGTATGCAAGTATTGTGACCGTCCAGGTCACAAGATGGAGGAGTGCTGGCGCAAGCTGGGTGCCTATTTACGTTGCGGCAGTAGGGACCACCGTATTCCCGAGTGTCCTCTTTTACCTGAGCAAGCTACCCCGGTGAAACCGCATGGAATCAGGAAGCAGCAAGGCAAGCTCTAGGCTCTATAAGAAGACGAGGCAGGACCCGTCGAGGAAGGTGGACTTGTCGAAGGTACTCTTATTATACATGATAAATCAGCTTTTGTTCTTTTTGATACTGGTGTCACACATTCTTTTATTTCTCGGAGATTTGTGAAGTCTTTAGTTGTGAAGCCAGTTTTGATGAATTCTCCGTTAGAGATTTCAACTCCTATTGGTTCCGATTCAGTAATTAAGTATTTCTATCCTTCTAGTAAGGTCTCGATCAAGGAACAAAACCTGCCAGCTGATTTAGTTTGTATGGACATGAAGGATTATGACATAATCCTAGGAGCATATTGGTATGCTAAGTATGAGGCCAATGTTCAGTGCAGATCTAGTTCTGTGTCTTTCACTGGACACCCTGGACTTTCTTTTATAGGAATTAGACACCATAAGTCTGTTCCACTTATTTCGGCTCTTCGAGCTGATAAGCTGATGAGGAGAGGATGTAAGGCTTTTCTAGCCTTTGTTTTTGTGACCCCTGAGCAGAAGATTGAGATCGAGGACTTTTCTGAAGTCTGAGATTTTCCAGATGTCTTTCCTGAGGAACTACCAGGACTTCCTCCTTAAAGGGAAGTTATCTTTTCTGTTGATCTGATTCCTGGTGCGACCCCTATTTCCAAAGCTCCTTATCGTATGTCTCCTGCGGAGCTAAGGGAACTAAATCAGCAGTTGATGGAATTGCTTGAGAAAGGGTTCATTCGTCCTAGTACTTCCCCGTGGGGAGCCCCTGTATTATTCGTCTGGAAGAAGGATGGTTCGATGAGGTTGTGCATCGATTATCGGCAATTGAACCAGTTGACTATCAAGAAAAAATATCCATTGCCAAGGATTGATGAGTTATTTGATCAGATAGCATGAGCTCAGTATTTTTCTAAGATCGACCTTTGATCTCGATATCATCAGTTACGAATTAAGAAAGAGGATATCTATAAAATAGTCTTCCGCAACAGGTATGGGCATTTTGAATTTGTAGTAATGCCTTTTCGGCTAACGAATGCACCTGCAGCTTTCATGCAGCTGATGAACGATGTGTTTTGGCCCTATCTTGATCAATGGGTCGTGGTGTTCATTGATGACATCTTGATTTATTCTAAGAGTGAGGAGGAGCATGCTGAACATTTGAGGATGGCATTGCAACTATTGAGAGATCATCAGTTATATGTCAAGTTTAGTAAGTGTGATTTCTGGCTGCAAGAGGTGTCCTTTCTAGGGCATATCATCACAAAAGAAGGTATTTTAGTTGATCCTTCGAAGGTAGAGACAGTAAAGAATTAGGATAAGCCTACTAATGTGACTGAAGTGAGAAGTTTCCAAGTCCTAGCAGGTTACTATCGAAGGTTTATTCAAGATTTCTTCAAGATTGCGGTACCTCTGACAAGATTAACCCGCAAGGAGATCAGATTTGATTGGTCAGAAGATTGCGAGCGAAGCTTTCAGACCTTGAAGGAATGTTTGACTACTGCACCTATTTTGGCTTTACCTTCTGGTGAAGGAGGTTCTGTTGTATACACTGATGCTTCAGGTATTGGTTTAGGGTGTGTACTCATGCAGCACGGGAAAGTGATAGCCTATTCTTCTAGGTAGTTGAGGAAGCATGAAGAGAATTATCCTATTCATGATTTGGAGCTAGCAGCAGTGGTGTTCGCCTTGAAGATATGGAGGCACTACTTGTATGGAGAAGCATTCACAGTGTTTTCAGATCACAAGAGTTTGAAATACTTATTTTCTCAGAAGGAACTCAATATGAGGCAGCGAAGATGGCTGGAGTATTTGAAGGATTTCGATTTCTCCATTGAGTATCATCTTGGAAAAGGTAATGTTGTGGTAGATGCCTTAAGCCGCAAGCCTATAGCTAAGTTGTCAAGCCTCATGTTACAAGAATGGAAATTGTTGGAGCAGTTAGCTAGTTTGGATCTTAATGTTGACAAGGATCGGGTTATGGTTTCTCAGATTCAACTTAAGCCCAAATTATTGATGGAAATCAAATCTCTGCAAGATGATGACCCAGAGTTGGTAGATATCAAGGGAATCTTGAGTAACAGACCTGACTTCATGATGGCTGGTGGTGGAAGATTGTTGTTTCAAGGAAGAACTTGTGTACCTGATGTAGCTACGATAAAGAGTAAGATCCTCGAGGAAGCTCATAGATCCAGATACACCATTCATCCTGGAGGTACTAAAATGTTCAAGAATTTGAAAAGATCTTTTTGGTGGCCGAATATGAAAAGGGAAGTTGCGGACTTCGTAAGTAGATGCTTGGTTTGTCAGCAAGTCAAGGCGGAGCATTTCAGACCAGCAGGGAAATTGAAACCCCTTGATATACCCCAATGGAAGTGGGAGAGTATTGGCATGGATTTCATTATGGGTTTACCTAGGACTCGTAGTGGATTTGATACAATATGGGTGATTGTCGACATATTGACAAAATCGGCTCATTTCTTATCCATTAAGTCTAAATGGACAGTTGATGTTTTGGCTGCTTTGTATATGAAGGAAGTGGTAAGACTACATGCTATACCAGTCAGCATTGTGTCTGATAGAGACCCCAGATTCACTTCTCATTTTTGGAAAGGATTGCAAGAGTCTTTTCGAACTCGTCTGAATTTCAGTACTGCTTTCCATCCACAAACAGACGGACAGACTGAAAGGACCAACCAGATAGTGGAAGATATGCTTAGAGCCTGCATGATTGACTTTGGAGGTAGTTGGAGTGATCATTTGGCATTGGTTGAATTCACCTACAACAACAGTTACCAGTCCAGCATTCAGATGGCTCCATTTGAAGCTTTGTATGGTAGAAGCTGTCGATCCCCGTTATGTTGGGACGAGGTTGGTGAGAAGCAATGGCTTGGACTAGATCTCATTTCTGAATCATCCAAGAACATCCGTATTATCAGAGATCGGTTGCAAGTAGCACAATCAAGATAGAAGAGTTATGCCGACACCAGGAGGAGAGCATTGGAATTTCAGGTTGGTGAGCATGTGTTTTTAAAGGTTTCTCCTATGAGAGGAATTCGAAGGTTTGGTATTCAGGGTAAACCGAGTCCAAGATACATTAGTCCATTTGAGATTCTGGAAAGAGTGGGGGAGGTTGCTTACCGTTTGGCACTACCACCTCAGTTATCTGGAGTACACAATATTTTCCATGTGTCTATGTTACGAAAATATGTGTATGATCCCACTCACATTATTCAGCATATGGACTTCAAATTGAAGGAAGATCTGACATATGAAGAAAGACCGATCAAGATTTTGGATCGGAAGCAACAGCAACTCAGGAATCATTCCATACCGATGGTTAAAGTACAGTGGAGTCGGCGTGGAACTGAAAAAGCTACTTGGGAGTCAGAAGATACTATGCGGAGAGAGTACCCTGACTTATTCTAGGTGAGCTGTCTCACTCCCTCTTTTTATTAAGTGCATTGAATTTGGAGGACCAAATTCCTTAAGTGGGGGAGGGTGTACTACCCCTGTTGATTTGTTTTCTTCCTTTTGTTATGTGATGTGAAGAATGACAAATATGATGAGCAAATAACAATGATCTCAATCAATCTATGAACATGTGAACCATGAACCTAGGCAATCAGAACATGTTGGGACTCCTATGTGTTGATGGTGTTGACATGTAACTCTACTTCATATGGCAACACATTGTTTTGATGAATTGGCAACACTGTTTATGTTTTGATGAAATTGTTCTATCAGATTGACTATGTGTTCTTTGCATTTAGTTCACTGATGTATGTAATTCTCACTGTCACAAGTCTATACACTGAATTGGTTAAGTGTGCACAGCGTCAACGCACTTCATTGGAAGTGTGTACCGCGTCAACGCGTGAAGTCTGTACATCAGACTGTTCTTCAAAGTCTGTACATTGGCTTCACATCTTCAAGTCTGTACAGCCGTTTGCTTTGATTTTCAAGTCTAGACATTGCACTGTTGCATCCAACGTCTTCGTGTTGTATCCTTGCTGTGTCTTAGTGTCGTTCCCTTTATTGTGTCTTCGTGTCACTTACTGTTGTTCCTCGAGTCGTTTCCTTTGTCTCTGGTTTCACTGCTTCATCGCGTGTCATGATAGCCGTGTCTGTCTTCGTCTTCGTGTTGTTTTAGCATTTGTGTCTTCGTGCTATTTTTCTCTTTAGACTTCGTGTCCTTCTCGCCTTGACCACACTTCGTGTCAACTTCTATTTTCACTTCGTGTTGTTTTCACTTCGTGTTGTTTTCACTTCATGTCAACTTGTTGTTTTCACTTCGTGTTGTCTTCACTTCGTGTCAACTTCTATTTTCATCTTCGTGTTGTTTTCACTTCGTGTCAACTTTTGTTTTCACTTTGTGTCAACTTTTGTTTTCACTTCGTGTCAACTTTTGTTTTCACTTCGTGTTGTTTTCACTTCGTGTCAACTTTTGTTTTCACTTCGTGTTGTTTTCACTTCGTGTCAACTTCTGTTTTTGTCTTCGTGTTGTTTTCACTTCGTGTCAACTTCTGTTCGTGTCGTTCGTATGTTGAAACCACACTTCGTGTTGGTTTCTATTTTTGTCTTCGTGTTGTTCTCTGTAGTGTGTGTTTCTGTCACGTCTGCACTTCGTGTCGTTCTCGTTTCACTTCGTGCTGTCTCTGCGTCTGAGTCTTCGTGCTATTTCTGTCTTCGTGTTGTTTTCCTAAGACCTCGTGTCCTTCCTATTTTGTAACTACACTTCGTGTCAGTTTTGTCTTTCGTCTTCGAGTTGGTGTCAGTCCAGTGTCTTCGTTAGTGTCACTTCGTGTCAACTTTTGTTTTCACTTCGTGTTGTTTTCACTTCGTGTCAACTTCTGTTTTCGTCTTCGTGTTGTTTTCACTTCGTGTCAACTTCTGTTCATGTCGTTCGTATGTTGAAACCACACTTCATGTTGGTTTCTATTTTTGTCTTCGTGTTGTTCTCTGTAGTGTGTGTTTCTGTCACGTCTGCACTTCGTGTCGTTCTCGTTTCACTTCGTGCTGTCTCTGCGTCTGAGTCTTCGTGCTATTTCTGTCTTCGTGATATTTTCCTAAGACCTCGTGTCCTTCCTGTTTTGTAACTACACTTCGTGTCAGTTTTGTCTTTCGTCTTCGAGTTGGTGTCAGTTCAGTGTCTTCGTTAGTGTCTCAGGCTTTTGGTCAAGTCTGTACATAGCTTTCACTTATATGAAGTCTATACAACGCAGTGCTTCTGATAAGTTTATACAGAGTTATTCTTTAACCTGATCATCCGATACTCTGTCTGACAGGGACTCTCTACTGAGATTGCTGACATGGCTCGTGATCCCAGGAGGACAAGGTGACCAGATGCTGCCATGTGGATAGAAGCATCTCGAATCTGGAGAATTCCTTGGGCGGGAAAATGTAGAAGCCACGCGCCCTTATCTAGCTGCTGCTGTTATAAATATCAGTCTTCATCTTCTACAGAGGCTGATCGAAGTTGGCGAAGAATATTCATCCAGTCTGAAACAAGCAGCCACCGAGATCCACTGTGAGAGGAAGAAAAGCAGAGAAGAAGAAAAGGAGAGAAGAAGAAAAAGAGAGATGAGTTGAGAGAGTTATCGTGAGAGTTTGTGAATCAGCCTCTTGGTCCAGTTACCAGAGCTGATATTGCTCAACCTTGAGCTACAGTCATTTTTGGCTTTCTTCCATTCGATTGTATGTTTCGTTTGCTTTTCAGTCTTTGTTATTTTCTTTTGAAAACTCTTGTTCGATCAAGCTGTTAGTCAGCGGTTTCAAGCTGTGAGGCAGCGGGTTGCAGAGGCGTTCCTCTGGTCGGCTAAGCTGTAGTGCCCAGCAGAGCAAGCTGTGATGCTCAGCTGTTGCAGAGGGTGTTCCTCTGGTCGGGATAAGTTGTAAGCCCCAGCCGTTATTGGCAAGCTGTAAAGCCCAGCGGTTTGAAGCTGTGTATCAGCAGTAATCCACATTCGAGTTGAATGTGGGGTGGACGTAGGTCGGACTGACCGAACCACCTAAAAGCCTTGTGCCTCTCGTGTGTTGATTGCGTGTTCAGCAGGTCATGTGTGTTTCATTCGGAGCATTGGCTGACTTTGTCTAGTTTTCTTCTAATTCCGCATTTGACTCTAGGCATAATTTTTAAATAGCCAATTGATCTATTCACCCCCCCCCTCTAGATCCATATCTTGTGGTGATAGAGCCTTCCATCTAACTCCAACAATTGGTATCAGAGCTAGACTCTTCTACAGGGACTTACCGCCCGAAGAGGATAAGCACAGATGGACGGAAGAGGGATGATAGCTGAAGGACACTCTACATCCAAGCCCCCGTACTTCGATGGAACCAACTACGCATACTGGAAGCATCGTATGCAGGTATTTTTGAGGGCTAAAGATTATGAAATTTGGAAGGTAGTTAGCAAGGGACCTTTCGAGATGTCTCCAAATGAAGATGTATGGACCAAGGAAGAAATCAGAAAGTCCACGCTCAACTGGAGTGCAATCAATGCAATCCAGTGCTCTCTGCATCCCACCGAGTTCTCACGAATATCTGCCTGCTCCTCAGCGAAGGAAATGTGGGATGCACTTGAAGTCATCTATGAGGGGACTTCACAAGTCAGAGAGACTAAGACCAATCTACTGGTTTCAGAATACGAAGCCTTCAAGATGAAGCCTAATGAGACCATCAAGAAAATGTATGCTCGGCTGACTATTATCACAAATGGTCTCAGAGGCTTCGGGAAAAAATATTCTGAGTATGAAGTAGTCAGGAAGATCTTGCGATCCTTGACTCCAATTTGGCACACCAAGGCCACAGTAATGGAAGAGTCAAGAGATCTGCATAATACTAAGGCAGATGAGCTGATCGGATCTCTAATGGCTTATGAGATGAATATGCCAAAGATAGAGGAGGCTGATAGAAAGAGGAAGCCTATAGCTCTGAAGGCTGGTGCTAGCAGATCCAGTCGATCCAGCCCCAACGGATCATCAACTGAAGAGAGCTTGTCTGAAGAAGAAGTGGCAAATGCTGATATTGCCATGATTACTAGGGAATTCCAGAGATTTCTCAAGAAGGAAGGAAGAAGATTCAGTCGAAGAAATCCCAACAGTGGCCGCCGAGACACAAGGTACAAATCAAACCCTGTAAAGAAAGCTGAAACTAATGTTTGCTATCAATGTAGGAAGGCGGGTCACTTTAAAATTGAATGTCCGACAAATCAGAACCTCAAGGACAAGTCCAAGAAGAATAACACAAAAGGGAAAGCTATGGTGAGTACCTGGAGTGATGAGGATGAGGGATCCTTGAGCGTCACTTCGGACAGCGAAGTTGAAGCTGAGAAGCCAATCTGTCTCATGGCAACCAGCTCAGAAGATCGAGAGGAAGAATCTGATGAGGTATCCTCTCGCTATGAAAATTTTACTATTACTGATTGGATGGTTGCTTATGATGAACTTGCTGATAGAGTAGATGAGGTCAGAAAAGAAAACAGGCATCTACGAAGAAAAATTAAAATCATGCAAAATGATACTTCATTGTCTGATAAAATTACCTGCTTAGAAACTGAGAACAGTAATCTGAAACTCACATGTTCTGAATTTGAAGAAATCAATAAAGAACTGAAAATGTCTAAGGAAGAAAATGTGAGATTAGACAATGAAATTGATGCATGGAAACTGAAAATTCAGAATTATGAAAATGAGATAAAAATTGTTTCAGAAAAATATGAAGATGTCCTCAATGTGAATAATGAGTTGAAAAAATCTATTGATGAAGTTCAGAAAGACAATGAGGATAAGCTAAAAACAATTGAGAAAATGACCCAAGGATCTGAAAATTTAGATGCATTATTGGGGTCAAAGGTAAACTTCAGAAGAGAGGGCCTAGGATTCAACTCTAGTGCAACCAAAAGCTTTGGAATGAAAACTATTTCCTTTGTTGCACAAAAGGAGAAAGGACCTCTGATCAACATGAATTCTAATAATGCTGTAAAGAAAAATTTGAATCTGAAAAGGCTAAATGCAGAGGAGAAGGGCAAACAGAAAGTAGGTGAGCCTAGTAGAATTGGGACTTCCAAACCTAGCTCTAGTGCTCAACCCAAGGTTAGGGGTCAGCCTGTTCAGATAAACAAACCCTATGTCAATGTCAAAAGGTCTTCACCACCATCATCACAGAAAAGGACCCAACCAAAACCTATGAATAGGTCAGCAGGGTCAAGGGTTCAGGGAAGACAAAATACTTTCAGAAGTCAGCCCAACCAATTCAATCCACCTAGAGTTCAGTTCCACTACCCCACACAGCCAATCTATCCTAATGGGCGTGGGTGGACTAGAACTCAAGGGATGTATACAGGGTATGTTAATCAACCTACACACTTTTACAGACCCTATGTCAGAAATTGGGAAAATGGATATGGTAGTCGAATGCCTAGAAATTACCAACATTTCCACAGCCAGCCCAGGAACTACCATGGCCAAAATTTTATGAATGCAACTGGCCGAAGCATTGGCACAATAACAAAATTTCTGTGAATAATTCTGTTGGTGCATATAAGAAGAAAGTCAACAAGAAAAAGCAAAACAAAAAGAAATCTGGAAAATCCACTGAACAGAACTGCTTCAAACAAATGTGGATTCCCAAAACCATGCTTTCTTTCTTTACTTGCACTTCATCTGCATTGGAGCCCAATCAGATTTGGGTTCCAAACTCTTTGCCCTAATTGTGTATGCAGGTATGCCTGGCAGCCAAGAGCAACTTGTGGTACTTGGACAGTGGCTGCTCCAGGCATATGACAGGAGATAAGGCCAAGTTTTGTATGCTAACTGAAAAGCTAGGAGGCCTTGTCACCTTTGGAAGCAACACAAAGGGTAGGATCATTGGATCAGGTAAGGTAGGTAAGTGTTCTACCTGCTGCATTGATGATGTTATGCTGGTTGAAGGGTTAGCTTACAATTTACTTAGCATCAGCCAGTTGTGTGATAAGGGCCATAAGGTTTTATTTGATTCTCAATGCTGCAAGGTTTTTGAACCTGATTCAGAAATTATAAAATTCTCTGGAAAAAGAATAAATAACACATACATGATAGATCTAGATGATATTCAGCATTCTAACCTATGTCTTACTGCCAATAGAGAAGATTTAGCATTTTTATGGCATCGCAGGTTAGGCCATGCTAGTTATATCATTTTGCATAAACTAAACAGGCATAGCATGGTTAGAGGACTTCCTGAAATTTCCTTCAAGAAAGAAAATAAATTCTGTGATGCATGCACTCAATCAAAGATAACTAGAAAGTCATTTAAGTCTAGAACTGAAAATCTGTCTTCCAAACCCTATGAGCTGATACACATGGATCTCTTTGGGCCAACCAGATCTGTCAGCTTATCAGGAAGGAGGTATGGGTTTGTCATGGTAGATGACTTTTCTAGGTATACTTGGGTTTATTTCTTATCTAATAAGAGTGATGCTTTCTCAGAATTTCAGGAGTTCTATATTAAAGTAAATCAGAAAATTGAAAATATTTTGACTGATCATGGAGGTGAGTTTGAAAACTCACAGTTTGATGAACTCTGCAGGTCAAATGGAATCAACCATAGGTACTCCTCACCAAGGACACCTGAGCAGAATGGGGTTGTGGAGAGAAGGAACAGAACCCTAGTGGAGATGGGTCGTGCACTTCTTACTGAAGGTGGTCTACCAAGGAAATTTTGGGCTGAAGCAGTAAACACTGCCTGTTATGTAATTAACAGAGTCATGGTAAGACCTTCTACCCAGCAAACACCATATGAGATCTTAAAGGGTAAGAAACCTTCTATTGCTCATTTCAAGGTTTTTGGCTACAAATGTTTTATTCATATAAATGATAAAAGAGACCTTGATAAATTTGAACCTAAAGGTGAACCAGGAATCTTTCTTGGTTATTCTGAAAACACACGAGCATATAGAGTGTACAATCTGAACTCTAAAACTGTTGAAGAATCTCCACACATAATTTTTGATGAATCCTTGGTAAATTCTAACGTTGGTCAATGCATGATTGAAGACAATGGTGGAATTCTGAAGGAAGGAGATCCTGAAGACAATTCAGAAGATGAAGAAGGACATACAGAACTTAATGAAGAGGAGTCTACAGTTCAGGGGGAGGTAAATCAAAGACATGACAATTCAATTGTGAACATTAGATATCTTAAAGATCATCCTGTAGATAATATAATTGGAAATCTGCATGACCCCCTTAGGACTAGAGGTCTCCTGAGAATTCAACATGAACTAAATGCATATGCTTTTGTCTCTCAAATTGAACCCAAGTCCATTGACTGTGCCCTCAAGGATATGCATTGGATTAATGACATGCATGAGGAGCTTAATCAGTTCGACAGAAACAAGGTATGGAACTTGGTCCCACCTCCTGATCATGGAACAGTCATAGGGACTAGGTGGGTCTTCAGGAATAAATCTGATGAATTAGGGAATATTGTTAAAAATAAAGCCAGACTTGTTGCTCAGGGGTACAACCAGGAGTTTGGTATTGACTTTGAAGAGTCATTTGCCCCTGTAGCCAGATTGGAAGCTGTTAGAATTTTATTAGCTTATGCATGTTCCCTAGGTATAATCCTCCAGCAGATGGATGTAAAATCTGCATTCTTGAATGGAGAAATTAATGAGGATGTCTATGTTAGATAGCCCCCTGGATTTGAATGTCTAGATTTCCCTAATCATGTTTACAAATTAAATAAAGCTCTCTATGGTCTTAAGCAAGCTCCCAGAGCTTGGTACGACAGGTTGAGCAAGTTCCTCACTGATCAAAATTTCACTAGAGGAGTAGTTGATCAGACCTTGTTTACAAAGGTGAGTCACTCTGAAATTCTTATTGTACAGATTTATGTGGATGATATCATTTTTGGGTCAACTAACCCCAAATTGTGTGAGGAATTTTCTAAAACAATGACTAATTAGTTTGAAATGAGCTCAATGGGTGAGCTCAAATTGTTTCTTGGACTGCAGGTCACACAAACAAAAGAAGGAATGTTTATCACTCAGTCCAAGTACACAAGGGATCTACTCAAGAAATACAAGATGGATAACCTTAAAGAGATAGCTTCTCCAATGGGCACTTCTACAAGCTTGGATGAAGACACTAAAGGTAACCCATTTGACCAGAAATTATACAGAGGTATGATCGGATCCCTTCTCTACTTAACAGCATCTAGGCCTGATATTCAATTCGCTGTAGGATTATGTGCTAGGTTTCAGGCCAGTGCTAAGGAAAATCATTTTAAAGCTGTGAAAAGGATTTTTAGATATCTGCTAGGCACCCAGGAGCTAGGATTATGGTATCCTGCTAGGTGTGAGTTAGAGCTTCTAGCCTACACTGATGCTGATTATGCTGGGTGTCGAGTAGATAGAAAAAGCACTAGTGGCTACTGTCAATTCCTTGGTGGCTGTCTAGTATCTTGGGCATCTAAGAAGCAACACACTGTAGCCTTGTCTACAACTGAAGCTGAATATGTTGCAGCAGATAATTGTGCTGCCCAAGTACTTTGGATTAAGCACCAACTAGATGATTATCAGATAAAATTGGAATGTATTCCAATTCTATGTGATAATACTAGTGCCATATGCCTTGCTAAAAATCATGTTCATCATTCTAGGACTAAGCTCATAGAAATAAAACATCACTTTCTAAGAGATGCTGTGAACAAAAAGGAAATTGAACTGGACTTCATTGAAACAGACAAACAAGTTACTGATATCTTCACTAAGCCACTTGAAAATGAAAATTTTAAATTTTTTAGAAGAGAACTTGGCTTGTGTAAATTTCAGCATAATGAATGAACTCTCTGTTGACTTGAATAAAATTTTTGAGCTGCCTTGAGTAATTTTTTTTTTGATTTGGACTTGCTGTTGATAGATTGAATAAACACCGTGCAACAGACTTGTGATAATGCACTCATGATCATCATTGCATATATATGTCTAGATGCATGATATGTCTATATTTCTGCATGGGTCATACTGCACGATAAGATAGTCTGATTAAGCATGAACTTCAAAAATCATCTGATTTGTCATCTTTTGCAAAAATCGCATGCATATAGTCAGGGGGAGTCTTGTCAGAATTTCGAGGTGAATTGCTGCATCTTTTCTATCCTTGACTCTGAATGGTTGAGTCTGACAATATGGCAATCTTTTAGTCAGTTCTAATATTAAGCAATAGAAAACAGTTTTCTTCTTTCATAAGAACCTTAATTACTTAAAGACTGACTTAATGGTTTAAAATTTATAATCTTTAGAGTTGAAAGACTACAATCAGTAAATAAGGATGCTGAAAATTGATGAAGCTCTCAACCCTTATCTTATTTCTTGTCAGACAAAGCTGATTATATCTGAAATCTGAAAACTCATCTGAAATCATGTTAGAGAAGCTAAGTATGTGTATTGTCCTTAAACAAGTCATTCTGAAACAAATAAAGGGCAGCTAAGAAAGCTATTGAAAAACATTAAAAATCAATTGAGAAATAGCATTGACAGAGCAATGACTGGTAAATCACTGAGAAACTGAGTGATCCATCAAAGAAGTGGACACCACTCATGTCATGAGGTGTATCAGCTATCTCTGTATAAAATGATCAAAACAGTAGGTTGTTTTTCACTGAGTACCTGGGGGTAACTGGCGTCTAATAAACGTGTACCCTCACACAAAAAGGTGTCAATCAATTCTATTGAATTTGATCATAGGCAAGATGGTCCATCATGTTGAGTATATAGGGGTATTGGCGTCTGATAAACGTATACCCTTACGTAAAAAGAATTTTGGTACCTGAATGCCCTAAATGAAACAATATTGAAAATGCTGTTCCTTAAAAGAAATTTCATGGATGTCAATTGTTTAATTTCAATACATGCCCTGGCTTCTCTTAACACATTTTACTGAGTCTATTAAAGTAAGATATTTTGAAACTGAATCTCTCATGTCCATATGACTCTGGTTTATTGTTTTATCATGAACATCACCCTTATCCAATGAATGTAGTGCATGAACTTTCATTTTTATAACTTTTAAACCAGAAATTCTATTTCTAAGCCATTTCTCAGTTCATATGACTGAAGGTTCTGTGCTCTAGTTGCTTACTTTCTGAACTACTTGCCAAGAATGCCAGTCAGCTGACCTTTCTTTCTCTTCACTTTCCCTCCTCTTTGTTGATGGCAAAGGGGGAGAATATTGTCTGCATTCTGATTCAGGGGGAGTGTATTAGAGCATGGTTTAGCAAAGGGGAAATTCTAGCATGCATGTCATTCATAGCATCTACATGAATCTGCATAACAATCTGAATAACAAATCATGTCTTTCATCAAAAATGCATCTGTATGACAGGATGTTACTACTCTACATAATAGGGGGTTGCCATCATCAAAAAGGGGGAGATTGTTGGGACTCCTATGTGTTGATGGTGTTGACATGTAACTCTACTTCATATGGCAACACATTGTTTTGATGAATTGGCAACACTGTTTATGTTTTGATGAAATTGTTCTATCAGATTGACTATATGTTCTTTGCATTTAGTTCACTGATGTATGTAATTCTCACTGTCACAAGTCTATACACTGAATTGGTTAAGTGTGCACAGCGTCAACGCACTTCATTGGAAGTGTGTACCGCGTCAACACGTGAAGTCTGTACATCAGACTGTTCTTCAAAGTCTGTACATTGGCTTCACATCTTCAAGTCTGTACAGCCGTTTGCTTTGATTTTCAAGTCTAGACATTGCACTGTTGCATCCAACGTCTTCGTGTTGTATCCTTGCTGTGTCTTCGTGTCGTTCCCTTTATTGTGTCTTCGTGTCACTTACTGTTGTTCCTCGAGTCGTTTCCTTTGTCTCTGGTTTCACTGCTTCATCGCGTGTCGTGATAGCCGTGTCTGTCTTCGTCTTCGTGTTGTTTTAGCATTTGTGTCTTCGTGCTATTTTTCTCTTTAGACTTCGTGTCCTTCTCGCCTTGACCACACTTCGTGTCAACTTCTGTTTTCACTCCGTGTTGTTTTCACTTCGTGTCAACTTGTTGTTTTCACTTCGTGTTGTTTTCACTTCGTGTCAACTTGTTGTTTTCACTTCGTGTTGTCTTCACTTCGTGTCAACTTCTATTTTCATCTTCGTGTTGTTTTCACTTCGTGTCAACTTGTTGTTTTCACTTTGTGTCAACTTTTGTTTTCACTTCGTGTTGTTTTCACTTCGTGTCAACTTTTGTTTTCACTTCGTGTTGTTTTCACTTCGTGTCAACTTTTGTTTTCATCTTCGTGTTGTTTTCACTTCGTGTCAACTTCTGTTCGTGTCGTTCGTATGTTGAAACCACACTTCGTGTTGGTTTCTATTTTTGTCTTCGTGTTGTTCTCTGTAGTGTGTGTTTCTGTCACGTCTGCACTTCGTGTTGTTCTCGTTTCACTTCGTGCTGTCTCTGCGTCTGAGTCTTCGTGCTATTTCTGTCTTCGTGTTGTTTTCCTAAGACCTCGTGTCCTTCCTGTTTTGTAACTACACTTCGTGTCAGTTTTGTCTTTCGTCTTCGAGTTGGTGTCAGTCCAGTGTCTTCGTTAGTGTCTCAGGCTTTTGGTCAAGTCTGTACATAGCTTTCACTTATATGAAGTCTATACAACGCAGTGCTTCTGATAAGTTTATACAGAGTTATTCTTTAACCTGATCATCCGATACTCTATCTGACAGGGACTCTCTATTGAGATTGCTGACATGGCTCGTGATCCCAGGAGGACAAGGTGACCAGATGCTGCCACGTGGATAGAAGCATCTCGAATCTGGAGAATTCCTTGGGCGGGAAAACGTGGAAGCCACGCGCCCTTATCCAGCTGCTGCTGTTATAAATATCAGTCTTCATCTTCTACAAAGGCTGATCGAAGTTGGCGAAGAATATTCATCCAGTCTGAAACAAGCAGCCACCGAGATCCACTGTGAGAGGAAGAAAAGCAGAGAAGAAGAAAAGGAGAGAAGAAGAAAAAGAGAGATGAGTTGAGAGAGTTATCGTGAGAGTTTGTGAATCAGCCTCTTGGTCCAGTTACCAGAGCTGATATTGCTCAACCTTGAGCTACAGTCGTTTTTGGCTTTCTTCCATTCGATTGTATGTTTCGTTTGCTTTTCAGTCTTTGTTATTTTCTTTTGAAAACTCTTGTTCGATCAAGCTGTTAGTCAGCGGTTTCAAGCTGTGAGGCAGCAGGTTGCAGAGGCGTTCCTCTGGTCGGCTAAGCTGTAGTGCCCAGCAGAGCAAGCTGTGATGCTCAACTGTTGCAGAGGGTGTTCCTCTGGTCGGGATAAGCTGTAAGCCCCAGCCGTTATTGGCAAGCTGTAAAGCCCAGCGGTTTGAAGCTGTGTATCAGCAGTAATCCACATTCGAGTTGAATGTGGGGTGGACGTAGGTCGGACTGACCGAACCACCTAAAAGCCTTGTGCCTCTCGTGTGTTGATTGCGTGTTCAGCAGGTCTTGTGTGTTTCATTCGGAGCATTGGCTGACTTTGTCTAGTTTTCTTCTAATTCCGCATTTGACTCTAGGCATAATTTTTAAATAGCCAATTGATCTATTCACCCCCCCCTCTAGATCCATATCTTGTGGTGATAGAGCCTTCCATCTAACTCCAACAGAACAAGCTCTAGCATGGGCAATGCTATCTCAATCAAACTAAACTAAAGAAGGAAGAGAAAAACACACGCCGGAGCGTGGAGCAAAGGAATAAACGAAAACACACCGCGTGGGTGGAACAAGCAAAGAAAATAAGAGATATGAGAAAGAGAAAACCAATGCCCAGTACTAAGAAAGAACGTGATCACCACCAAGGTAAACACAAGCCAAAGACCTGAGAAATACCTTAGAATAGGAGGATGATGCACCCGCCCACGGGAGAGAGAAACCAATAGGAAACTGCAGCTCTGTTGAATGTAACGGCCCAGAACCTACGCATCACAGGGAGTGTGACGGTCTCCAGATGAACCGTTAGAGTAGCCTGACGCGCCTGGTGAAGACCGTCATAGTGTCAACAGAACAAGCTTGTGAATCCTTCAAACTCCAAACTTTTCAGCCGGCTAGAAAGCTTGGGCCTCGTCTAATGAACCCTGTAAACCTGCCAAAGAACGTAGAACACAAGAAAATAACCCCAGATTAGCCTTTCACACAATGTAGCATCAATTCTCGAATGAACTTAATATCATGCAAAAGGAAAGGGGAATATCGGGGAAGTTTGGTTTTTTTTAACCCCTCTGGGCGTTTTAAAACATAGGAAGGATGTTTAGATGAATGAAACAAGTGGAAGAACGTGGAAGAAGGAGTGGGACAATGCTATGATGCAAAGGAGAAGGGGAGAACACAAATATGCCAATGATGAACTAAACACTTGAAAAACAAAGTACTCCCTTGACTGTGATGCAGATGGACGTAGAAAATCAATTCTCCTTGGTTGGATGTGGCTCCAGAATGCGGCAGCACTTCGACGTAAACTCCAGATTTTTCCCCTTAAGCCATGAAGTTAAGGGTTCTATTTATAGACCCTCAAACTCTCCGATCGAGCAAAAGATAATCCAGCTAAAAAGGAGGATGATTCTTAGCAAACTCTTGAAGATAATTATCCCAAGAGTCCATAGAAACAAACAGAAGGTCCTGAGGATCAGATTTGGAAGAGAAATCACAAGATCAAACTCTCAACTCGACCACGGAGTAGCAGAGAAAAGACTAGACTTGCCAGGACTCTCTGTTGGATGTAACAGCTGCACAACAGACCGCCACAGGGACGTAACACGCCTGGAGGAGACCGTCACAAAAACCTTATCTCTTAAGAAGATAAGATCAATGGGAAGAAGTTGCAAACAGTTGGACTCTGTAGAAATGTGACGGCCATGGTCTGACGCGTCAAAAAGATATAACGGCCGCACAACAGACCGTTAGAATCAACGGATAGGCAAAAGGATAAGCACTGGAAGGAAGGCCTTAAGCTGTAGGACTCTTCAAGATGTAACGGCCCAGAGCCAATGCGTCAGAAAGACGTAACGCCCCTGAAATAGACCGTTAGAGACAATAGATCCAATGATGAAAAGAAAGCTTGCTAAGCTTCATCGAATGCAAGAAATCAAGGAATCAGACCCAACCAAGGAATCAAGACCCATGAAATAAACCTCCAACTGATCAAGAAAGCTCAATGAAAGGGAATAACTCGGAGCATCATATAGAATGAACAAGGAGATGACCCGACTTATTGGTCATAAAATGGGTGTCAACAGATGCCCCTCCTTAACATCCTCTTTGCAGGGAGCGAGCGGAGGTGAAGCGAAAGCGAAATGGAACATATAGATGAAGCGGAAATGAAGCGGAACGGATTGAAAAGCGGGCGTTAAGGCAAACGACACCCGTCCAACCAACAAGCGACAGGAATTTTCTGGAAAACTTCGAACTAATCACAAGGAAATAGCCAACAAAAGGACGCATGTCTGGAGGAACTAACAACTAAGGAAAGGAAAATATGGCTGGCCACCGGAGGCAACGGAAAGGAAAGGAAACAACTGACTAAACTCCAGACAGGAATCTTCAGTCAACCAAATCAAGCGAGCAGATCGAAGGAATCCTTTTAATTCAGAGTGGAATGATTCTCCTTATTCGAGATTGAGAACACAACTATTCACCATCACTGATATGCCTTGACAGATGAAGAGTTCATGAATGCTCAAAGAATGTGCATGATGCATGCTGGGATAAAATAAAGAAATCATTAAAATGAATGCAAAGAAAGATAAAATAACAAGATACTCGATAATAATATTGCTAGATCGGAGAAATCAGGGTCAAGACACCATCTGCAACCACGGCGTGCAAGATAGAACCATCGTCCCCAAACTTTTCCAACATAACGGCCTATCCAACGATTAAACATGTGCACTTAGATCATCATCATTTTAGTTTAAGGGGAACATCAGATCCCAGAGCACATGAATGACCAGCCGATTCTCGAGATAATATATCATAGATAACATATAGTAATGCATTAAAGGGCAAGGGATCGAGATACTTGATGTGACACGACCTATGGGTGCAAAGGTACCGACCGAGTGAACCTCAGACCTAGACTTGCAAGCACACTTACAAATTGGCGGACTCGATGTTGGCGGACCGATATCGCAGCACAATCTTTTCCTATGGTGACTAAGTGATGGTAGGGAGGATTTGAGAGCCTAAACCACACTGGTTGGGGTGATGGCTTAGCCTATGTGTTCCCTTCCCTAGGATTGGAGCACCCACGTCAGTGGGGCGGACACCGTGCCTTGAGGGCACGGGGATCTCTCCTCACTCAAACCGCGGTGGCCACTCGTGATTGTTGTGCCCCTTGTGCTTTGTTGATGATGTGGTGTTTTAATGATAGCAACATGAATGAGTCACCACATTATCTTGAATATGTCTGATCTCTTCTGTGGGAGATTGCATGAGTGTGCCATGTCTGAATTGTGAAGAATGCATGTGTATGCTTGAGTCATGCTGTGATAAATTGGTTTGTGCTTGATTTCTGTTCTGTGCATTGCTTCTCTGCTGATATGTTCATGTTGTGGTTCACCAAGTCTATACATTGCTGAGCCACGCGACAAGTCTGTAAATCGGCTTCAATTCCTCAAGTCTATACATTGGGGTCGGCTCTGCAAGTCTGTACACTGGTCGAGCATTCAAGTCTGAACATTCACAAAGTCCATACATCGACGTTGTAGCTTGCATAGTTCAAGTCTGCTCATTGGGATTTCACGTGAAGTCTACACATTGGTCTCCACTTGAAGTTTATACATTGGCTAAGGGTCTTCAAGTCCATACACAGTCGTCTGATGCATATTGATTGAAGTCTGTACAACATGCCTTGTTGTTCACAGCTTTCTTATTTGTGACTTCCCTAGTGTTTTGATGATGAGCATCACTATGTTAAATATTGTCATTTTAATCAGATATCTGGCGTAATGTTATTCATTTGAAATTTCCATGATTAACAGGAAAACTGCTATGAGGTAGTACCTTGTATGTCCGTACTGTTCCTTTCATACTTCGTGTTGTTTGTGTTCACTACACTTCGTGTTGTCCTGTTGTACGTCGTGTTGTTCCAACTATGTTTATTGATTGTCTTCGTGCTGTTTACTGAAGCAGCTCGATTTGTTCTGATGAACTTCGAGTCGTTTTCCTGTGAATCTCGTGTCGTTTCTTCAGTATTTAGTTGCTCATCTCGAGTCATTTTTTATTTTTGCTCTTGTGTTTTCGTGTCATTTACTGTAGTTACTCGAGTCATTTTCCTGCTTTCACTGTTTTATCACGTGTCGTTGTAGCCGTTTCTGTCTTCGTGTTGCTTTTCCTAGACCCCGTGTCCTTTTTGCTTTGTGACCACACTTCGTGTAGGGTTCTATTTTCGTCTTCGAGTTGGTTTCAGTCCGTGTCATTTCCTTCTCACCTCGTGTTGTTCTCATCTGACCTCGTGTCATTCTCTCTTTATTTCGTGCTGTAGTCATCGTGTGTATCTCGTATCGTTCTCTGTATAGTGCACCTTTTGTTGTTCCTACACACCTCGTGCAGCTTTAGCTTGAGTGTCAACCGACTTATTTCAGATATATATATATATATATATAGAGAGAGAGAGAGAGAACCCTGAGTATTAATGGTTTTAATCTATTTCTAGGAGAAGAAGATGGATTCTGGTTTCAGGATCAAATCCGAACCAGTTTGCTCTATTGTAAGAGTGGGCACGTGATACGAGTCTGGCATCTGGCACGTGATCCGAGATGTAGAGGAGCCTCCACGTGGACTGAAGCATTTGGGCGGGAATCGTGAAGAGCACACGCCGCCCTAATCTGCTGCTGCTATATATATGTGTCTTCTTCCTCTAAAGATGGGGGCGAGGGCAGAGAGTGACTGGAGTAGAAGCAGCCAGAGCTAAAGAGAAGAAGTGCAGAAGAGAAAGAAGAGATAGAGAAAGCTGAGAGCCAGATCGAGAGAGCAGAAGAAGAAAAAGAAAGAGAGAGACAGTGAGATAGAGAGAGTGAGAAGAAGGAGAAGGTAGAAGCAGTGAGAAGAAGAAGAAGTAAGAAAGAAGAAGAAGAAGAAAAGAGAGTTCGTGCTGGGAGAAAGAGAGAAGCAGTAGAAGAAGTTCCTACTGGACCGTGGATCAAATCTAGGCCAGTCAACTCCTGCGAGAGCCACATTTGATTTTATCTTTTCAGCTTTCTGTTGCTAGGTTTTATTTTTCCTTTGAACTATTCACTTGCTGTATTTCCGATTCTCTATAGAGAGGTCGGGGTCCCTCCTGTTGGTTCAGGAGAAGGGAGATTGCTATCTCCTGTTGCAAGTAGCTGGGTGCTACTTGTGGGTTCCCTCTGGTTAGAGGAAGGGAGGCTTGTCCTCCGGTTCTGGGCTTGTAGGTTTCAAGTCCAGGGGTCCCTCCGGTTGGGAGGAAGAGAGGTCCGAGACCTCTGGTTTGCAGGTGACTTAGTGTCACTTGTGTTTCCCTCTGGGGTTCAGAGGAAGAGAGACTTCGGTCTCTAGGTTCCCCTCCGGTTTGGAGGAAGGGAGGTTTGGTCCTCCGGTTCTGGACTTGTGGGTAGCAAGTCCAGGGGTTCCCTTCGGGTCTGGAGGAAGAGAGACCGTGTGTCTCTGGTTCCCAAGTGGCTGGGAGTCACTTGGGGTGTCCCTCCGGTTGGGAGGAAGAGGGGAGGTTATTCCCCTGGTCAAGCTGTTTGGCAGCAGTTGTTGCAGACTGAGTCTGCTGTGCTAGTGTTACTAGTGGAAGCCTCACTCCGGTTGGGAGTGAGGGGTGGACGTGTTGTGTCCCTGAGGTCATTTGAGTCATTCTGTGGTCACATGGGTCATTCGGCATCATTCTATAGTCATATGAGTTTTGTGTATTCTTGGTTTTGATAATGGCTTAACACTATTAGTCATTGTTATTTTCCACGCTCTTATGACTGACATATGTGATATTTTGTTCATGACAGATATGCACATGAAAGCTCAATGTTGCGCCCTCGCACGCGGATCGACCTGCGCGGTCAGGGGGGCAGCGCCCCTTGCGGGGGTTTCCGGGGGCGGAGCCCCCGGAACAAAAATTTGCTTGAAGACTCAGTAATAAAACTTCAAGACAAACAAGGTCGATGCCACAGACATGAACGGGCGGCTAACGGACTCAAGCGACGGAGCTGGTGCGGCCAACGGACCGACCCGGGGTGACCCGGGCTCTGCCCAGCTGGCGGTCGACCGCCAGCACAGGGGCGGTCGACCGCCCCAGCCAGGGATGGCCAGTCTGCAGTGTTTCCGCTGGCGGTCGACCGCCAGCCAGTAGCGGTCGACCGCTAGTCCCAGGGATCATCCGTCTATAGTGTTTTACAGTGGCGGTCGACTGCCAGAAGCTGTAGGTCGACCGCCAGCCCCGAGCCTTCAATTTTGACTTTGTTTCCAACTTCGAAAAGGGCCATTCAACCTTGATTTGTTTAATCCTAAAGTCACCTAATCACCCACAAATTGTGGATCTGGTCTGAGGCTTGTCTATAGACCATTCAAGGTCTATAAAACCATTACAAGAGGGTTAGAAACTCTAGTTGATGGAGTTGATGAAGTGAATCAAGGGAGGCCATTTCGAGAGCACTGTAGCACCTCCGTGAACAGTGTTTCGAGCAGAACATCTTCATCCTTCCAAGAGATTCAAGCCTAGATCTGAAGCTATCTCAATCTCCAAGGAAGCAAGAAGCATTCAAGGCTCTCACAGGTGATCAAAGCTGCATCCATAAACCGCTTCATCAACTCAAGAGGATCAAGAGAAGATCAAAGCTACATCCAATATCCTCTCCATCAACTCAAGGTGATTCAAGCTCATAACTCAATCCAGCATCCTCCAAGAAAGAGTAGAAGCAAGTAAGGCTAAGAGGGAAGATCAAAGGAGGCTTCAAAGGGGTGTTCAAAGCAAGAGGAGTTCGAGTTACTTGAAGACTCAGTAATAAAACTTCAAGACAAACAAGGTCGATGCCACAGACATGAACGGGCGGCTAACGGACTCAAGCGACGGAGCTGGTGCGGCCAACGGACCGACCCGGGGTGACCCGGGCTCTGCCCAGCTAGCGGTCGACCGCCAGCACAGGGGCGGTCGACCGCCCCAGCCAGGGATGGCCAGTCTGCAGTGTTTCAGCTGGCGATCGACCGCCAGCCAGTAGCGGTCGACCGCTAGTCCCAGGGATCATCCGTCTATAGTGTTTTACAGTGGCGGTCGACTGCCAGAAGCTGTAGGTCGACCGCCAGCCCCGAGCCTTCAATTTTGACTTTGTTTCCAACTTCGAAAAGGGCCATTCAACCTTGATTTGTTTAATCCTAAAGTCACCTAATCACCCACAAATTGTGGATCTGGTCTGAGGCTTGTCTATAGACCATTCAATGTCTATAAAATCATTACAAGAGGGTTAGAAACTCTAGTTGATGGAGTTGATGAAGTGAATCAAGGGAGGCCATTTCGAGAGCACTGTAGCACCTCTGTGAATAGTGTTTCGAGCAGAACATCTTCATCCTTCCAAGAGATTCAAGCCTAGATCTGAAGCTATCTCAATCTCCAAGGAAGCAAGAAGCATTCAAGGCTCTCACAGGTGATCAAAGCTGCATCCATAAACCGCTTCATCAACTCAAGAGGATCAAGAGAAGATCAAAGCTACATCCAATATCCTCTCCATCAACTCAAGGTGATTCAAGCTCATATCTCAATCCAGCATCCTCCAAGAAAGAGTAGAAGCAAGTAAGGCTAAGAGGGAAGATCAAAGGAGGCTTCAAAGGGGTGTTCAAAGCAAGATGAGTTCGAGTTACTTGAAGATTTGCTTGAAGACTCAGTAATAAAACTTCAAGACAAACAAGGTCGATGCCACAGACATGAACGGGCGGCTGACGGACTCAAGCGACGGAGCTGGTGCGGCCAACGGACTGACCCGGGGTGACCCGGGCTCTGCCCAGCTGGCGGTCGACCGCCAGCACAGGGGCGGTCGACCGCCCCAGCCAGGTATGGCCAGTCTGCAGTGTTTCAGCTGGCGGTCGACCGCCAGCCAGTAGCGGTCGACCGCTAGTCCCATGGATCATCCGTCTATAGTGTTTTACAGTGGCGTTCGACCGCCAGAAGCTGTAGGTCGACCGCCAGCCCCGAGCCTTCAATTTTGAATTTGTTTCCAACTTCGAAAAGGGCCATTCAACCTTGATTTGTTTAATCCTAAAGTCACCTAATCACCCACAAATTGTGGATCTGGTCTGAGGCTTGTCTATAGACCATTCAAGGTCTATAAAATCAATACAAGAGGGTTGAAAACCCTAAGGGCTTTAAGAGGGTTACAAGGGAGGCTGCTAGAGTTTGTTCAAGGGAGAGGAATTCGGAGCACTGTAGCAGTGAACAGTACTCCGTGAAGAAGATCTTCATCCTCAAGTGTTCAAGCTCTTCAAGTGGAGATCAAGATCAAGGCCAAGAGAAGAGAAAGTTGCATCCTCCATCCTCTTCATCATCTCAAGGGGATCCATTGAAGCTCACTATCAAGGGAAATCATCTTCATCCATTCAAGTTCTTTCAAGTTCATTCAAGGTGATATTTCAAGCATTCAAACTCCTAAAAGCTAAAGAAGCAATCAAGATTCAAGGTAGCTTCATCATCTCCTTCATTCATTCAAAGAGGGTTCAAAGAGAAGATCAAGAGAGAAGAATTGAAGGAAGAGGTACTGTTCACGTGAACAGTACTCCGTGAAGAACATTCATCCAATCAAGGGTGAATCAAGAAGATTGAGTTGAAGCTAAGAGGAGCCTTGTTGCAGATCAACATTCCATACAAGGGCCAATTCATTTTCACTCATAACTCAATCTCTTGTTTTAGTTCATTCACATCTTGTTTCATTTTCATTACTGTTTAAACATTGAAAGTGTGATTCATCCCTACCGGTGGTTAGTAGGAAGGCAATTGGAGGGTGTTCCAATTTGCGGTTGACGTCCCTACCAGGTGGTGAGTAGGAAGGCAATCGGTGGTTTCCGATTTGCGGTTTGGTGCGCTGCACAAGTGAAGCCTCACCGGGTTTTGGTGAGGGGTGGACGTAGGGCTGAGGATTCAGTCCGAACCACCTTAAAAATCCTGTCTAGCGTGGTTTGCTTGTGTGATTGAATCGTTCTAGGTGCATACTTAGGATCGAATTATTATATATCTTGCTTATCTTGCTAAGTGAATCATAGCATTCTTGGAAGCTAGTTTCTATTCCGCTGCAATTCATTTTAACTAGCTATTTAGAGGGCCGCATTGCGAAAAGTGGGGCTGATCTATTCACCCCTCCCCTCTAGATCCGCTGTCCACTACACAACAGGACGTAGGTCTTTGGACCGAACCACCTAAAAATCTCTTGAGCAGTGGTTTATTTGTGTGTTTTGCTTCCGCTAGATGATTGATTAGGAGCACTCCAAGTGTCTCTTCATTTGTTCAATTGAATTAGTTTCTATTCTGGTATTGTGTTTAGCTTCCGAAGTTTTAATTGGGTGATATTCCTAGCAGGATACATTCACCCCCCCTCTGTATCCAGGGCTTGCACCCTAACAATTGGTATCAGAGCGGTGTCTGCATACAAGGTCCAGCGACCTGCATATTCGATCTTGCAGTCTTAGGTGCTAATTTATTTTTAGTGCATAAATATTCCTGTTGCCTCGAACTTACTCGCTATTTGTTTTTTTTTTAATGGCTCTTCCACCTGTCTTTAGTGGTTCTGATTTCAGTCAGTGGTACACTGCTTTACATGCTTATGTAAATTCTGCTAATCCTGATTTGTGGAAATTAATTTCACAAGGTCCTCACACCTTACCAACGAAAGTGTCCAAATGGACCGACAGACACAGATCAAAGGATGGAGAAAATCAGAAAGCCTTTAACCTGTTGAAAGCAGCTATGACAGAGCCTTATGGTCTTGTCTTCATAATTGTAGCTCAGCAAAGGACATCCTGGATAGGCTGAAGCAATTTCACAGGGTAAACAAGGACAGCTGCATGATGTCTAATAGAAGTAATCCAAGTGGCAGCAATCAAGGCAGCAGTCAGACTGAAGAAGATGATGATGATGAGGTAAATCTCTTCGAGAATTTTTCTCTAGAGGATTGGGAGAATGCATATGCTGAATTATTTGAATCTCATGAACTGTTAAGAAAACAGTATAAAAAATTGAAGAAGGGTACTGGTTTAGATAGTTCAAGTTCTCCTGGTAGAAATTGTGTTGAATTGAAAAATATTCATGATGCCTGTATGTCTGATTCTCTAATGTTGAAGAAACAAATTTCTTTATTGAAAACTGAGAATCAAGATCATGTGAAAGAAATCTCTGAACTCGAAAAGAAGCTTAGTCTAGCTAGTCATGATTCTGTTCAGAGCAAGGATTTACTGAAAGAAATTGAATGTGTTAAGTCTGAATTAAACAAGCTGAATTCTGAAAATGATTCTCTTAAAGAGTTCTCCAATAAAAATGATGAAAAATCAGAGAAACTTAGACAGGAGAACAAATTACTGATTGAAAAGTTTAATGCTATAAAATCTGTAAACATAGAATTACAGAAAGATTCTGAAAAACAACGGGAAATGTTTCATGAATGTCAGTCTCTCTTAGATGAATGGATGCTTGATGCTGATCTCCTAGAGCAGAACAGTAAACTGGAAGAGGAAATCAATGAGTTGAAACATCTAAACACCCAGCTGACAGATAGGCTAATGACAATGGAAAAAGGCAAGTGTGTGAGTGTGGATAATTCTGATAGGTTGATGAATGCGGAACAAGAAATTGAGAGTCTGAAAACCATCAACTTAATGTTAAATGGAAATGTCAGTTGTAGTGAATGGAAAATAGCTGGATATGAGCTTACTATCACATCCCTTCAACAAGAAGTTGATGATCTTTATAAGTCCCTATCTGAAGCTGACAATGAAACAAAACTAAAATAGGAAGTTGAAAAACTCAAGAGTCTGAATGATGCCTTGCATCAACAAGTCATTTCCTGTGAAACAGATTTGTCCAAATATGAAGTTAAAATTGCTGATTTGAATTCTGAGATTAAATATTTGAAAAATTCTCTATCAAAATTTGTCAAGGGAAAGGACAATCTGAATAAGCTTCTGGGAAAGACTGATAACTCTCAGAGAGAAGGGCTGGGTTACAATTCAACAAACAAAAGAATCAATAGCAATAAAACTTCAACTGTGTTTGTAAAAGCTTCTGATCAAAACACAACTGCTGGTCCTTCTGTTTTTCAATTCACTGCACAAGAGTCCAGTGTGAAACCCAAAACTGTGGAACAAACTCCAAAACTGAAAAAGGGTGAAAATTCACAGAAAAAGGAAAAAGACACTCATGTTGTTGTAAAGAAGACTGCACACAATTCACATGATCTCTCACACACTCACATTAAAAAGGGTTCATGTTATTATTGTGGGAAAGGAGGTCACATAATGGAGGATTGTGGATTGATGCTAAAGGATGAGCATGCTAGTGGAACTTTACATTCTAGAAACTCTTTTGATAGAAACCATGTTGCTAGGAAGCCTGATGCCTCATGTTATTATTGTGGGAAGCATGGTCATCTCATGAGTGAATGTTTTATCATGAAAGAAGACAATAAACAGCATGCCAAGTCCCCCATTCATGTTCATGGTCCATATGGATCTAAACACAATTCTAGTCAGCACATTGTGTGTTTCAGCTGCAATAAGCCTGGGCATAAGGCTGCTGAGTGCTGGTTTAGATCCACTTGGGGTAAAAATGGTTTTCATAGAAGAAATTCTTTTGCATGCTCCCACTGTGGGAAAAATGGGCATACAGTCAAGGACTGTTGGTATGTTCAAAAGAACTATGTCAAACCCCATTTTGTCAAATTCCCTACAAAACCTTTTGTGAAAATTTCATGCTATAACTGTGGGAAGCCAGGCCATAAATCTGCTGAATGTTGGATGGTTAAGAACAAGCATCAAATAGCTCATGCATATAACAGAAAATCTTATGAACATGTTTATAAACATCACTCTGCTGTCAATATGCATCATAAGAATCAAACACCAGCCATTTCATGTAGATACTGTGGAAAATTTGGACATTCTATGGATGACTGTTCACTGATGAAATTTGATGATAATGTTGCTATGAAAATGGTTAGAAAACCTGTCAGGGCTAACGCAGGACCCAAAGCTGCTTGGGTCCCTGCAGGATCAAGATGATCAAATACTTTGCAGGTGTGCCTTGGAGGGAGAAATAAAAGGGGTTAACCAAGGCACTCAAAAAGAAAACCCCAGGACTCAATTCAGGTCAGTTCTGAAATCTGTTTCAATTTCATTATCTGAAATTGTTGTTTTGCTTGGTTGATTTTTGATGCTCTTCTCATGCTGTTGTTTGCATTAAATAAATGAGATTGCTTTACACTGCATATGTCATTTGCATGACCATCATGGTATATTAAATGGAACAGTGCTGGAGGGCAGATGGAGTATGTCTGGATGCTACTGCCATGTGTGAGGTGGTCCTTGGACCAAGTCCTCCGCCCAGTACCATGGGTCAAGTCATATAGAGCAGTGTATTGCATATCATGTTGATCTGTTGGTGCTAAACTGAAGTTTTCTGAAATATGAATTGAACAATCATGCTTATAGTAATTCTCTTCTGTCTAATTTGCATGAATCATATCTGAATGCTAAATTTGATATCATGTGATGTGAGTTCAATACATTTCATGCATATAGTCAGGGGGAGTCCAACTGTTTTTGATCAATGTATATCATAATAATCTGTCTGTGCTAAATTGAATTATCTTGAAAAGTTGATTGCTCTAGCATGATGCTCTCTGAATAAAGAATGCTCTGACGTTTGAATAATCATCTTGCATAAATTGCATCAATTCAGGGGGAGCTTGTTGAGTCATATGTGAGTCACTGCATATAGACAAGGGGGAGCATTATTATATTGTTGTCACTATTTGAAATTCACACTCTACACTCTTTCAAATCATCAATTGACTATTTTGAGTTCATACCTTCTTGAATCTGAAAATTTGGCTGCTAATCCTCAATCTGTTGAAGAAGGAGTGTCTCATTTTGTCTGACTGAAATGACTTTAAACCTGTATTGAGTGATTGACTCTGCTAGTGGCTTTAAACCTTATTCTCTCTTGCTGATTGACTCTTCCACCAGCTTGTACTCTTCCTTCATATACCTCTTAGCTGATGTGACTATTTTGACTCCATTATTGAGTTGTTGGTCAGCTATATTTATTGTTCTGATCTGAGGAACTTAAGCTGCATGTCATGCAATTCAGTCTGAGATTTTGGTAGGAACTCCTATCATATGGGTTTAAGAATTATCACTAAATCAGACTGATATAAGATTAATGTATTCTCAGCTTTGTAATTAAATGAATTGAAAATATCTGTTGATAAGGTTTAATAAACTTTAACCTCTTGTGTCATGTAATCCTTAAAGTCTCTCATCTGATATCTGAAAAATTTGAAATCTAGGCTACTTTGGTAGAGATACATAGAGTGAGTGTTGTGGTTAAACATTAACTTGAAAAAGTTGACTAAATGAAAAATTGTGAATTCAGAGCAATGACTCGGTCACTGAGAAACTGAGTTCTTTATCAATGAAATAAAGTAACTCATGTCATGAGGTGCCACAGTTATCTCTGATAAAAATTTAGTGAAACAAAACCTGACAGAGCAATAGCTTATTTGTGTTGAGCAGCTGGGGAGTCTGGCCTCTGATAAAGGTGTCTTCTCATGTAAAAAGACACTCATATTGCTAACTCTGCTCTCAAAGTGAGAGGCAATGCCAGTTATCACGCTGAGTAACTGGGTCACTTCAACTAAGACTTGTTGTGCCTCATGTAAAAAGGTGTTGATCAACTTAAATTGCTCAGGAAAAATATAATGTGCTTCAAATAAAATTATCTTGAAAAATCTGTCAACTCATGTTCTTGAAAAAGTGTTTAACTTCAGTACTAACCTGTGTATTTTTCAAAGGTGCTATTGAGATCATATGTGTAAGATAAAAGATGATTGTTTTTGAGTGTTTTCTGACGATTTGGTTCAGTTTTATTAAAACTTGGATTCAGATATGAGTATTGAGTTTAATTTGACAAAGTTGGTTTACATCAAAATTAAATCAGATTGATTAAGTTGCCACTCCATAACTCTTTATGATAGAAGAGTCTACATCTTTTAAGACTTATTGAAGTGATGTATGCATTCAAATCCCTCATGATCAGATTCATGCATGATCAAGAAAAACTGTATAGTCAACTCCTCTCTTATCAGTTGACTGATTCCATCTGCATTTTTCTGACCATACAAATGTGAGGTGCCACTCCCATTATTACCTTGTTCACTTGCAGCCCTCTGAACTTCAGAATCCTTATGGTGGTGGATTTCAGATTGATTCCTGAGATGTATTTCTCTCCACACTGTTGGAATCTTCCATCTTGTTCTGCAATAAGTTCTGATTCTGTGGTATTTTCACCATAATTCAGATTCTTTGTAATGGCTGATTTCAGATTGCTTTATTGGATAACCAGAGTCCATTCCTGTGCTTCAGGGGGGGTTATGGTTTATTCACATCTAAGGGGAGAGTAGTCAATCATGCATGTTGATAGGGGGAGAGCTGTTTCATTGTCATAAGGGAGATCTTCATTTTAAAGAACCATGACTCATTATGTGCTGTCTTTGTGTGCTGCATTTATGTGCTGTCTTTGTGTGCTGCATTTATGTGCTGCATTTGACTATCAAACCATTTCCCTTCTTTTTGATTATGTCAAAGGGGGAGAATAGTTTGATGAGTCAGTGTGACTCATTATGTTGCCATCATCAAAAAGGGGGAGATTATTGTGCCCCTTGTGCTTTGTTGATGATGTGGTGTTTTAATGATAGTAACATGAATGAGTCACCACATTATCTTGAATATGTCTGATCTCTTCTGTGGGAGATTGCATGAGTGTGCCATGTCTGAATTGTGAAGAATGCATGTGTATGCTTGAGTCATGCTGTGATAAATTGGTTTGTGCTTGATTTCTATTCTGTGCATTGCTTCTCTGCTGATATGTTCATGTTGTGGTTCGCCAAGTCTATACATTACTGAGCCACTCGACAAGTCTGTAAATTGGCTTCAATTCCTCAAGTCTATACATTGGGGTCGGCTCTGCAAGTCTGTACACTAGTCGAGCATTCAAGTCTGAACATTCACAAAGTCCATACATCGACGTTGTAGCTTGCATAGTTCAAGTCTGCTCATTGGGATTTCACATGAAGTCTACACATTGGTCTCCACTTGAAGTCTATACATTGGCTAAGGGTCTTCAAGTCCATACACAGTCGTCTGATGTATATTGATTGAAGTCTGTACAACATGCATTGTTGTTCACAGCTTTCTTGTTTGTGACTTCCCTAGTGTTTTGATGATGAGCATCACTATGTTAAATATTGTCATTTTAATCAGATATCTGGCGTAATGTTATGCATTTGAAATTTCCATGATTAACAGGAAAACTGCTATGAGGTAGTACCTTGTATGTCCATACTGTTCCTTTCATACTTCGTGTTGTTTGTGTTCACTACACTTCGTGTTGTCCTGTTGTACGTCGTGTTGTTCCAACTATGTTTGTTGATTGTCTTCGTGCTGTTTACTGAAGTAGCTCGATTTGTTCTGATGAACTTCGAGTCATTTTCCTGTAAACCTCGTGTCGTTTCTTCAGTATTTAGTTGCTCATCTCGAGTCATTTTTTATTTTTGCTCTTGTGTTTTCGTGTCATTTACTGTAGTTACTCGAGTCGTTTTCCTGCTTTCACTGTTTTATCACGTGTCGTTGTAGCCGTTTCTGTCTTCTGTCTTCGTGTTGCTTTTCCTAGACCCCGTGTCCTTTTTGCTTTGTGACCACACTTCGTGTAGGGTTCTATTTTCATCTTCGAGTTGGTTTCAGTCCGTGTCATTTCCTTCTCACGTCGTTTTGTTCTCATCTGACCTCGTGTCATTCTCTTTTTATTTCGTGCTGTAGTCATCGTGTGTATCTCGTATCGTTCTCTGTATAGTGCACCTTTTGTTGTTCCTACACACCTCGTGCAGCTTTAGCTTGAGTGTCAACCGACTTATTTCAGGTATATATATATATATAGAGAACCCTTAGTATTAATGGTTTTAATCTCTTTGCAGGAGAAGAAGAAGGATTCTAGCTTCAGGATCAAATCCGAACCAGTTTGCTCTATTGTAAGAGTGGGCACGTGATACGAGGCTGGCATCTAGCACGTGATCCGAGATGTAGAGGAGCCTCCACGTGGACTGAAGCATTTGGGCGGGAATCATGAAGAGCACACGCCGCCCTAATCTGCTGCTGCTATATATATGTGTCTTCTTCCTCTAAAGAAGGGGGCGAGGGCAGAGAGTGACTGAAGTAGAAGCAGCCAGAGCTAAAGAGAAGAAGTGCAGAAGAGAAAGAAGAGATAGAGAAAGCTGAGAGCCATATCGAGAGAGCAGAAGAAGAAAAAGAAAGAGAGAGACAGTGAGATAGAGAGAGTGAGAAGAAGGAGAAGGCAGAAGCAGTGAGAAGAAGAAGAAGTAAGAAAGAAGAAGAAGAAGAAAAGTGAGTTCGTGCTGGGAGAAAGAGAGAAGCAGTAGAAGAAGTTCCTGCTGGACCATGGATCAAATCTAGGCCAGCCAGCTCCTGCGAGAGCCACATTTGATTTTATCTTTTCAGCTTTCTGTTGCTGGGTTTTGTTTTTCCTTTGAACTATTCACTTGATGTATTTCCGATTCTCTGTAGAGAGGTCGGGGTCCCTCCTGTTGGTTCAGGAGAAGGGAGATTGCTATCTCCGGTTGCAAGTAGCTGGGTGCTACTTGTGGGTTCCCTCTGGTTAGAGGAAGGGAGGCTTGTCCTCCGGTTCTGGGCTTGTAGGTTTCAAGTCCAGGGGTCCCTCCGGTTGGGAGGAAGAGAGGTCCGAGACCTCTGGTTTGCAGGTGACTTAGTGTCACTTGTGTTTCCCTCTGGGGTTCAGAGGAAGAGAGACTTGGGTCTCTAGGTTCCCCTCCGGTTTGGAGGAAGGGAGGTTTGGTCCTCCGGTTCTGGACTTGTGGGTAGCAAGTCCAGGGGTTCCCTCCGGGTCTGGAGGAAGAGAGACCGTGTGTCTCTGGTTTCCAAGTGGCTGGGAGTCACTTGGGGTGTCCCTCCGGTTGGGAGGAAGAGGGGAGGTTGTTCCCCTGGTCAAGCTGTTTGGCAGCAGTTGTTGCAGACTGAGTCTGCTGTGCTAGTGTTACTAGTGGAAGCCTCACTCCGGTTGAGAGTGAGGGGTGGACATAGGTCTTTGGACCGAACCACCTAAAAATCTCTTGAGCAGTGGTTTATTTGTGTGTTTTGCTTCCGCTAGATGATTGATTAGGAGCGCTCCAAGTGTCTCTTCATTTGTTCAATTGAATTAGTTTCTATTCTGGTATTATGTTTAGCTTCCGAAGTTTTAATTGGGTGATATTCCTAGCAGGATACATTCACCCCCCCTCTATATCCAGGGCTTGCACCCTAACAATCGGGGAGTCACGGGACCGGGCACTCTCTTCCTCGTCGGATGAACTTAGATATGATACTAATTAAACACAAATATTCAGGGAGGGTCAGCATATACCTGACCAGTGTGAAGACACCGGCCCCGAGTCGGAGACGTGGGCGAGCGGGGAAGCGTGTGTTCCCCACACGCCGCGCCGGTGAAGCTTCGAACCTGAAATTTTAGATACATGCACTACGCCCCATGCAAGGGGGGGATCTTGGGGAAGGGAAGCTAATGACTACACCCAAACACTACCGCCACATTGGGAGGGGCCTTCAGCCGGCCAAGCGGGGAGGGGAATTCGAGCTAGAAGCGATGAAAGGAAGCCGATGTCGAATCTGTCCACTCTCTGCGCTTCTGGACAGGCAGTTGATTACTTTGACGCCGTGACCACTCCAGAATTTTGCTGATGACAAAACCACTTGGAATTTCTTCGTAACTGGATCAGGATGATGCCAGAATTTTGGTGATTTCTTTGGTCGCCGGTACCGATCGGGGTAGAGGCTTGAAAAGCGAAGCAGGCTTCAGGTCTTGACTGTTGCAGTACTTCAGCAGCAGGAAGACGAAGGTACCATGGGCACTCCCGAGATTCAATTTGAGCGCGGCTAGTACCGATGGAATTGTTGATGGGCCCTCTTCAAACCGCAAGCAACGGGGACGCCCGAAGATGTCGGAGTGGAGCAGTAGAACTCAAACACTGAGGGAGGGTCGGTGCAGACTGCAAGGAAACAGAACTGAGCAACTGGAGGAAGAAATTGAGAAATGTTGATTCCGGGCGCCGATCGGAGCTCTGCTTCTTATTCCTGGAAGTAGACAGGCTGAGTAAGAAGTTTGTAGAAGAACTCTCATCATGATTTGCCCTAGAATCACAGCAGTCGAGCTTCCAATCAGGTTCAGGTGCTCTGTCAGGGAAGCTTCGCGTAGTCGAGGGAGAACGGCTCTCCCGGGCAACACAGTGCTCAGACGATGACGAAACCACCGCCGTTACGAAGAAGACAGGCAGACGCTTCCGATGGTATATGGTATGTCCTCTGAAGCTTCCCGGTGAAGACATGGCAGGCTCTGCAATAGGGTGTTCCTCTACTGCCTGTGAACTAGGAACTATAGGTTGAAGATGATGGGGGAAATGGGGTATATGGGAGGGGAAATGGGGGTGGATGAGTGTGGGAGTGACCCCTGGTTGTAAGGGGGTCTTGGAGGGGGTGTTCTAAGGTGTGGGAGGAGGAGAATAGGGTCTGGAAGGGGGTCCAACAGATAGTGGGAGTGGGGGCTGCGAATTTGGTTGGAAGGGAGAGAGGGAAAGGTTATTTGAAAATAGGTTTAAGGGTGGGGTTAATTTTTTATCTTGGGAATGGGGGGGGGGGGTTGTGTTGGGGAAGGGAAGGGGTGCTTGGGGTAGTGGGAAGGGTGCTTGGGGACTTGGGTGGGATAGTTGGGGGTTGGGAGGTGGAGCTAGGATTGGTGGAAGCTCTGTTGGGACTAGGGGGTAGTTAATGGGGTGGTGGGTGGGTGGGGAGGTGTTTGAATGAGGGGAGGGGTGTTAAGAGGTGGGTGGGAGATGGGGAGAAGGGGAGAGGGGCGCAGCCCCCTTGTTGGGTAGAGAGAGAGTGAGAGAGAGAGAGAGAGAGAAAGGGGTAGGTGGGAATCACTCCCAAGGGTTTCTCACCCTAACTAATGGAATCTCTCCAATAAGAAATGTGAACTCTCAAATGGCAATTTTCATTCATTGATTCATTACCTCAAAATGGAGAGAGTGGGGTCCTATTTATAGGGATCCCACAATTTACAATAAGACCCTGACTTTTGGCACATTGACTAATAACCAACAAGGTAGGGGCGCCCATGGGCCTAGCCAAAAGAATTGGGCCCAATGACTTAATCAAACTAACTTAATGACACACAAACTTAGGGAAATAACAAAAGACCTAGGGACATGACTCAAATAAAAAGAAGATTACATAATTATGACTCAAAGAAAATATAAAAATTACATGAACTGAATAAGAAAATGTGACGGACATAATAGAACCATGCTGGTGAACAACCGGGATTTTGAAAATATGAAGGGCGAGAGATGCCCCCATCATACTCCCGGGGTGCGGAGAACTCGACTCCGTCGAGTAGGAGTCCTTCCTAGCTCGCCCATGTGTCCTCCATCGTGGCTGGCCCTTCCACCTCACAAGATACTATTGGATTGCCCTACTCCTGATGGTGTTATTATGTTCAACTAGTACAAATCTTTGCGCTCATGCCGGGCTCTCCAGGTTAGAAGTGGACTCTCATTGGTGGGGTCACTCTCAAAAGGGGGTATGGGCTCAATATCCTTGCTATGTGCCACCGCGGGGCCCTTGTAGGGCACAAGGTCCGCCACACTACACTGAGGGTTGACCCCATATTCCTTCAGAAGGACCAACTCATTGGCATTTATGCTCAATCACCCCAAGACCTTAAAGGGTCCAGTCTCTCGACCCCTGAGCGTAGAGGCGACTCTAGGGAAGAGCCTCTCCATCTTGACCATCAGCTAGTCACTCTCTTGGAAGTCTTGGTTTCTTTTGCGGGTATCGATTCGCCTTTGACAAATCCTATTGCCTTTGATGATGTGCTTGCAAGTATGCAATCCTGAGACATAGTTGGTGAATGCTAGCACTCTATTGGATGTTGGGGGTCCCGGGCACCCAAATGTGGACCTAGCATGTCTAGACTCCCTATGAAGGTTAGTGAGGATAGGAGGGCCTGGACCTCCAAATGTAGCTCTATCATGCAAAGGGGTGGCAAACGCCGGGGGACCCGGACATCCAAGAATGCACCTATCATGCTTAAGACTCATGATGAATGAAGGTGGACCATTACATCCGAAAATGGTCCATTCATGCTTCCTACTTGACATGTGGGCGATGTGAATGAGTGGACCCGTCTTATGAATCATGCTAAGTGATGGGTTGTTCCAAGACTTATGCATTCCTATCCCAAAGATGACTTCCATGTGTATGGGTGTGGGATGGCCTTTAAACTTCCACGTGAAAGGGTCAAAAGGATCTAGGAAGGTGGGCATTATGGAGAGGGGCTCTTCCTTGCTTCCTAGGCATATGTTGTCTATGGCGATGGTTCCCTTTATGTGGCCCGAGTCTTGGAAGAGGTGATCTTGGTCCAACATGGTTGGTTGGGGTAGGGAAAGGTGAGTTGTGGGTAAGGTGGGTGTGTCACATGGGTAACCAGGCTCCTATTGGAAGGGATCAAAGGGGTCATGGACTGGGCTTCCTAGAGGAAGGAACTCTATGTCCACATGGTCTACGCACGGTGGGTCATCCTTCCCCAAGGTAATTGGACCAAGGTCTTTAGTGGGCCAGTTGATCAAGGTACTTGGGATCTTAATGGGAGTGGAGTGGACCATGATGGGTTTTTCATCCATGGGGAGAATGAGAAGGAGGTCACTAGTATAGCAACCAATGGTGAAGATTGAGGTGATAGAACCATCACATGGGTGGATGAGACTAAGTCTTCTTGGGTGGGTCGCTCCTATGGTCAATAAACAAGTCAACTTTAGTTGCCATTCTAAACCCTTGAGGAGATCATCCCAACCATTTACCTCATAGTAGGATTGGAATGCGGTGTGATAGGAGTTAACTGGTGCTAATTGGAAAGGGTGCTCCATGGTTGGGGTTTGAAAGTACAAGGCATGAGGGATGGGATTTTGCTTGAGCCATTTGATGATGAGTTCTCCTATGGTCACCACCTTTTGGGTGAGATTGAGTGGTTTGGGGAGGTATGTGTTTGTTTGGACGGGGATGAGTTGATGTCCTTCCTCCTTATTGATAGGAGTATGGATTTCCTTAAAGGTGGGGAAGGGCTTTGGGTTGGTGTCCAATCCCGGGGATTTGGTCTTATGGGCCGGGTTCTCCTTATGTTCACTCATGACCTCATTCATTCTTTGAAGTGGGTTGAGAGGGCATGGTGGTCGGGTATGGGGCTCCGGTTGGTGAGGGAACAAAAGGTTGTTGAAACCATAGGCTCCCGGTGGTGCGGACACCGGAGCACACGAGTGGCACAGGTCGGCGAGCCACCGGTACCGCACGCGGAGCACGACTCAAGCCACTTCAGCGTCCATCTGACTCAGAGACAGCCTGGAGACTCCCCCCTGAGTCTCGACATTTATCATATTTGTTTAGACGTTATTTGTGTGTAATGTGTGTGTGTTTCATTTTATTCGATTTGTAATTTTGATTGTAAGAGGGGTTTATTTGTAAAATGGGACCCCCGGGCCCCACGGGCCCGGTCTCTTCCCATTGATCCACCTCAGCCTAGGGCCCCATGCGGGGTCAGTCAACATTTCAAATGGAGACATCTAGAAGGTTGAATGGTAAATGCCACATGGGTAGACAATTGGACTTCAAAGTCCAAGGTAGGCTACCTACCATTCTACCATGTCCCCCCCTTGGTCAATAGGCTGCCCCCCCCCTTATATTTTATTTAATTTTTTGTGTGTGTGTCACATTCAATCTAGGCCATCCATTCCCCCATCCCTAGATCCAAGGGTGGCTATTGGATTTGATATGTAACCTATAAGTACCTTGTATTTTCTCATTTAGGAGAATTAATGCATTTGAATTGGAAGAAAATCCCCTTGAGCAAGGCCTAGGCCGCCCCTCTCTCCTCCTTGCATCTGGGAAGGCTGTATTCTGGTGGTGTGACTCCACCCCTATCAGTTTCGGTCGCCGCCGCCGCCGCCACGTGCCGCCATCGCGCCTCCACCATCACCGCCGGGGTTCTGTCCATCCAGGACAGAGGTGTCTTCTACGAATTCTTGATCTCCACCCCGTCGTGTTTTTGAGCTGGTATTTTGAGGGGATGTTCCAGAGGTGTTCCTCACGATCCAAAAAAATTGGTTGGTCATGAATCTTCCATTTGATAATTTTCCATTTTCATCCAACCTCTTTTCCCAGATCTGTTTGCTTGCTGTTTAGATTTCCACCCGCCCTGTGTTTCTAGTGTTCGGACCCCTTTGTGATTTTTCCAGGGGCTCCCCATTTTACTGGGAGTTCTATCCATCAACCCCTCCCTCCACAATTTTTATTGAATTTTTATCCGCCCTTCACCTATTTTTCAAAAATCACTTTCAAATCTAGCTACAGTGTTGTCCACCTCTGTCCAGATCCGACCCCCTTTCAATGCACAAATGATAACAATTCGTAGCCACCTCCAATACTTTCATAAAAACTATTTCCGTTTTCCTTGTTCAAAATCCTACAACTTTGTTGAAGAACTCAGAAGCTGAATCGGACGTCTTCCTGGCCGTCAATGGAAGTTCTCAGAAAACTCACCTGCAGATCTGAGAGCTCAGGCATTGTACAACAGAAGCTTAGAAATTCAACAAAGTCCAGATCCGTACAGATCCATAAGATCTATCTAAGCCTCAATTGAAGGTCTTCAAGAGAGCTTTCCAACGATAGCTTATGTGCCTCGATCCGACATCGGGGTTGATCGCAGCGGCCGTTCTCGCCGGGGCGCGCGCCTGAAAACAGCAACCAAAATCCGTGGGCAGCAACTCCAAAACATGGGAATCGGAGCCGATCGGCCACCGACCGGAGCTTCTGGCCGACCTCCATCTAGGGAGGCGCGCCACCAGGGATCCCCATCACAGTGGGTCCCACCCCACCAGAGCCGGAGGTCGGGGTGGTCCGTGGGCCCCACGGACCCGTAGATCGCGCCGTCCGATTTGCACAAAAACGCGGGTTTCGGCACCGCCGGGCGACATCAAAATGCTGCCCGTCAACCCAATTCGCGTGATTCCCGGGCCCCGCATGTGACCTTTTACCTCCCTGCGTGGAGTGGGTCGAATTAGTGTATTGCTGTAATAATTTTTAACCGGGAGTCCGTGATTGGCCGGGGTCGTCTTCCCCACGCCGGGTGCGTAGAGGTAATGGTCCTAACTTCTTGGCATTCATTTGCTAGTTTAGTATATGGTCTTATGCCGCTGTCGAGAGCGTAGGATACTAGCCCGTGTGTCTATGTCACCGCTGTGAGCGTGAGAGTGACCCGTCCCGCGACTTGATCCGAGTCCGGAAATTGAGACGGACTACCTTGAACTATGTCGGTTCCTTAACCACGCACGATCCACGCTTTCCCTCACATGGGGACGACGAGTGAGTTTGCACTTCTGTTAGCGACGTGTAGCCGGTAGGAGCTCTTAGTGTCGAGCCAAGGTCGCTCTAGTAGTCGTGTCGTTGCTGGTTGAGTCGTGTCCATCCCATATAGTATCGTCTCCTCAGTCCGTCCCGCATCAGTTTGGTATCAGAGCGAGTTGAGTCTAGGGTAGTCTTGCATAAGTCTTGCATGCATCATGGTCTAAGTCGAGTCTAGGATCATCATTTGTTTTCAAAACAAAAAAAAGGTGTTTTAAAATTGCATTTCATCCTGATAATTCGGTATCTTAAAAGGTGTTGTCCGAACGCTAGGCTACGCCTATCGGGAAGGCCGCACACTTGCGGGAGTGATCTTCGGATCGATTAACTCCGTCACGTACCGGATATTAGGTTAGGTCTAAGTGCATTAGTCGGTGTTTGCATTAGTTAGTGCATTCCAACCTTGCATTGTCTAGTGTCTGTCTCCACGTGTCGGCATGTCTAGCATGTAGTTCCGCCAAATTCATATGGAATCCCCATCACCCAGGCAATATGGCCGTTGGTCCACCCATGGGCTTGGCAACCACCCACTCCACTTCCGTAGGCCCGAAGCCTCGAATTTTTATGGCTCCAATGGCCCGGGCGACTACCTCAAGTGGGAGGCCGTCATGGACACATACTTTGATTGTTATACCATGTCCGAAGCCGGGCAATTCTATTTTGCCAAGGAGAGGCTTCTACATGAGGCCGCCGAAAAGTGGGACCACATTGAGCGCTTGAGAGAGGTTAGGAGGCAATGGCCCATCGAATCATGGTGGGACATGAAGAGAGAGCTTAGGAAGGTCTACGTGCCCCAACCGGTCACCTCCAACCAGCCCCACCCAATAACTTTCAACCAAGTGGGTCCTAGTCGGAGGCAAAGAGCCCCACACGTAGATGAGCCAAGACCCAATCCTAGGACGGTTGACTACGGGTGAATCCACCATGATATCCCTATTCCAACCCACTCCGTTGCCGAACTTATGCAAATGATCTTGGACCGGTTCGATGGGGTGGATAGGACACGTACTCCTAGTGATGTACTCCTAGTGATGTACTCCTACCCGAGCCTAAGGAGGTAGCAACTGGTAGCCCCAACCCAATGCCATCTATAGTGCCATCCTGAGGTCCTCTCCACATCTTGGTGGATCCTCTTTCCCCACCCACGAGAGCTCCATTACCTGCACCCCCTGTCCTTCAGGAGGATAAGGGTAAGGACACACTTATCAAGGAGCGTAGTGGATCACGACAACAGTGTTATCACTGCCAGGGGATTGGCCACTTTGTCGGGTAGTGTCCCACTCAGACCTCTCTAGCCCTAGGGGACAAAAGGGTTGGAGAAGTCTCACTCTCTGATCTTTATTCGGAGCCACCTCAGCCACAGCTACCTGTGTTTCTAACGGGAAAGCTACTTATAGCCGAGCCACTCCTTAGCTGGCTTAAGAGTGGCCTGGCCCCATGTCCCCTCCCATCTATGGACCCTATCCTACCTCTAGTGCCAATCAACTCATTCCATACCACTTTCCGGTCTAGTCACCATGTGGATACATTGGATGACCTTCTTAAAGGGTTAGACCGGCAATTGACATTTACGCACTTGTTGGCTCCAGGCTTCGACCGACCCACAGGTCGTAGTTTCACTCATCCTGCTTTAGGGTCCATCACCTCCGTGTACACCGTGGGTCATGTTACCACGGAGGTTCTTCTACTCCTCCCGTTACCGGTCGAGCCCGACTTCATTCCTTTTATCCCGAGAGAGGAGCCATATCTTCTATACACTGTCTCATCTACCACGATGGATGGAGGTGACCATCACCTTCAGGAATTTCAAACATGGGACTATGTAATGGAAGAACCAAGGGGTCACACATTCTTTGACCCATTCGACCCCTTCGCTAGTGGGCCTCATGATCCACCACTTCCCTTCTACCTTGTCAAGGAAGTCCCCTACCACTCTCTTCCCACTCAGGCGAATCAACCTCCACATAGCAATAGGTCCGATGATTGGGGAACATGGCATACCTTACCTACATCTAGGGGTATTGACAAAGGTAGTTTTAGATCTCCCAATCCTCCCACATCCAAGCCCGATACACCTACTTCCGGCCCTCCCAAATCCCATGGGCAGCCGCATGCTAGGGATAAAGTAGGATGTCTAGGAGTCCCACTTTCCACCAACCACCGGTTGCATCTAGTGCATGCTTGGCACACATTCGGGTGTCCTGGTCCACCTTTTGCATATGCATGAGTCAGATTAACTGTAGGGTTGTTTAGGGTTGTGTGTGCATCCGTGTGTTTTTTTTCTTTTGCTAAGCATGTTAGGAGTTTGCATGATGACATTCGTCGTCACATTGAGTCCAACAATGCGAGTTACAAAGAGCTAGCCGATGCTCACAGACACCACTGAGAGTTCCAAGAGGGCGAATATGTCATGATCAGGGTAAGACCTGAACGGTTTCCCTCTGGAACCGTTAAGAAGTTGCAAGCTCGCGGAGCCGGTCCATTTAGAGTGTTGAAACGCATTGGATCCAATGCGTATGTTATGGACCTGCCCGAGGAATACGGTATAAGCTCTACTTTTAATGTTTCGGATCTAGTTACATACAGGGACCCAGCGGTGATCCCTAGTGAGCCTTTCGAGCCATCTCCTCCCATTGAGAGTGATCCCACACCTAAGTGTCCACCTCTAGCCCCTTTGTCACGGCAGCGTGAGCATATCGATCATATACTGGATGAGCAAGTGACAAATTACCAGGAGTGGATCCTACCTGCGCTACCTAGTGCGATGGAGAGGACGGCCCGCTACCGAGGACACGTGGATCACGCATGGAGAGTTGCAGCAGATTGATCCAGACCTTCTGGAGTGATACCGGAGCGATGCAGACCCTTACTCGACAGGGTCGAGTTTCTCCCACCCGGGGAGAATTGGTGCGGACACCGGAGCACACGAGCGGCATGGGTCGGCGAGCCACCGGTACCGCACGCGGAGCACGACTCAAGCCACTTCAGCATCTATCTGACTCGGAGACAGCCTGGAGACTCCCCCTTGAGTCTCGACATTTATCATATTTGTTTAGACGTTATTTGTGTGTAATGTGTGTGTATTTCATTTTATTCGATTTGTAATTTTGATTGTAAGAGGGGTTTATTTGTAAAATGGGACCCCCGGGCCCCACTGGCCCGGTCTCTTCCCATTGATCCACCTCAGCCTAGGGCTCCATGTGGGGTCAGTCAACATTTCAAATGGAGACATCTAGAAGGTTGAATGGTAAATGCCACATGGGTAGACAATTGGACTTCAAAGTCCAAGGTAGGCTACCTACCATTCTACCATGTCCCCCCCTTGGTCAATAGGCTGCCCCCCCCCCCTTATATTTTATTTAATTTTTTGTGTGTGTGTCACATTCAATCTAGGCCATCCATTCCCCCATCCCTAGATCTAAGGGTGGCTATTGGATTTGATATGTAACCTATAAGTACCTTGTATTTTCTCATTTAGGAGAATTAATACATTTGAATTGGAAGAAAATCCCCTTGAGCAAGGCCTAGGCCGCCCCTCTCTCCTCCTTGCAGCTGAGAAGGCTGTATTCTGGTGGTGTGACTCCACCCCTATCAGTTCCGGTCGCCGCCACCTCCGCCACGTGCCGCCATCGCGCCTCCACCATCACCGTCGGGGTTCTGTCCATCCAGGACAGAGGTGTCTTCTCCGAATTCTTGATCTCCACCCCGTCATGTTTTTGAGCTGAGATTTTGAGGGGATGTTCCAGAGGTGTTCCTCACGATCCAAAAACATTGGTTGGTCATGAATCTTCCATTTGATAATTTTCCATTTTCGTCCAACCTCTTTTCCCAGATCTATCTGCTTGCTGTTTAGATTTTTACCCACCCTGTGTTTCTAGTGTTCGGACCCCTTTGTGATTTTTCCAGGGGATCCTCATTGTACTGGGAGTTCTATCCATCAACCCCTCCCTCCATGATTTTTCTTGAATTTTTATCCGCCCTTCACCTATTTTTCAAAAATCACTTTCAGATCTAGCTACAGTGTTGTCCACCTCTGTCCAGATCCGACCCCCTTTCAATGCACAAATCATAACAATTCGTAGTCACCTCCAATACTTTCATAAAAAATATTTCCGTTTTCCTTGTTCAAAATCCTACAACTTTGTTGAAGAACTTAGAAGCTGAATCGGACGTCTTCCTGGCGGTCAATGGAAGTTCTCAGAAAACTCACCTGCAGATCTGAGAGCTCAGGCACTGTACAATAGAAGCTTAGAAATTCAACAAAGTCCAGATCCGTGCAGATCCAGCAGATCTATCTAGGCCTAGATTGAAGGTCTTCAAGAGAGCTTTCCAACGATAGCTTATTTGCCTCGATCCGACATCGGGGTTGATCGCAGCGGCCGTTCTCGCCGGGGCGCGCGCCTGAAAATAGCAACCAAAATCCGTGGGCAGCAACTCCAAAACGTGGGAATCGGAGCCGATCGGCCACCGACCGGAGCTTCCGGCCGATCGCCGTCTAGGGAGGCGCGCCACCAGGGATCCCCATCACAGTGGGTCCCACCCCACCAGAGCCGGAGGTCGGGGCGGTCCGTGGGCCCCACAGACCCGTAGATCGCGCCGTCCGATTTGCACAAAAATGCGGGTTTCGGCACCGCCGGGCGACATCAAAATGCTGCCCGTCAACCCAATTCGCGTGATTCCCGGGCCCCGCATGTGACCTTTTACCTCCCTGCGTGGAGTGGGTCGAATTAGTGTATTGATGTAATAATTGTTAACCGGGAGTCTGTGATTGGCCGGGGTCGTCTTCCCCACGCCGGGTGCGTGGAGGTAATGGTCCTAACTTCTTGGCATTCATTTGCTAGTTTAGTATATGGTCTTATGCCGCTGTCGAGAGCGTAGGATACTATCCCGTGTGTCTATGTCACCTCTGTGAGCGTGAGAGTGACCCGTCCCGCGACTTGATCCGAGTCCGGAAATTGAGTCGGACTACCTTGAACTCTGTCGGTTCCTTAACCGCGCACGATCCACGCTTTCCCTCGCATGGGGACGACGAGTGAGTTTGCACTTCTGTTAGCGACGTATAGCCGGTAGGAGCTCTTAGTGTCGAGCCGAGGTCGCTCTAGTAGTCGTGTTGTTGCTGGTTGAGTCGTGTCCATCCCATATAGTGTCGTCACCTCAGTCCATCCCGCATCACCCGGGAGATGTGGGGGATGAACGAGGCAAGACCAACGCAATGGGTGGAAGGTGGTATTCGTTCATCAAGCCATTGTTTCCCTAGGATTATGCAAGGGCCTTCCAAAGTACCAATTTGACACCATGCTCCATCAAAGTATTTGGTCTCTCCAAACCATTTATGGAATTCAACGAAGACTTGGTCTCCGTTGTTCACAATTTGTCCGGTCGTAGAGAGGGTGGCTACAATTTCGGGGGATACCCAATTATCTTCTACCATGTCTATGAAGTCAATTTATGTGGGGCTCCCATTAGGTAGGTATGCTTGGGATATGATGGGAATTGGGGCCTTTTGGTCCGTAGACTCAATGACAATGGGAGGTGGATAATGCATGGAGCGATCCGATGAGAACTCTAATGCAAGCGTGCCCATGGACTTGACTTGTGAGAACAAGTCAATGACTTGCTCTGATACCAATTTGATGTGACATGACCTATGGGTGCAAAGGTACCGATCGAGTGAACCTCGGACCTAGACTTGCAAGCACACTTACAAATTGGCGGACTCGATGTTGGCGGACCGATATCGTAGCACAATCTTTTCCTGTGGTGACTAAGTGATGGTAGGGAGGATTCGAGAGCCTAAACCACGCTGGTTGGGGTGATGGCTTAGCCTATGTGTGCCCTTCCCTAGGATTGGAGCACCCACGTCAGTGGGGCGGACGCCATGCCTTGAGGGCACGGGGATCTCTCCTCACTCAAACCGCGGTGGCCACTCGTGATCGGGTAGTCACGGGACCGGGCACTCTCTTCCTCGCCGGATGAACTTAGATATGATACTAATTAAACACAAATATTCAGGGAGGGTCAGCATATACCTGACCAGTGTGAAGACACCAGCCCCGAGTCGGAGACGTGGGCGAGCGGGGAAGCGTGTATTCCCCACACGCCGCGCCGGTGAAGCTTCAAACCTGAAATTTCAGATACATGCACTACGCCCCATGCAAGGGGGGGATCTTGGGGAAGGGAAGCTAATGACTACACCAAAACACTACCTCCACACAGGGAGGGGCCTTCAGCCGGCCAAGCGGGGAGGGGAATTCGAGCTAGAAGCGATGAAAGGAAGCCGATGCCGAATCTGTCCACTCTCTGCGCTTCTGGACAGGCAGTTGATTACTTTGACGCCGTGACCACTCCAGAATTTTGCTGATGACAAAACCACTTGGAATTTCTTCGTAACTGGATCAGGATGATGCCAGAATTTTGGTGATTTCTTTGGTCACAGGTACCGATCGGGGTAGAGGCTTGAAAAGCGAAGCAGGCTTCAGGTCTTGACTGTTGCAGTACTTCAGCAGCAGGAAGACAAAGGTACCATGGGCACTCCCGAGCTTCAATTTGAGCGCAGCTAGTACCGATGGAATCTTTGACGGGCCTTCTTCGAAACGCAAGCAACGGGGATGCCTGAAGATGTCGGAGTGGAGCAGTAGCACTCGAACACTGAGGGGGGGTCAGTGTAGACTGCAAGGAAACAGAACCGAGCAACTAGAGGAAGAAATTGAGAAATGTTGATTCCGGGCGCCGATCGGAGCCCTGTCTCTTGTTCCTGGAAATAGACAGGTTGAGGAAAAAGTTTGTAGAATAACTCTCATCAATATTTGCCCTAGAATCGCTGCAGTCGAGCTTCCAATCAGGTTTAGGTGCTCTGTCAGGGAAGCTTCGCGCAGTCGAGGGAGAACGGCTCTCCCGGGCAGCACGGTGCTCAGACGATGACGAAACCACCGCCGTTACAAAGAAGACAGGCAGATGCTTCCGATGGTATATGGTATGTCCTCTGAAGGTTTCTGGTAAAGATGTGGCAGGCTCTGCAATAGGGTGTTCCTCTACTGCCAGCGAACTAGGAACTATAGGTTGAAGATGATGGGGGAAATGGGGTATATGGGAGGGGAAATGGGGGTGGATGAGTGTGGGAGTGACCCCTGGTTGTAAGGGGATCTTGGAGGGGGTGTTCTAAGGTGTGGGAGGGGGAGAATAGGGTCTGGAAGGGGGTCCAACAGATGGTGGGAGTGGGGGCTGTGAATTTGGTTGGAAGGGAGAGAGGGAAAGGATATTTGAAAATAGGTTTAAGGGTGGGGTTAATTTTTTGTCTTGGGAATGGGGGGGGTTGTGTTGGGGAAGGGAAGGGGTGCTTGGGGTAGTGGGAAGGGTGCTTGGGGAATTGGGTGGGGTAGTTGGGGGTTGGGAGGTGGAGCTAGGATTGGTGGAAGCTCTCTTGGGACTAGGGGGTAGTTAATGGGGTGGTGGGTGGTTGGGGAGGTGTTTGAACGAGGGGAGGGGAGTTAAGAGGTAGGTGGGAGATGGGAAGAAGGGGAGAGGGGCGCAGCCCCCTTGTTGGGTAGAGAGAGAGAGTGAGAGAGAGAGAGAGAGAAAGGGGTAGGTGGGAATCACTCCCAAGGGTTTCTCACCCTAACTAATGGAATCTCTCCAATAAGAAATGTGAACTCTCAAATGGCAATTTTCATTCATTGATTCATTACCTCAAAATGGAGAGAGTATAGGGATCCCACAATTTACAATAAGACCCTGACTTTTGACACATTGACTAATAACCAACAAGGTAGGGGTGCCCATGAGCCTAGCCCAAAGAATTGGGCCCAATGACTTAATCAAACTAACTTAATGACACACAAACTTAGAGAAATAACAAAAGACCTAGGGACATGACTCAAATAAAAAGAAGATTACATAATTATGACTCAAAGAAAATATGAAAATTACATGAACTGAATAAGAAAATGTGACGGACATAATAGAACCTTGCTGGTGAACAACCGGGATTTTGAAAATATGAAGGGCGAGAGATGCCCCCATCAATACTGTACCTGACTTACCTGCCTGACGAACGGTCAAAGCATGATGTTGTTCATAACTTCATCCATGAACAAAAGATTAGCCAATGATAATTAATATGAGCATTAAACGAGGCATAAACATTTGTACGCATGAAAAGCATTAATAATATACACCATGGCAGAAAATGGAATCATTCAAGCATCAAATAGACCATTTTATTCATCAAGAAATTAGCAAATTGTAACGGCCTACAAATGGTGCGTCACACCACGTAACCGTCTAGGACTGGACCGTTAGACATTGGCGGTTCAAATTCTTCAATCAAACAATTCAACTGACCGGACGGCCTAAATAAGACGCGTCAGAGAATGTAACGGTCTGGCGATAGACCGTCACATTTCCTGAGCGTTCAAAAAAACAAAACCGAACGGTCACAAACCATCATTCATGCTCATTCTCCCTAACACCCAAAAAACCTCAACCGAGACGACCGAGACCACCGGCGACCACCCACTGGAGATGGCCGGTGACGAGGCCCCACAGCCATCGAAGAGAAGGGAAAAGGGGACGAAGAGGAAGGCCATACGCCGCCTCCACCGCCGGATAGAGCGTGAAGTGATCCCACCGCCCGTGGAAGAGGTAACGGCGACGAGGGAGCCAACGGCGGAGGAAGACGTTCCAACGGCCGAAGAGGATCAAGGGCAAGCACCCCTGGATGAAGGAGAACCCATTGCAACAGAGAAGAAGAGGAAGAGGGGCCAAGACCGTGAGGTAAGCCCGTCCACCCTAATCTTCAATTTTTTTTAATTTTTATGAGTTTTTAAATGCATGCATGCATGGATGGGGGTAGAAAATGGGTCTATGAACCCATTAGGACTCATTGTAGGCCATTTGGCCAAAGTGAGAAGCCAAGGGAAACAAAAGGGAAAACGCCCTTTAGCAGAGAACGTGACGGTCCTTCCAGCGACCGTCACGATCCTAACGCATCACCCCTGGTGCGTTAGAGCCGTGTGACGCCCCACCCCAGGGCCGTCACAATCACCAGAGATCAAAATTGATTCTTTTAGGTTTTCAGTTATTCAATTTTTTTTGTTTTCATTATATGAATGCTATGCAATGATCCTATGATGCAATTGACTAATTTATGCTCTAAATGAATGCAGGGGAAGAGATGAACAAGAATCTCCTAGCTCCAGATCCGGGCCGTTTACCAAGTATTGCCCGATTACCAGAGAGAGAGATTGGCAGCAATGGGATTCGCCGAGGTGCTGAGCATCGAGGTGATCAGGATGAACACGCCGCTGCTCTATGCATTGCACGAGAGATGGGACCCGATCAGCAGGGCGTTCATCTTCCTGTGGGGTCACATGATCCCCACGCTGGAAGACATAGCGAGGATCACTGGGCTGAGAGTCCACGGAGCCGCGGTGACAGGGTGGACATACAGGGACTACAAGGAAATGGCCCAAGAGCTGCTGGGGCTTGGCTTGATCAGACCAGGCCAGACATCATCCCAGCTATCGAGATCGAGACTGCAGGAGAGCCTGGGACTGAGAGGAGCAGTGATAGCCGTGGGAGAGCTACATGAGGAGCATATAGGCAGAGTGATAGAGCAGGTGCGCCCACATGTGGTGGCAGAGGCGGGACCAGAGGGAGATCGCGTTCTGAGATGGTTTCTCATGCTACTATTCAGGAAGCTCCTATTCGTGACTCGAGCGGATGTGATCAGCTGCAGACTGCTGCCACTGCTTGAGGATTTGGGCAAAGTGGGAAAATATGCATGGGGGGCAGCAGTCCTGGCCTTCTTGTTCGAGTCGCTCAGCACGACGGACCGACAGACCATGCTGGGCGGCTTCTCACCTTTTCTACAGGTAAACCTGACTTAAATGCTTTCTATTATGTTTATGCAAATGATTATGCAATGCAATTGACTTTTGACTTCTGAATGCAGATCTGGAGCTTCATACACCTCCCAGGGATAGGGAGAGGCACACTACTCCATCCCGGATGGATCCCGATCGCCAGACGATGGGTGGTCACAAGGGACTCAGGGTCGATTACTCGATTGACCCGGGCGATCTAGGACGAGCTGGATTCCTTCCCGCATACGGCGGTAAGCCCAGAACTCTAAACGCTCTGAATGTTTTTAGATGCTCCTATATGAATGTTCTATATGCTGACAAAGGACTAACATGATTCAGGTGAGATGGACCCCATACCGGGATGAGAGTACCGAAGGACAGCCATGGGTCCAGACAGCCTTATCATACCGTGGGCGAGACGTTTGGCTACAGTGCATCAACGTCATCGAGCCACTCCACTACCGCTTGATCCTGCGGACCCGGGGACTACACCAGCCAGTGGTGACCTTCCCACGCCGCGGCGACGAGCGCCCAGGGAAGTCATCAAAGGGCATTAGTGGCGACGTGGACTGGTGCGCCTGCAAGGCGAAATACGTCCATGACTGGAACAAGCGAGGTCGGGCGGTGAAGGAGCGGACCGAGAGTGAGGTGGCATATTTGAAAGCCTTCACCAGGTGATACGGGGACCCGGTGTACCGAGGTACTCGACGACCGGTATGCAATTCTAATCTTAAACTCTGAATGCTTTTACATGAAAACTTCCTATATGCTGACTCATGTGCTTTCTAAATGCAGCTAGACCCTGAGGGAAGGATAGCCGAGCTCGAGGGGCTACTCCACGCTACCATCCAGCAGCGGGACGAGTACCGGACCACCCTGGAGCTTCTGGTAAGATTCCCAAAACCTGAGACTTAAATGATTATGCTTATGATGCAAATGATGCAAATGCGACTGACTAACTATGATTCACAAATGCAGCGGGCCGAGGGAGCCCAAAGAGCGGGACCGGACGCCACATCGTCGTCATCACAGCCTGCCGGGGACAGAGCTGAGAGGGACGCCGAGTTTGCTCGAGCGGTTGCTCGGGCCGAGGAGGCGGAGGCCACCCTCGTAGAGAGGGTAAGATGAAAAAAATCTTTCACCGAAAAAATGCTTATGCAAAATTAAATGCTTATTTGGCTAGTCATGATAAAATGCAAACTACAGGTGAAAGAGCTTGCCGTAGCGAAGGCCGAGGCGAGGCAGGCTCAGACAGAGGCAGAGAGGAACCGGGCTGGGACTGAGCGGGCTCGAGCAGAGATAGAACTGCTGCGGGCGGAGGTGGCCCAATGGAGAGGAGAGTTTGAGCGGACGGCCACACAGACGGCAGACCTAGAGAGATACCAGTCTGAGGCACGAGCAGCGCGGCTCCAGGCACATGATATGAAGGTCGAGGTACGGACTCTAGAGAGGACTATACGGATGATGGGCCGAGGACCAGAGTGGAGTGCCTCTTAGAGTGGAGCACCAAGGAGTGCTGCCCGTACCGGCTCAGCGGCTGACTACCTCGTCAGTTCCTCTAGCCAGCGGAGGAATGAGAGGGCAGATAGAGGATAGCAGGAGGAGAGTGCCTCCATAGCACCACCGGCGAGGAGACTCGAGGGCGGAGATGATGACGGCGGCCCGGCGGACAAGCCGGCCGAATGAGCTCGCATTTTGGTTTTTTTTCTTGTTACTTGTACATAACTTATATATAAAAATGAATGAAATGGAGTGAAGAGTTCTTTTTATGTTTTTGTTTTGTTATGTGGATGAATGTATGAATGTGTGAATGGAAATGCAGATAAATGGAATGGATGGAGTGAATGAATGTATGGAATGTATGAGTGTATCGATGTGTGAATGTATGGAAGGACTGTCAAATGTGTAAGACCGGCAGGTCTAACCTCAGGCAGAAGAGAATAGCACAGAACCAGCAGCAGAAAATGTGACGATCTAGAGAAGATGCGTCAGAGTCATGTAACACACCACCATGGGGCCGTCAGGGACGACAGAGACCAGACTGCAACCTGATCTGCAGGAAATGTGACGGTCCACTGGGGAGCGTCAGAATGATGTGACGGCCAGAACCAGACCGTTAGGGACGACAGAACAACGCTAGCCCGAAATAACGTGCAGAAAATGTGACGGCTCAAATGTGGAGCGTCAGAGACAAGTAACGGTCGTAACCAGACCGTCAGGAATGATCGAGCGAAGGAGAAGCCCAGACCGCATGGCAGACAATGTGACGGCTCTAGGGTCCATGCGTCACAACACGTAACGGTGCAATGTTAGGCCGTTACGCTTGGCAGAATGAGATTGGGCCAGAAATAAACCCACAGGAAAAGTGACGGCCCATGCTTGGACGTCAGAGACAAATGACGGTCCTACGATAGACCGTTAGAGATCCAAGTGTACTCCGAGATGGATTGTGCTGTGAGAGGCTAAATCCGAGATAAGAAACCTTCAATCCACACTAGAACTCTCCTAGACTTAAGATAAGGTCTTCTAACCCAAATCTTAGCATCCTAGAGCCAAAAGCAAGCCTTAAAAACTTAGGAACTCTGCCAAAAACGTAGATTTCCTTAATTCTCTGCTACAAGGGCTGAAGAACATCTCCTAAGGGCAGAAATACCATGAAGAAAAGCTTTCAAGTGATGGCCATGGAGGAGAAGGTCTACACCGGACCTAAAGCCGCCAGGAAAGAGCATGGGGAGTTGCAAAGGCTGACATCAATCCCCAAGCATCTGAGCTCAAGTGCCCAAAGAGTGGTGAGTTCTAATTCCTTAACCAAGTTCAATAATTCTGTACTTCAACTTCTCATAATCTCTTCTTCTTCTTCCTCTAGCCTCTTCCCGGTCCAAGATGCTACTCCAATCTGAAGTGGGTGGCTCTCATGATCAAGGAACTCCCTTTAGAAGTCTTAGCAATCCTTAGGGCATGGCACCTCCAACCTCTATTGGTCTTAGGCAAGAACTTTCAGAAATTATCTTTAGATTGGCCAAGCCTTTCAGCCCTCATAGAGTTGTGGCATCCACAAACACATACCTTCATCTTCCCTTCCTTTGAAGCTACAGTCCTATTAGAGGAGGTAGAAATCTACCTAACCCTTCCTAAGACTAAGGCGGGGGATGAGGACCTAGTTTGCTATACGGTGGAACCTATTGACCCGTCCTTGATCTTGAGTGATTTCATTCACAATCTAAAGGACGTGAGGACCATGATCAGCCCGCACCACATTCACTTAATACCCGTGGCTCAATGGATAGTCTCTCATTGCAAAAACAAGTGGGAGAGACATGAAGCAATAGCCAAGGCGGTGTCGGTTTGCTTATGCGGAGTCTTCCTTTTCACCACTACCGACCACCTCTTAGATACCCAAAATCTCAGCATTATTAGCGGGTTGTGGCGGGGAATATCCATCTCTCAAGCGATCCTCTCATATCTCTACGAAGGACTAAGCTCCGCTTACTTTGGAGGACCTCTATTCGGTTCCATGACACTCCTTGAGTGTTGGATGGGAGTGAGAGTCAAATTCCAACCCAAGGAAGACATAACTTCTGCTAGCCGGATCTTTGGGAGCCACCCTTTGTTCTTTATTGGAGGTGCCTTTGGATTTTCTTCTCAAGTTGAATACAAGACGGCAGACAAGAAAACATGGGATGAATGGCACCTCTTCCTCAACACTTTGCCAATAGAGAAATTCATCATGCGACCAAGAATCCTTCGGAGCACTTTGCTTAGAATACCGCGACGTCAAGGCCTGGACCTCCAGCTAGTGGGAAATACTACCATGGCGATCTACAACCCGCACCAGTGCCATCTTCAAATCGGACTACCTCGGATAGAAGTTCTTGCACTATCACACTACCCTCCCCTTCTACCTAGGAAGATGGGGACCGAGGAGGATGAAAGAGCAGTTCGGAACGCGCTGACCATGTGGGAGATCAGTAAGGTGTGTCCGTGTGAAGAGGAAGTGAAAGAGAATGACGACACACGCTGTGGCTACGTGAAGGAATTAAGGAAGATCCGCCCTCTTGCGGATAGGAAACTAAATGTTGCTTGATTTTGTTCATGAAATGATATAAATTGACAATTAGAACTGATGTTGCATTAAGTCCAATTGAATGAGTTTAAGTGAATGATTTGAAAGTGATTTTAATTGAAATGAGCATGAGTTGTTGCTTGATTTGGCTAGAATGATCTGAAAGCACAGCCTATGGAGAGCGTAACGGTCCTACAAAGGGCCGCCAAAAGGGTGTGACGGTCTGGCGATAGGCCGTCAAGGGAATGGACTAAGAATTCTGTTCTCTGGAGGATGTAACGGCCTAGAGACAAACCGTTAGAAGGATGTGACGGTCTGCGTGAAGACCGTCAGAGATGGACCTGTTGAGAGAATAGAGCCAACGCCCTGAAGACAATGTGACGGTCAAGGATGGACCGTTATATGAGTGTGACGGCCTGATGCCAGTGCGTTACATACCTGGACCTGCACAGTTACGAGATTTCAACCCGAGCTTGAACCTACGCTCTGCACACACTTAGACAAGAAACAAGTTAGATCTATTCTTAGACTCAACCCCTTGCCTTAAAGCAAGTTAGAGAATGACCATTTCTTGATATTTGGTCAAGGGGTGGAGCCTTATCAAAATAGGTGGAAAACATAATAGAAATAATGTGATGCATGCAATGCATATGATGGCATTTTTTGGAGTTTTGGGAAATATCTGAATTTTTGTGAGATGTTGGAAATATTTGATTCTTTTAGGTTTTGAAATATTTTATTTTTTTGTGATTTTGAAATGTACGATTTTTGGATTTCGATATATGATTTTTTTTTTGGATTTTGGAAATATATGATTTTTTTGGATTTTGAAATATATGATTTTTTTGGATTTTGAAATGTATGATTTTTTGATTTTGGCAATATATGATTTTTTTTATTTTGAAATATATGATTTATTTTTTTTGGACTTTGGAAATCCGATGCTTCCCCTGGCAACGTGGGCCCTTCTTATTACATTAAGAGTTCCTAAGGTTGGCGTGCAACAAGGTGACAACCCATGGCCAAGACTTGATTCGCAAAATGGTGCTTCTACCAAGGCCATACCCAGGGTACTAGTCTTAGTCCTAAAAAGGAAAAAAGAACACAGGGGTAAGCTTAGGCCAGATATGGAAGTTTGTAGGACTTGATTTCCTCTCCAAACAACCCATTAGAGATTTGGTCTGTTGCGCCGGGGCTTTGTGTCCGTCATCGAACCTTAGTCCACTCTAGGCATGCATACGACCGGGCTCATTCGTCTCGCGGGGAACTGTACTGCCACTCTTGCCATGCCTAGCTTTTCTTTCTTGCCTTTCTGGAGCTCTGGGATCATGATTGATAGACTTTTGAGATAATGGCTTTGGATTTTGTCACAAAGATTGCTCCTTTTGCTTTCTTCTTTTTTTTTGCTCTACGCTTGTGGCGTTAGGTCATAACGGACTGCCCCTATTTGAGACCTCCTCTCGTTAGGGTGCCTGAATCAGTCATCGCCTCCTTATTCACTTCTTGCCCCTGGATTCAGCCGAAGAAAGAAATGGACAGGGACTTTGACTCTCCCCAAAAGCATGGCCAAGGAGAAACGATGTCTACAAAGTGAAAACCCGGCCAGGGATGTCGTGTAGTGTGCGATTGTCGTACTCGGGACTTCTCTTTCATGGTGAAGGGAAAGGAACGCCTTGCTGCCGGGGTGGCACGGGTTAGACTCTAAGGAAAGAAACGCTTAAGATACAACTCATTCCAAGCGTGAGAGAGCTCCTCACCTCCCGCGTTCACTAAGCGATAAGCATTCCCTGGATAAGCCTCTTTTACAACGAACGGCCCTTCCCAGTTAGGTTGCAATTTAGACCTAGGACCTGCAGACCGAATGAATTTGCGTTTCAAAACCATATCACCTTTTTGAAATTTACGTTCAATCACCTTCTTTTGAAAATAACGCGAGACTCTCTTTTGATAAACGGATACGTGATCGGCCGCGTTCATCCTCTTCTCATCTAAGAGTTCTAACTGAATGAGCAATGCCTCTCGACATTCATCGAGATTAAGTTCCTTATCGAGCTGCACTCTAAGGGAAGGGATCAAGATCTCATATGGGAGCACCGCCTCCATCCCGTAGGTAAGATCATAGGGAGTTTGCCCCATAGGAGTACGGACGGAGGTGCGGTAAGCCCACAGAGCTTCCACTAATCTTTCTGGCCAATCGGAAAACTTATGAGATTCGCATGTTTTCTTTATAATTTTAAGAAGGGTTTTATTAGTGGCCTCGGCCTGACAGTTGTCTTGAGGATAATATGGAGATGAATGATCCAATGCAATAATGAACTTCTTACATAGGTCCTTGAGCTCTTGAGAGATGAACTGGGGTCCGTTGTCGGTGATGATGCTGCTTGGCACTCCGAACCGTGAGATGATATTCTTCATGATAAAGCGGCACACCATTGAAGCTTTGAACTCTGCGTATGCCTCCGCTTTGTCCCATTTGGTGAAGTATTCAATGGCAGTAAGGATAAAGGATTTCTGTTTGATCTGAGAGTTAGGATCACCGAGCGGGCCGACAACATCAAAGGCCCACATAGAGAATGGCCAAGGAGCGGAAAGAGGATGGAGAGATGAAGCTGGAGCATGGATTTTATCAGCATGGAGTTGGCATTTAAGACACCTCCGGACGTAGAGGGAGTAATCTTCCTCTAGAGTGGGCCAATAGTAGCCCTGCCTAAGGATCTTTTTTGTTAGAGCCTGGCCATTGACATGACCTCCACACTCACTAGAATGGGCCGCTTCAGCCACCTTCCAAGCCTCATCATCATCTAAGCATCTCATGAGCATTCCATTGGTAGCATGCCTGTATAGTTCTCCTGCGACGATTGTATACCTTGAGGCGACTCTCCTTATTGACTTGCGCTGCTCGGCATTTGCCCCTTCTGGGAACGATCCGTCTTTGCAAAATAACTCAACTTCATGATACCAAGGCAATTCTTCTTCCTCCAGGATCTCTTCGAGTTCTATCAAAGATACTTCCTTAAGGTCTTCCTTCTCAGCCCTCACCTCTACAGTTTTCCTAAGGTTGATGTACCAAGGATCCTGAAGATAGGGTGCGTCCATTCTCTGAACGATGATAGTCTCAGTACTTTGACTGAGAGGGAAAGATAGAAAGGAGGCAAGCGATGCTAAGGCATCGGCTAGAATGTTCTGAGACCTAGGAGTATGAATGTATATCAGCTTATGGAATTGCCTAGCCAGGAGCGTGACCAAATCTTGATATGGCTTAAGCTTGGGGTTACGAGTGCGGTAACTGGACAGAACTTGCCGCAAGATGAGCTGAGAGTCTCCTATGATATTCAAGTAAAGCGCGCCCAGAAGGTAGGCATGCTTTAATCCGGTTAGGAGAGCCTCATACTCGGCGATATTGTTGGTAGCAGGAAATCGAAGTTGATAAGCAAAGGGAATTGTCACTCCCTCTGGAGTGAGCAGAACAGCGCCGATCCCTCGGCCTTAAGAATTGAGTGCACCATCAAAGTGCAGAGACCAGAAGGGATGATGCGAAATGACAGAGAGATGCTCATCAGGGAAATCGTCCTGAATAGAGTTAGTGTGAGGGATGGGGAGATGGGCAAGATGCTCAGCGATGGCGTACCCTTTGACCACCTTCTGAACGACAAATGTGATATCGAATTGGGAGATGAAGCTCTGCTAGCGAGCTAACCTACTAGAAAGGATAGGCTTTTCTAAGAGATAGCGGATCGGGTCCATTCTAGAGATCAACCTAACTAGGTGGGCAAGGAAGTAATGTTTAAGCTTCTGAGCTACCCACACTAAGGTGGCACAAGTCTTCTCCATAGCGGTGTATTTGGCCTCAGCCGGGTTAAATAACCGAGAGAGGTAATAAGCAGCCCGCTCTTTCCCTTCGTCATCTACTTGTGCTAAGACCGCCCCTAGGGAGTCCTCAATGACCGAGATGTATAGGATTAGGGGTTTCCCAGGGACAGGAGGTTGCAAAATTGGGGGATTGGATAGATATTCCTTTAAATCCTCATAGGCCTTCTGACAGTCTTGATTCCATTCAAACTTAACCCCCGCCTTTAGCAATTCGTAAAATGGGCGGCACCTTTGAGAATGTTGGGATATGAATCTTCTGATGAATTGCAGTCTTCCAATCAGTCCTCGAAGTTCCGTAATATTCTTTGGTGGAGGCATGTCCATGACGGCCTGTGCTTTGTTAGGATCGATCTGGATCCCCCATTTGCTCACTATGAACCCTAGCAACTTCCCTGCAGAGACTCCGTAAACACACTTCTTCGGATTCATTTTCAGCTTGTACTCCCTGGCCCTTTGCAGCACCTTAGCTAGAATAGAGGGGTGCTCTTCTTTTGTCCTTGACTTTACCAAAATGTCATCCACGTAGGCTTCCATATAGATATGCATCATGTCGTAGAAAATAGCCATCATCGCCCTTTGGTAGGTGGTACCGGCGTTCTTCAGACCGAATGGCATAACCACATAACAGTACGTGCCCCAGGGCGTGGTAAAGGAGGTTTTCTCTTGATCTTCAGGAGAGAGACGGATTTGATTATATCCTGAGTAACCATCCATGAATGACAAAGATTCGTACCCGGCGGTGCTATCCACCAGAACGTCGATGTGAGGCAGCGGGAAATCATCTTTGGGACATGCTTTATTAAGATCCCTGAAATCGATGCAAATACAAACCTTTCCATCCTTCTTGATAACAGGGACTATGTTCGCCACCCACTGAGGATATCGAACCACTCTAATGAATCTGGCCTTGTACAACTTGTCGACTTCTTCCTTAATCCTAAAGGCCATGTGGGGGTGAAATCTTCTCGGCCGTTGTTTCACAGGTGTTGCCCCTGGTTTAAGCACGAGTCGGTGTTCCACTAAGGAGGGGTCAAGACCCGACATGTCCTCATAAGACCAGGTGAAAGAATCGCTATATTCCCTTAGAACCTTGATCAAATCTTCTTCCACTTGCGGAGGGAGATTAGCGTCAATAATGATGGGCCTTGGGTCTTCTTCAGTTCCCAGATTTATTTCTTTCGTAGGTTCATCCACTACCGATGATGGCTCGTCAAATTTCTTTAACCCTCGTGCATACAAATCGGCAGTGTCATCTACGTTGATGTCCTCATCATCAATCGGGTCTTTTTCATCCAGGATTTCATAGACACCGAGTCCGTCATCACTCCACACCCCTTCTATTTCCTCTTCATCTTCAATCATGATTGTGGTAGCAATGAATTCTGGACATCTCAAAAGAGCCTGGCATCGCTGAGCTAGATCTTGCAGGAACCTATCGGGGACAGATTTCGGAGGATGCGCAAGCGGGCGCGGCTCAGAGGAGGAAGGGTTGGACGAGCTAGAACACGACCCTACTTCTCTAGACCTAACTGACTCTACTTCCCTAGACTCGACGGACCCTAATCCTAACCTAGGGGAAAGAAAATCTAGTGGAAGGGAAGGAGCAGGGGACTCGTGCCCCTGGGCGGAGAATGGAGACAGGGTAGCATAATCTTCCACTGAAATCTCCGTTTCAAATTTGACGTTTTTTTTTTTTGGAGAACAATGGAGACCATACAATAGGATGGAGGAGGTGGGAGTTGCATGGGGAACAACTCGGGGAAGATGCAATCGAAGAATGGATCGAAGGATCGGAACCACATCTCGTGGAGTGGAGTGGTGGGTGAAGGAGGAGTGAACAGATCGACCAGATTAATAGGAGGACAACGCCCATAGGTGCAAGGAACAAACAAGATTTCAGGTGGTCCCTCCGTAAAGTACGGATCGACCATCATAGGGGGAGAACGAGGAATGGGCTCCAATAGTTGGAGGAGAGATGTGAGATGGGAAGGAGACCAAGAGATGATAGCAGGTGAGCTCCCTTTTTCCCGTGGATGCTAAACTGGCTGCTTCTTCGGCCTCCATTGGACGAGCCGAACCTCCTGATGCCTCTGTCGGCGGCCCTCTTCGTGGAACGATCTTTCAAAGGCCTGACTATAGTCAATCATGTCATCAACTGGCCCTTTTGGTGGTAGAGGGGGACCGGCAACTGGAGAAACTGAATCTTTTCTTTCTGGTAGAACTAGCGGTGGGCTCAATGTGCCTGGTTGAAGAGGCCCTCTGACAAAATGCTGACGGTAGTCCCAGGTGAGTGGCCCAGAGTCACCCATCATAGATAATGCTGTCTCTTGGTATCCGAGACCTCTCCGGTTCATCTTTCTTCCCTTGGGATGGGCTTGGTCCTTCCTTGTAATTGAGCACCGAGGCCTCTACCTGGTTGGTAGCCTAGTTTCAATATAATGTCCCAGCCCTTAGAATCTCGAATCTGGGGCTTCATCTTGATATCAACCGTAGCAGCGACGGGCTTGCGGGGTGCATAAGCCCAAGGAAAGTCCAGATCTAGCATAGAGATAACTGGCTGGCTGCTTGGCCATAAGGTGGGAAGAACCTTTTCTGAAATAGCCTTAACAGATTGGACCATGGATAAGCTCTTAACTTTGACGACCCTCCCTTGGAAAGGGAATTTAATGCATTGATGTGCAGTGGAGGGTACGGCGCTGAGAGTTTCAATCCATGGGCGACCCAAGATAGCCTTGAACATAGGGTCAATGTCTAGCACATAGAACTCCACGGGCATAGTAAGAGGCCCAAGTTCTACTTGAATAGTGACCACCCCGTGACATGCTCTCCTCGAGTTGTCATATGCAGCTATGGTAGTGGGGGTTGGGCGTAGAAGTTCTTCTGGTATATTGCAGGCCCTGAGAGTGCTGAGTGGACATACATTGATAGACGCCCCTGTATCAACTAGTGCCGCCTCAATACTGACTTTGTTCAGAATAATAGTGATGCAAAGCGGCATTTGCCGAGCTTCCGGTGGTGCTAGCTCGGTTTCAGAGAAGGTAATAGCGGGCCCCTTGGAGATTATTGCCAGTGCCATAGGTAGACTGTCGACTACCATGTCTTCACTAACCATCACCTTTTGTAGAAAGTTTATGAGAGCATCCTGGTGAAGGGTAGATCTTTTAATGAGTTCGAGAACAGATATCTTGGCGGGCACCCTGTCCAAATGATCTAGCAGGTCGTATTGGGTACCCGGCAGAGGTTCGGCTTCTTCCTGCTCGGCGGCCGACTAGGAAGACTGGGGATTAGAAGTAGTGGGATAATTCCGATGGAACAGCCGCTCGCTCCGTAGGGCGAGGTTTTGTGCCGGCACCGCATCAGGAGATGATATAAATGGCCCGGTGGCGTGGATGAGTGGAATAGGCGGTGTAGGAGAGTGGATTTGGTAGGATGTGGTATTAGTGGAGGTGATAAGTGGCGGTGGGCGGATGATGGATGAGGGATTAGTGGAAGGTGGGGTGGTGATGATTGGTGCTGGTACGGGGGGAGGATAGGCTAGTGGAGGCGTGGTGATGAGTGAGGGGTTGGGAGATGGTGTAATGACGGTAGCGGGGGTAATTGGTGAGGGGTGTGATAGGATTGTGGGTGGTGGCGGAGCTACTGGAGCGGGTATAAGTGGTGAAGGTGTTGGGTGTGTCGGTAACATGCTAGAGGAAACAAGGGGGTTGTGGTGATTATGGTGGAGGGCCATTATCTGCGGTGTGGTGCCATCTTCATCAAAAGACCACCCGACGTTAGGAGCCGGGGGCTGGACAACATTGACCTGAGCCGGTGCTGGCGGCTGAGGCTGCGGAGCGGGAGGATGGTTCGGCATCGGGTTGTGATGAATCCCCAAATCCTGAAACGGCTACTGTTGCTGTTGCTGTGGCTGCTGCTGTGGCTGCGGTGCCTGTTGTTGCTGCACTTGCTGTCTCGGCGGCTGCCTTCTCTTCTCTTTGATTTCAACAATGGCCTTGTGCATCTCGGCCCAATCAATTCTCAGTCCTTCATGGAGGTCATGCACTAGGTCCCTGAACTGAAAACATCCTTCAATTGTGTGCCTCGGCTGCCTGTGGAATATGCAATACTTTGTTTGATCAACGGCTGTGTTCCAATTGGGCCGTTCCGGAGGAAGTTGTATGGCATTCACTTACATGAGAGATGAGAAGATATCTGTGAGGGTTTCTGGCAAGGGTGGGTATTGTGCCCTTTTAGGAGCCGGATGCTTGTTGTTGGTGTTATAGCCGTTGGGTGGAGGGACATTGTGATATTGCGGAGGTTGTGGTGGTTGCTTTGGTGCGGCGAAGGTATTTTGGGGAGTGGTGAAGGCAGGCGGAGGGTTTTGTGGGGTAACTTGGAAGTTTTGGGGAGCGGGGTTCTGTGGAGTGCGGGGTTTTTGGGGGAAGCGGAAGGGTGCGGCTTGGAAAGGAAAAGTAACGGCTTGAACTTGCTCGTTCGTCTGGATCCCCTCGGTAACAGGCCCTTGAGGTTTCTTATGATACTTGGGCTTTTGGTTTTCAAAGAGCGAGTGTATGGGGGAATCCTTGAACTGAGTTTGGATAAAGCGCGCCCGGTTATAAAGTTGATGCATGTTGGCTATATCATTCATGGCTAGAATGTTGCGGAAGGTCGGAGTGGCATTTGAAATCAGCAATTTGACCTTCTCTTCCTCAGGAATGTGGCCAGGCACTCTAGCGGCCATCTGCCTCCATCGGTCTGCATAGGTAGCAAATTCCTCATCTGGTTTCATCTTTTCGGCCACCAGATCTCTAAATGAATATTCCAGGCCGACTCTATCTTGGAACCTCTGAATAAACTTATCTTTTACTGTCTTGAAACTCTCGGCATCTTCCAGTGGCAAAGAATAAAACCATTCCAGTGCAACACCATCTAACGATCGGCGAAATAGATACGCCATGAGGCGATCATCGTACTGAAATTGAGCCGACTCGTATAAGAAGTCCCTCACATGAACAAAAGGATTGCTGTTCCCATCATACTTTCTATAGTTGGGGAGCTCGGACTGTGGAGGGAACCGGATGTTCTGAAAACTCGGGACGGGAATGTCTGCCAATGACTGAGGGCCAACCAGCTTCTGAAGGAAATCGAGTTGCTGTTGCATGGCGGCCCATTTATCAAGCAACTCCTGCTCTCAAGAGGGAGCAGGGATAGTAAAAGATGAATTTTGAGGAACGGAAGGGTAAACAGATGGAGGAGACGGCCCATAAGAAGGATGGTGGATCGAAGGATGACCCACATTGGATTGGACTTGGGCTGCCCCTTGCTGAGGGCGCATAAAATCATTGGGACCCAAAAGAACTTGCGGCACAGCTGGGCCTGAGGTGTGATGATCCGATGGGAAAGAAGGGACAAGGGTATTGCCCTTATCAAGGAATTGCTGGGCCGAACCAGAAGATTGGCCCATCTCAAGATTGGAGAAGCGGAGGGTCCTAGGTTGGACCGGAGTGAGATCAATAGAAGTGGGCTGGACAGCGGGTCTGTCGGCTCTAGGTTGAGCGACGGACGGATTGGAATGACCAAAGACAATCGGAGAAGGCAGGGTATTGGACCCCTGCATAGCCTGATAGATCGCCTGAAGCTGGGCCGGGTCTAATTGAGCCATCATCTGAAGGACAGAATTGGCGGAAGGACGAGGAGGATTTTGAATGGATGGAGCAATCTGCATAGGGATGGAAGATGAGGGAGGAAGGGGTTCCTCACTGGGCTAGAATGAGACAACCCTAGATGGGTCCTCTAGAAGCCCTTGAGGAAGAGACTCCTCTTGGGATCGAGGAAGATCAAAGGAAGCCATAGTAGATTCAAAGAGTGGGTTGAAATAGGATGAGGAGAGGGACTCACCCCCGGGAGATGATGCTCCTAACGGATGGAGGTGACTCCACATGCAACGGACAACCTTAACAAGATGCAAACAACACACAATAAGTGACCAAACTTAGACGACTTCTATCAAATATGTAAGCGAAAAAGAAATGAAGACACTCCAAGTCAACCAGGTTGCTTAAGATGATGCCACAAGATTTCTATGATTTCTCCTTTGGAACTTTAGTAAATTGATTAAAAATGTGCTCTCGACAATGGGATCCTAATAGGCGAGGGGTGTAAGGCTTGGTTTGACTCCAAATGTGATCACTCCTTCACTTATGCAATCCTAGACACGGGGTGGAAAGGTACAACCGGCCCAGCGTCCGTGTGTGAATCCACGGCTCGCGGGGACTTATGGAGGTCCCTGGTGTGGTTTCTTAGTCGGCCCCAAGGAATATGGAGACGAGAGGTCCGCACACCAAGATAGGAAAATGTAATCTAATGTATGGAAATATGCATGAACCTATGCGCACCGGAGTGCATGCAAATTCTAACTTATAATCTAGCAAACAAGTATGCACACAATGATGTAGATAAGTAGATCAACCAGGGAGGAGACCAGATAACACCCAAGCACAAAGATCACAATAGAAACTTCGGAAAGAAAATGCACCTCGGGATGCGTACCTATCTGGAGTATGTAACGGTCTAGGGGACCGGTGTCAGAGAAAAGTGACGGTCGAAGACCAGACCGTCAGAAGCAATGTAACGCAGGAACTGGAGACCGTCAGAGGAGCCAGGGAACCAGAAACAACAGAAAATAAAAGGGAAATCCGAGGAAAACCAAGACAAGGAAATGATGGCAGGTTTAACAGAGATCAAAACACGATTGGCACAAGTTGTCCCACCGTGATCGCCAAAAAACTGTTGATTTATTTTCTTCCTTTTGTTATGTGATGTGAAGAATGACAAATATGATGAGTAAATAACAATGATCTCAATCAACCTATGAACATGTGAACCATGAACCTAGGCAATCAGAACAAGCTCTAGCATGGGCAATGCTATCTCAATCAAACTAAACTAAAGAAGGAAGAGAAAAACACATGCCGGAGCGTGGAGCAAAGGAATAAACGAAAACACACCGCGTGGGTGGAACAAGCAAAGGAAATAAGAGATATGAGAAAGAGAAAACCAATGCCCAGTACTAAGAAAGAACGTGATCGCCACCAAGGTAAACACAAGCCAAAGACCTGAGAAATACCTTAGAATAGGAGGATGATGAACCCGCCCACGGGAGAGAGAAACCAATAGGAAACTGCAGCTCTGTTGAATGTAACAGCCTAGAACCTACGCATCACAGGGAGTGTAACGGTCTCCAGATGAACCGTTAGAGTAACCTGACGCACCTGGTGAAGACCGTCAGAGTGTCTGCAGAACAAGCTTGTGAATCCTGCAAACTCCAAACTTTCCAGCCAGCTAGAAAGCTTGGGCCTCGTCAAATGAACCCTGTAAACCTGCCAAAGAACGTAGAACACAAGAAAATAACCCCAGATTAGCCTTTCACACAACGTAGCATCAATTCTCGAATGAACTTAATATCATGCAAAAGGAAAGGGGAATACCGGGGAAGTTTGGTTTTTTTAACCCCTCTGGGCGTTTTAAAACATAGGAAGGATGTTTAGATGAATGAAACAAGTGGAAGAACGTGGAAGAAGGAGTGGGACAATGCTATGATGCAAAGGAGAAGGGGAGAACACAAATATGCCAATGATGAACTAAACACTTGAAAAATAAAGTACTCCCTTGACTGTGATGCAGATGGACGTAGAAAATCAATTCTCCTTGGTTGGATGTGGCTCCAGAATGCGGCAGCACTTCGACGTAAACTCCAGATTTTTCCCCTTAGGTCATGAAGTTAAGGGTTCTATTTATAGACCCTCAAACTCTCCGGTCGAGCAGAGGATAATCCAGCTAAAAAGGAGGATGATTCTTAGCAAACTCTTGAAGATAATTCTCCCAAGAGTCCATAGAAATAAACAGAAGGTCCTGAGGATCAAATTTGGAAGAGAAATCACAAGATCAAACTCTCAACTCGACCACGGAGTAGCAGAGAAAAGACCAGACTTGCCAGGACTCTCTGTTGGATGTAACGGCTGCACGACAGACCGCCACAGGGACGTAACGCGCCAGGAGGAGACCGTCACAAAAACCTTATCTCTTAAGAAGATAAGATCAACGGGAAGAAGTTGCAAACAGTTGGACTCTGAAGAAATGTGACGGCCATGGTCTGACGCGTCAGAAAGATATAACGGCCGCACAACAGACCGTTAGAATCAACGGATAGGCAAAAGGATAAGCACTGGAAGGAAGGCCTTAAGCTGTAGGACTCTTCAAGATGTAACGGCCCAGAGCCAATGCGTCAGAAAGACGTAACGCCCCTGAAATAGACCGTTAGAGGTAATAGATCCAATTATGAAAAGAAAGCTTGCTAAGCTTCATCGAATGCAAGAAATCAAGGAATCAGACCCAACCAAGGAATCAAGACCCATGAAATAAACCTCCAACTGATCAAGAAAGCTCAATGAAAGGGAATAACTCGGAGCATCATATAGAATGAACAAGGAGATGACCCGACTTATTGGTCATAAAACGGGTGTCAACAACCCCGATTTCTTTTAGAAATTAATTAGAGATTAATTAGAAATTAATTAGAATAATTCCTTAATAAATAGAATGAGTTATATTTCAACCATTTTATAAAAATCTATAAAAATTATATTCTTGTAGAGGATAACACGTTTAACAAACTTGTCTTCTGTGGCCAACCCAAAAAAAATCTGTAAGTAGGCCGAATTAGTTGTTTAAGCCCAACTGAACACTTAGTTAACCATACCTTGAAATGCCAAATTCGAGCCCAATACTCCATCAAATGAGCCTAAATCGGTGGTAAATGAAAGACCAGGATGAGAGGATCCTTTACCCTCTCTTAATCTCTCGAAACCCTAACCCTAGGAGATGCATTCGGTTGAGTTTTGGCGCGTCAACAATTACGACAGCGTTCACATTGACTCGACTTGCGTGGATGAATACTCCGCGCATAGAAGCCTCCAGAAGGTGTGTGACCTATTAAAATGAAGCTCTCTAACCCTAGAATCGTTTAGAACCAGCGGCTGCTGTAGAGGAGTTGGATCAAGGGAGATCTCGAGCGTGGTGCCGTCTACCTATCACCAGAATGAAGTTCCCCACCAAAAATGGGTTGGGGGAAGTCCGAGGTAACCAGGCCGCGGCCAGAAGGTGCTACAATATCTCGGTAGAGGCCACAAGGCCGGACGGGAAGGACAAGGGCCCCCGGGGAGTCGAGGATAAATCCGCAACCACCGAACCTGGTGGCGAATTGCTGGCGATTTTCCTAAACGATGACCCGGCCCTAGGAGTAAAGATCGGAGCCGACCTACCGTCTGAGGTTCAACAGCAATATAAAGAGTTCCTTTCTGAGTACATCTGAGTTTTTGCTTGGGCTGATGATCAACTCTCTTGGATACCAGAGGAGACTGTAATGCACAAGCTTAACCTTGACCCCACCGTGAAGCCCATACAGCAGTGCAGGAGGAAGCATGCACCGGATAAACAGGCGATCATCAAGGCGCAGGTCACCAAGGGGCAAGAGACTGGCCTTTTTAGACCGGTCCTGTACCCGACGTGGCTAGCCAACGTCGTCCTGGTACAGAAAGCTTCAGGCAAGTGGCGGATGTGCGTGGATTTCACCGACCTGAATAAGGCCACCCTTAAGGACTGTTATCCGTTGCCGAGCATCGACCAATTGGTTGACTCAACCTCGGGCAACGAGATACTCAGCTTCCTAGACACCTATTCAGGTTACCACCAGATTAGAATGGATCCAGAAGATGTCGAGAAGACCGCCTTCATCACCGACTACGGCGTATACTGCTACACCCGGATGCCTTTCGGGTTGAAAAATGCCGGAGCCACATACCAGAGGCTGGTCAACCACATGTTTGAAGGATAGCTAGGTCAGAACGTCGAGGCCTACATCGACGATATGCTCGTCAAGACCCCCAAGGCCGAAGACCACTTCACCGACCTCGCTGAGACCTTCGACACCCTCCTGAGGTAGAACATGAAGCTCAATCCTGCCAAGTGTGCCTTTGGAGTGAGATCCGGGAAGTTCCTGGGTTTCCTAGTCACTCAGCGTGGGATCGAGGCCAACCCCGACAAAGTCCAGGCCATCCTGGACATGCGCCCGCCCACTTGCATCAAGGACGTCCAACGCCTAACTGGGCGTGTCGCCGCTCTCAGCCGGTTCCTGTCCCGTGCGGCTGAACGATGCTTGCCCTTCATCAAGCTGTTGAGGGGGCCCAAATTGGCATCTGCTATATTCGCATGGGATGAGGAATGCCAGAGAGCGTTCGCCGAGCTCAAGGAGTTCTTGGCCTCACCCCCGGTGCTCTCCAAGCCCATTCCGGGTGAAGTCTTGCTGCTCTATCTCTCGGCAACCCCATCTATTGTTAGCTCGGTCCTAGTCAGAAATGACTCGGGAGTCGAGAGGCCGGTCTACTACACCAGCAAGGTGCTCAACGAGGCTGAAAGGAGGTACCCCACAACCGAGAAACTCATGCTAGCACTGATTACCTCCGCCAAGCGCCTCTGATGTGACACGGTCTACCTAGGATGATAATGACCCTTAGACCTATGCATCCACAAGCATACAAGTGAATATGAACCCTTGGACGTACTTCGCAACACAATCTCAAAGCAAGCGATAATTGCAACGTTCTCAACACCACGTTCACACGCGTCCCCTTGGTGACTTGGTGATACCAAGAGAGGGTGTTGGGACAAGACCCTAGCTGGTTAGGAACCAGCACCGCTATGTGTTAGCCCTCCCGCAAGTGTGGAGCCCGATTCGTGGGCGGCCGGGTGCCTTGGGGGCACTAGGACTCTCTTTCTCACTCAACCACGATGGCCCACTCAAGGGCGGTGGCAACGGGACCGGGCACTCTCGTTCTAACCAGCGGATTGCAGCGTAAATATTAAATGAGCAGAGAGACGAGGGAGCAAGGGTGAGAGAATACCTGACCGGCGTGAAGACGCCGATCCCGCTCGGAGACGAGGGCGAGCGGGGAAGTGTGTTCCCCGCACACTGCGCCGGTGACGCTTGAACCTGTTTATTACAATTACCACGTCCCACAAGTGGGGGAAGAGGGATGAATTATTACACCAAACACTACCTCCACGCAGGGAGGGGCGTTAAGCCGGCCAGGCGGGGGACGGGAATCGGGTAAGAGCTAAGGACGGTGGACTGTGCTGTTCTGTCCGCTTGCTGAAGTTCTGACCCCTGATCACTGTTTGGGTCGTAGTTCCCGCTCCAGAATTTTGCCGGTGACGTGGCTGGTGGGGTTCTCTTCTTCACTGGACCCTGGTCGACTGTGAATTTTCTGAGAATTTTGTCTGGCCGCCGCTGGCCGTGGTGGCGGTACGAACAGGGATGAAGATTCTGGTACTCTGATCAATCTGTCTGCAACAGCAGGTTGCCGGTGATGCTACGGACGCTCCCAAGCTCCGATTCACGAACGGCGGGTGGCGTTGGAACCGTCTGGGGGTCTACTTTCCAGAAAATCTGGTCTCGCTGTCGTCTGAGGTCGGTGGAGACGGGGAGGGCCGAAAGAGTGCTGACTGGTCGGAGCAACCTGACTGGGACAGAACCGACTGACCTGTGAGAAAAAGGGGATAACTTCGTCCCTCGACCCCGGATGGCCGTTCCGCTTGCTGTTCCTGGTACCAGACTTGAAGGGGAGAAAATTTGATGAAGAGACCCGTGTCAGATTCTGCCGCCGGCGGTCGTGGGAAGCTCCCTTCTCCGGCTCAAGTCCACTGCAGGTCTTGTCTTGCGCAGTCGGGGGAGAACCGCCACTGTGAACAGTCCCGAGCTCGGATCAACGCGAAATCGCCTCGCCTGCGAAGTAGACCCCGAGCTCTTTCCGTGGATGGGTGGTAAGCCTTCAGAAGATGCCGGATGAGCCCCGAACAGACGTGATCTTCAGGATCCTTTTCTGCTGCCAGCGAACTAACTAGAGAGGGGGGTGAGGGGAGGGAGAGGGTGAAGTGAAAATGGAGGTCTTGGCTAGTGTTGGAGTTGTAGGGTGATGGCAGGAGGGGAAGGAGGTGTGAGGTGGTGAGGGGGTCGGATCTGGTGTGGGGATGGGGCAGGGGGTGGAGGGGCCGAAGCTGGTAGGGGTGGGGTGTGGTTCGGCCAAGGCAAGATGGTAGGGTGTGGGAGAAGGTGTTTGCGCAGCCAGCCAAGGGAGGGGTGGCTTGGGTCGCACCAAGGCCTTGAATGGGGTGTGGGGAAGTGGGAGGGATGCTTGGGGGAGAGGGAGGGGTGTATGGGGGGTGGTGAATGTGTATGGGGAATGGGAAGGGTCACTTGGGAAGAGGGGGGGATTGAATGGAATTAATGGCCTAGGGGAGGTGAAGGGGTGGAGGGGTGAGGTGGCAGCTGAGGTGGCAGGTGGGAGGGGAGGTGAAGGGGCTGGTTCGCCCAAGGTTGAGGGGGAGAGAGAGAGGAGGAGGAGAGAGAGGAGGGGCCGGCCCCTTTAGGAGAGAGAGAGAGGGAATACTTAGAGAGAGAGAGAAGGAGGGAGGGAAATCTCAATGTGGACTCAAATTCATCAATTCTTCATTAACCTCTTCAAGTGGGGATTGGGGTCCTTATATAGGAGACCCACAATTTACATTAAGTCCTCACATTGTGGACTAATGACAGAAGATCAAGGGTCATGGGAAGGGGCGCCCATGGGCTTGGCCAATGACTTGGCCCAATAAGACATACTAGCCCATTAACTCACTTGGCCACTTAATGAAGACCTTAGACTTAGGTAAATGACTAACTTACTTAGGTACTAGACTCAATAAGAGGGAAAATTACATAGATAAGACTCAAGAAAATGAGAAAATTACATGGCTGGACTCAGAAAATGATGGCGAACAAAATGGCAAGCAATATGATCCTCGGAGAAATGTGAAGGGGTAATTGATGTCCCCATCATACTCCCGGGGTGCGAAGGACTCGACTCCGTCGAGTAAAGACCGTCCCTGCTGCGATACTGCTCCAACAGGTCGGGCGCAAGCTGCTGGAGGTCTTCCCTACTCACCCAGGCGTCGTCCGAGGGTGGACGGCCCTTCCACTGGACCAAGTACCTCTCATGGACCTTGTTCCTCGTGCTGGTGGTCTGTTCATCCAATATTCGCGCCACAGTATCACGCTGGTCCCTCAGGTTTTGGGGGGAGCTCTCGGGGGTGTGGGGGCACTCTCAAGGGATGGATCAGGCTGGATATCCTTACTGGGTGCCATCGTGGGGCCCTTGTAGGGCACCAGGTCCGCCACATTGAATGTGGGGTTAACTCCGTACTCCTCTGGGAGATCTAACACATAAGCATTGGTGCCACGGCGTTTCAGCACCCGGAAGGGACCAGTCCCATGTGCCCTCAACTTTGAGGCATTCCCTGGGAATAACCTCTCAGTTCTCACCATCACATAGTCACCAATGTGGAACTCCTGGTGGCGGTGGTGTGAATCAGCTGCTTTCTTGTAAATTTCATTGCCTTTGTTGATGTTGTTGCGAATATGCTCATGCATCTTTATGGGTGTTGACTCACTAGGAGATAATGGGGGTCCTGGACAGCCAAAAGTGGACCTATCATGCAGTGGTGCTATGCAGTTTTTGATGGACTTCGGGGAACCCGGGTATCCGAGAGTTGACCTATCATGCATAGATGTGATGAGGACTTTCATGAACTCAGGTGGACCGGGGCAACCACTGGTAGCTCTATCGTGCATGAGATGGATGAAGAGTGGGGGGGGACCAACATACCCAAATGTAATCCGGTCAAGTTTTGAGCCTAAACTGTGTGTGACATGCGTGGGAGGGTTGGGCTCGTGACCCTTGTTGAATGATGTGACATGCCAAGATGGGTGCTTCCTAGAGATGATGACCATGTGGGTGGGTATGGGGTGGTCTTTAAGCTCCCATTTGTAAGGGTCGAAGGGATCATAGTAGGTATGCATCACGGGGTGGGACACTACCTTGTTCCCTAGGTGTATGGTTCCCTTAGTGTGGACTAGGTTTTGGAAGAGGTGTGTTGGTTCTAGCATGGTAGGTGAGGGTAGGAGGGAGTGGGTGGTGGGTAGGTATTGGAAGGGGTCAAAGGGGTCATAGAATGTGTTACCCTGAGAGAGGTGCTCTATCATCTCAAGGTCTCTATGTGAGGGTGAGTCCTCCTCCTCAAATGTAGTAATTGAACCGAAGTTTGAGGAGGGTTGGTTGGTCATGATTGGAGGGCTTGGCATCCTACCCAAAATAAATAACTCCAATTCGCGGATAGCATTGGGCTCTTCGGGTATGGGGAGGGATAAAAGTAAGTCGCTAGTGTAGCCACCTACAGTGTAAATGGAAGAGATGGACCCGACGCATAGATGTAGGAGGTCAACGCTCCTTGGTTGGTCAGCCATTGTGGCCAACATGTCTGTCAACCCTATTTGCCAAGCTAGGCCCTTAAGAAGGTCATCCCAACTCTCAACCTCATAGGAGGATTGGATAGTGGTGTGATAGGAGGAGAGAGGGACTATGGGGAGGTGTTGTCCCACGGGAGGGTAGGCAAGGGCCATCATCTCTCTAATTGGGCTACCCCTCAACCAGCTAACAAGGGTCTCTCCTAAAATAAGCCCGATCCCATCTAGAGAGGGTGGTGTAGGGTGAAGGTTACCATGTGAGTTCTTTTCTTCAATTTGGACAGGTGTGGTCTCCATGTTGGGGGTTGGGTCCAGGGTGTTCACCACTCTGGGGTTGGGTATGGGCTCCTCCTCCAAAGAGGTGAGGGAATATGTTAGGGGTGGGGTGGTGATGGTAGGTGCATGGCGCACCCAAGGTGATGAGCAAGGTCGGAATTGGGTTGGGGTTGGAAGTGGAGGTAGTGGGAGTCTAGGTTGGGGTAGGTTTGTAGTTGGGAGTGGAAGGTGGGTTGGGAGAAGACAGTTGGATAATGGAGGGGCATCCCTTATAGGGGATAATGGATGGGTAGTAGTAGGGGCTACGGGGGTTTGGGGAGTATGGGTCTCATGGGGAATAGTGAGTTGGGGGGTGGTGACCGGTGCGGGACTAGGTGGAGGGGTGGGCACGAGATCTACTTGGGTTTGAACGGTGAGGGTTGTGGAAGTGAGTTTTAGTTGGGGAAGGTCGGTGGGGATTAGGTTTTCCTGACTTGACTCTTGGCATTGTGCCTCAAATTCTTCCTCCCATTCAAGGGGAGATTCATGAACTTCAATCACTTCCCCAACTCTTTGGGGTGGAGGGGTTGGGTAGGGATTTGTGGGTTGGAGGGTGGTGGCCGTCATGGGCTTAGGTGGATGAGAGAGGACATGGGTGTTGTTGAATCGGAAGGCCCCCGGAAGGTGTGACGGATGCACAAGGCAAGTCCGACGTGTCGGGTCAATGGTGGCATTCCTTTCATCTAGCCATCTCCTTCCTAGGATTATGCAAGGTCCCGCCATAGTGCCAATTTGACACCAAGCTCCATCACAGTACATGGTCTTCCCAAACCATTTATGGAATTCAACGAAGACTCGGTCTCCGTCGTGCACGATTTGTCCGGCCCTAGAAAGAGAGGCAACAATATCGGGAGATACCCAATTATCGGGCTCTAAGTCAATGAAGTCAATTTCCGTAGGTTCTCCACTGGGTAGGTATGCAAGAAATATGATTGGGAGAGGGATCATGTGGTCCGTAGACTCTTTGACAGTGGGTGGTGGACTATGCATGTGACGATCTGTCGGAGACTCTAATGCAATCGTTCCCATGGACTAGACTTGTAGAGACAAGTCTAAAACTTGCTCTGATACCACTTGATGTGACACGGTCTACCTAGGATGATAATGACCCTTAGACCTATGCATCCACAAGCATACAAGTGAATATGAACCCTTGGACGTACTTCGCAACACAATCTCAAAGCAAGCGATAATTGCAACGTTCTCAACACCACGTTCACACGCGTCCCCTTGGTGACTTGGTGATACCAAGAGAGGGTGTTGGGACAAGACCCTAGCTGGTTAGGAACCAGCACCGCTATGTGTTAGCCCTCCCGCAAGTGTGGAGCCCGATTCGTGGGCGGCCGGGTGCCTTGGGGGCACTAGGACTCTCTTTCTCACTCAACCACGATGGCCCACTCAAGGGCGGTGGCAACGGGACCGGGCACTCTCGTTCTAACCAGCGGATTGCAGCGTAAATATTAAATGAGCAGAGAGACGAGGGAGCAAGGGTGAGAGAATACCTGACCGGCGTGAAGACGCCGATCCCGCTCGGAGACGAGGGCGAGCGGGGAAGTGTGTTCCCCGCACACTGCGCCGGTGACGCTTGAACCTGTTTATTACAATTACCACGTCCCACAAGTGGGGGAAGAGGGATGAATTATTACACCAAACACTACCTCCACGCAGGGAGGGGCGTTAAGCCGGCCAGGCGGGGGACGGGAATCGGGTAAGAGCTAAGGACGGTGGACTGTGCTGTTCTGTCCGCTTGCTGAAGTTCTGACCCCTGATCACTGTTTGGGTCGTAGTTCCCGCTCCAGAATTTTGCCGGTGACGTGGCTGGTGGGGTTCTCTTCTTCACTGGACCCTGGTCGACTGTGAATTTTCTGAGAATTTTGTCTGGCCGCCGCTGGCCGTGGTGGCGGTACGAACAGGGATGAAGATTCTGGTACTCTGATCAATCTGTCTGCAACAGCAGGTTGCCGGTGATGCTGCGGACGCTCCCAAGCTCCGATTCACGAACGGCGGGTGGCGTTGGAACCGTCTGGGGGTCTACTTTCCAGCAAATCTGGTCTCGCTGTCGTCTGAGGTCGGTGGAGACGGGGAGGGCCGAAAGAGTGCTGACTGGTCGGAGCAACCTGACTGGGACAGAACCGACTGACCTGTGAGAAAAAGGGGATAACTTCGTCCCTCGACCCCGGATGGCCGTTCCGCTTGCTGTTCCTGGTACCAGACTTGAAGGGGAGAAAATTTGATGAAGAGACCCGTGTCAGATTCTGCCGCCGGCGGTCGTGGGAAGCTCCCTTCTCCGGCTCAAGTCCACTGCAGGTCTTGTCTTGCGCAGTCGGGGGAGAACCGCCACTGTGAACAGTCCCGAGCTCGGATCAACGCGAAATCGCCTCGCCTGCGAAGTAGACCCCGAGCTCTTTCCGTGGATGGGTGGTACGCCTTCAGAAGATGCCGGATGAGCCCCGAACAGACGTGATCTTCAGGATCCTTTTCTGCTGCCAGCGAACTAACTAGAGAGGGGGGTGAGGGGAGGGAGAGGGTGAAGTGAAAATGGAGGTCTTGGCTAGTGTTGGAGTTGTAGGGTGATGGCAGGAGGGGGAGGAGGTGTGAGGTGGTGAGGGGGTCGGATCTGGTGTGGGGATGGGGCAGGGGGTGGAGGGGCCGAAGCTGGTAGGGGTGGGGTGTGGTTCGGCCAAGGCAAGATGGTAGGGTGTGGGAGAAGGTGTTTGCGCAGCCAGCCAAGGGAGGGGTGGCTTGGGTCGCACCAAGGCCTTGAATGGGGTGTGGGGAAGTGGGAGGGATGCTTGGGGGAGAGGGAGGGGTGTATGGGGGGTGGTGAATGTGTATGGGGAATGGGAAGGGTCACTTGGGAAGAGGGGGGGATTGAATGGAATTAATGGCCTAGGGGAGGTGAAGGGGTGGAGGGGTGAGGTGGCAGCTGAGGTGGCAGGTGGGAGGGGAGGTGAAGGGGCTGGTTCGCCCAAGGTTGAGGGGGAGAGAGAGAGGAGGAGGAGAGAGAGGAGGGGCCGGCCCCTTTAGGAGAGAGAGAGAGGGAATACTTAGAGAGAGAGAGAAGGAGGGAGGGAAATCTCAATGTGGACTCAAATTCATCAATTCTTCATTAACCTCTTCAAGTGGGGATTGGGGTCCTTATATAGGAGACCCACAATTTACATTAAGTCCTCACATTGTGGACTAATGACAGAAGATCAAGGGTCATGGGAAGGGGCGCCCATGGGCTTGGCCAATGACTTGGCCCAATAAGACATACTAGCCCATTAACTCACTTGGCCACTTAATGAAGACCTTAGACTTAGGTAAATGACTAACTTACTTAGGTACTAGACTCAATAAGAGGGAAAATTACATAGATAAGACTCAAGAAAATGAGAAAATTACATGGCTGGACTCAGAAAATGGTGGCGAACAAAATGGCAAGCAATATGATCCTCGGAGAAATGTGAAGGGGTAATTGATGTCCCCATCAGCCTCCGGCCCTATTTCCAGGGTCACCCCATCACCGTGCTAACCAGTAAACCATTGAAGAAGATCCTGGCCCACCTCGAAGCCTCGGGACGACTCGTCAAATGGGCCATTATGCTTGGGGCCTATGATATATCCTATCGGCCGCGCTCAGCTGTGAAAGGCCAAGCGCTCGCCGACTTCATTGCCGAAAGCACCATCCCGACTGAAGAAAGATCCCCGTCCACTCCCGGGCCGACCTGGGAATTGTTCGTTGATGGATCCTCCAACTCGATCGGTAGTGGTGCCGAAATCCTCCTGAAGTCCCCCGAAGGAGCAGAACTGCAGTACGCCTTGAATTTCAGCTTTCAGGCATCCAACAACACTTCTGAGTACGAGGCCCTTATCTCGGGAGCGCGCATGACCCGACGATTAGGGGCTGAGCGAGTCAAAATCCATACTAACTCCCAACTGGTCGCTAGCCAAGTCAACGGTGAATATGAAGCTCGAGAGGCACCAATGATGAAATACCTTCAACTGGTTAGAGACCTGGCCCAACAGTTCGAGAGATTCGAGGTAGTCTGAATAGTTCGGGAGGAAAACTCCCGAGCGGACGCCCTCTCTTAGCTGGCCTCCTCTCTCAACCCCGAAGGTACCCGATCGGTCCTCCTTGAAGAGCTAGAGCGCCCGAGCATTGACTAGGAGCTCCTTACAGTTGACTCAGCCATTCCGAGCGACTGGCGCACCCCCTACCTGTCGTGGCTCCGGGACTCTCAAGAGCCTTTCGACCCTCGAGAGGCCCGCAGATTGAAGTACCAAGCCCGGCGCTTCGTCGTCCTCGACGACACTCTCTACCGGAGATCTTTCTACGGTCCCCTCCTGAAGTGTCTCGGCCTTGACGAAGCCAACCAAGCTATCCAAGATGTTCATGAAGGCCTGTGCGGAGTGCACTCAGCAGGAAGGTCACTCACCCGGATCCTACTATGGTAGGGTTACTGGTGGCCCACTCTACAGCGTGACTGCACGGCCTACGTGCAACAGTGCGACCGATGCCAGCGATTCGACCACTTAGTCCATCAGACGGCTACGGAGCTCGTCACCTTGACCGAGCCATACCCCTTCGCTCGGTGGGGGATCGACATTCTTGGGCCGTTCCCTACGGCTCAGGCCCAGAAGAAGTTTATCATCGTCGCCATCGACTACTTTACCAAGTGGATCGAGGCCGAAGCCACGGCGACGATCACCGAGACAGTCGTCTGGAGTTTCATCTGGAAGTTGATCATTTATCGTTACGGCATCCCCCGGGTGATAGTGAGCGATAACGGTCGGCAATTTGACTCTCGTTATTTTCGAGACAGATGTGCCGACCTAGGTATTCGTAACCACTTCACTTCGGTCACCCACCCTCAGGCCAACGGGCTAGTCGAGAATGCCAATAAGACTATCTTAAAAGGCATAAAGACTAGACTCGGCAAGGCATAAGTCGAGAACTGCCTAGCGTACTTTGGTCCCACAGAACGACTCCCAGAACGGCAACCGGTGAGAGTCCTTTCCAGTTGGTATATGGCACCGAGGTCGTCATTCCGTTGGAGATCGCCAATCCCTCCCTCCGAGTCATTTGCTTCTCGCCCGAGGTAAACGAGCAAAAATTACGCGAGAACCTCGACCTAGTAGATGAACTCCGAGAGATTGCCAGCATTCGAGCAACGGAGTACCAGCGCCGCCTCACTCGATACTACAATGCCAAATTCCGAGACAGGCACTTCCAACCGGGAGACTTTATCCTTAGGAAAAGCCGAAGCCTCTCGACCACTAGAGGCGGCGGGCAAGCTATCCCCTAACTGGGAAGGCCCCTACCGAGTGGTCGAGACGCTCGGGAAAGGAGCATACCGGCTATCTACAATGGAAGGGGAACCCATCCCTCGGACATGGAATGCAACCACACTACGGAAGTTCTACTTTTGAAGTTCGTGCAAACAATCCGAGTGAAATAAAATTTTCTCCTTTTCATTCAAATGATTGTTGGTACATCAGAAAGGTAAAAGCCAATACATTACACAACATAAAGTAAAAAATCCATCTGGCACCACTGCAAGAGGCCATTGCTCGACTGACTCGATTGATCTCCTTGTGTCCAGCCACTGACTCTGCCTCGCGTAGAAACTGGCTCGGATAAAAGGTGGTTGATCCAGTTGGCTCGGGCGGCCCATGACAAAGGTGACAGAGGGACTGCGGAGGGGAAGGCTACCTTCCAAGTTGACAGAGACTGGGGAAGAGGGAACGCCTATGAAGGCATCCTCTCTTTCAACCTGCCAACTCTTTGGAACGTACAGAGGGCAAGCACCCTCCAAAGAGTGAAAGAAAGGAAGAGCAAAAGAGAGAAAAAGAGGCTACCAGAAAGAAAAAGAAGTCCAGCATAGCAAGACGAGGAGGCAAGGGAACGCCCGGAAAGGAGGGAGCTTAATTTGCTCCTCCCCCCATCCCTGAAGCGAGCAGAGAGGGACGGGTGGCGGAGATGCCGGATGCCCCCATCCGTCCTCCATCTCGCCCCCCTCCGGGAAGCCTCGCCGGAACTGATAGAGGAAACGGCATTTTCCGTCAAAATCCTCTCCAGATCCGCGCGACGACCATCGGACCCACTTCAAACCCGCGCGATGACCGTTGGACCTGCTCAAAACCCGAAGCGGCAAAAATCTGCCGCCCTCCATCATAGGCAGCATCGTCTTCCGAAGGATTCTCCATGCTCCGAATGCAACGGCACAACGCAACGTGAAGAAGGGACGAGAAAAGACTGTCAGGGAAAATCCTAAGTGATGAAGAGGAAGGGACGCCCTTCAGTCTTTTTATAGGCAAAGGGAGGCTACTCGCCTTAAACGACTCCCTCCTCGAAAACATGCCAAAGGAATTTCCCCCTATGAACGGTCACCTCAAACCTCTCGTCTTCCGCCTCAGTGGGACACACGAAGTGGCCAGGCATTTAAAGCATGAGAACGCGGAAAGGCACCCTGTCAGACGCTCACCCAACCATCATGCGAGATCTGCGCAGAAAGTATCGGTCCTTTCCAACTACTACAGATACGCTGATCAAATCACGGCAAGAATAGCGTGAAGCAAGTAAGATTTTATTTATTGCCTTACAAAAAGTGGAAGTCCTTTTTTAAAAAAAGAAAGAGACAAATAAAGAAGGAGGCAAAACAGGATGATACATCAGGACTAGGGCCCACTTTGAAGCTTGGAAGTGGAAGGCGTAGGTGTTTCGACCCCGGCGCCCTCAGTGAATGTCGGCCCTGGCACTGATCCCGCCTGCGTGGGAACTACCTCGGTCGCGAGCCCTCCCGAGGCAGCCGGAGTTGGCAACCCCTCAGGAGAAGAGCCCTCTGGATCTTCCCCGCCCGACGCAGAGGAGCTGGAAGGTGACATGTCCGAGTCATAGCGTTGGCCAGAAGGGAAGTCGATCTCAGAATCTTGTTCCCCGGCATAAGCTACTGCCCGGCGGTAACCCTGCTTAAACCCCTTGCGGATGCCTCGGTGAAGTGCTGACTCATAGTAGGGAAGGGCAGCTTCCTGCAGGTCGGCCCGGTAGGCATCTGAGCCCTTGTATTGCTCGATCGCCTCCGCCCCGGCTAGTCCCATCCTGTCGGCAAGATCGGCCTTCTCCCGCTCCGCCTCGGCCGCCCGCTCCACGGCCTCTACCGATCGTTTCTCTGCCTCGGCCGACTTCCGTTTGGCCTCGGCCGCCCACTCCTCGACCTTGACCGATCGCTTCTCCGCCTCAGCTCGGTCGGCCTTGGCCTCCAAACGAAGGCGCTCGCTGCCTCCGCCCGATCCACCAACTCGGTGTGCTCGGCCTCCCAGCGGCCATCCTGCTCGAGATGAAGAAGCGCTCCTCTTCAAGGAGTTTACTTTTCCTCTCGAGCGATTCCCGAGCCTTGGTTAGTTGCTCGGTCAGCACTCTGACCTCCAGTCGGCTCGACCGTGACAACTCCCTGATCGCGGAGAACTCCCGTCGGAGCCCCTCATGCACCTCATTGAGTCGAGCTAGTTTCCTCTCGCACCCTCCGAGGGTCCAAGCAAGATTCGACCGCTCTGACTCCAACCGGGCATAAGTCTCCGCCATTATGGCCCCCATCTGGGCCATGACCAGGCCGCCCTCCATAATGATGTCGAGGACCCCGGGTGGAGAATGACGCTTGTCTCCTCCTTTCATCCTCGCGGACACCTCGCGGCAAAGCTGGTATAAATTGCTCGAGATGCCGAGCCTTTCTAGAGCCTCCGGCATGGGAACCCTTTCCGCACCTGGCGCCTCGCCAGAAGGCCCAGATCGAGCTGCGGGCTCGGCCGCCCCAGGCGCTACGGTCGGTTGGGGTTGCGACTCCTCCATAGGCGAACCCCCGACCTCGATCGATGCTACGAGCATGGCCGCTCCGAGCACCACGGTCGTTTGGGGCTGCGATGCCTCTGCCGGTGAACCCCCAACCTCAATCGTCGCGGCCCGCACGTCGCCCACCTCGACTGGCGCCCCCGCCTCGGTCGCGTTTGTTTCAACTTCGGCCCCCTCTGTTCCCAACGAGGGGAGAGCCGACCCATCACCGTCACCCCCCAGGGTGCCCCTGGTCTCCTCGGCCCCCTCTTGACCGGCAGATGGGAGAGCTGGCTCGGTAGGGTCGGCCCTATCTTGCCCCAGAGAGGGGAGTGCCACCGAGCTAGGATCGCCCTCGGCAGTGGAGAGGAGACAGGCCTTCTGGCCCGTTTCCTGGCCTTCACGGCCTCCCGCAACCTCCCCTCCATGGGATCCTTGCGCTTCGCCCCGCACGGCCGAGAAGTCCCCTCGAAGGCCACCCCTTTGCCCTTGTCCCGGGCTCGGGAGCGACCCACAGGGGCGCCCGGCTCATCAGCCGCCGAGTCGTCACCAAGGTCAATGATCTCAGTGGCCTCCTCCAGAGGCTCCCGCCTGGTGATCAGGAAAAAGAAAGATGACCCCCACATCCGAAGGAGGATCTAAGTTGTGGCACCTGACGGCTTCAGCCGCGTAAGAAGACACTGCTCGATATTCTTCGGCATCACCAGCTCTTCGGTAGACTGGCGATTTTTCAGCAAACAAGCAGCATACTCCTCCACATGTGGGGGGAACTCCTCCTGCCAGGGAGGGATATTCGGGTGGAAATTGGGCATTACTTGGCACCTCCAAGTCTCCTCCACCGAATTAATCCTCGTCCAGAAAAATTGGGTCTTCCACCCTTTATGCGAAGAATCCTTCACCGCTAGCGAAATACAGCTCCTATTCCTCCTCGCCTGGATGAAGTAAAAACCCTTCCCCGCCGACGGGTGCACCTTCAACTCGAAGAAATAGTGGAAGAGGTCCAAGGAAGGAGGAACCCCGCACTGACGACAGAGGATTCAGAAAGCGGAGAGGAGAAGGTACGAGTTGGCTACCAACTGAATGGGTGCCAACTGGAAAAAGTTGAGAAGCGTGAGGATGAAGGGCTTGAAGGGGAGGCAAAACCCGCTCTTCCACGCCAGAAGAAAGATGCAGATGTGGCCCGTGCGAGAATCTAGGCTCGTCTCATACGGGGCAGCAGCAGCAAAGCTATACTTGTGAGGCAGGCGAAACTGATGCTCCAGCCTCTTCACCTCGGCTTCCCCCAACTCGCTGTAGTTCTGGACCGGTGCTCTCACCACCGGTTTGTCGCCCCATCCCTCGGCATCCGAACGCTGGCCCGCCATAGATTTCGAGGAAAAACTTGAAGAAGAATTCTCTCGAGACCTCGAAGATTCCGGGGGAGGAGGAAGCTACCGGCCCGCCTCTGTAGTTATCTTCGCCAACTCCTCAAACGCCGCCGCAAGTTTCTACTCCTCCGCTATGTTCTCACGGCGCATCAAAGAGCCCCAAAAAGTGAAGGAAAGTCAAAACCCTAACAACGGAAAGAGTCTAGGATGACAACCAGCGCCCAACGCCTAAAAACACACGCGGGAGGCGGCGCGTCGTTCCGACCTCCGAGAAAAGGCGGCCCCTTCATTTCAAATCCGTCAGGATTACAATTATTACGGGCCCAGGTGACCACGACATGTGGCTTCTTAACACCGCCAGATTTTCACCCACCTGAGCCACGCTGGTCCAAAACCCCAAACGACTACTCCTCTGAGCTTATTAAGGCTCGGGAGTAGGAGGGGGACAAGTGGAGAGGGGGATTTCTGTAGCCCAATTAAGAGCAGCCGAACTAGGCCCCTCAGTGCCCAACAAGGCTCAGCTCAGCTAGGTGACAGCCCCCTGGGGCCCACTTAGGCAAGAAAGCCCAATAAAAGTTTCACTCGAGGACACTACCTTCCTAGGCGGCCTCTAGGCTCGGAAGGCCCGAGCGTCGGTCAGGTCACAGGAAAGGTCCATGCCCGAGCCATCTCTCCGCCCAGGGGAAGAAGGCGCATGTCGACCAATCTGACCCATCTTCGTCCGAGCTACGCCTACCGCCCGGATAGGGCTGGCCTCTCTGAGCTCGGTACGGCCGACGATTGCTTATCCATGCAGCCGTTATGAGTCCTCTGTGGGCAGGAATTCATAAAGGTGATGGACTCTAGCTCCCCAAGGTGATAACGCTCCCACGATAGGGCAATAAAAGCCCACGTTGAGGACGTAACCCCCACCTGAAACCCCTCGACTTACAGGACTCCAGAAGACGGCGCATTATTTAACCTAGGGACACCCTACGGCGAAAGGTAAGGGAAATCACACGCTCAAAACTCCTGAGCAGGAACCACTTCACCCTTCTGGTGGAGAGGGATCTCGTGCAGAAGCTACTTCCTCCCTATATTGCTCCCACCATAGCTCTACTGACTTAAGCATCAGAGGGTTTTCCCTAGGGATTCATCCCTGGGCCCCCTGATCCGTTTCCCTTTCTTGCAGTTCACTATCCGGTGATCCACTGCCCGCTCAGGACCAGCGCGAGATCTTGCCTCTTCAGTATTTATGGTTATTTCTTCATTATGTCTTATTTATTTATGTGTATTACCGCTTGATGTAATGAAGTCCTTGAACGCAGGCTATGAAAGTTGAATCATAATGAGATTATGATACTGAGATCAACCTTATAGATGCATGTGTTCTAAGTGTTCCTGGTCACAGGATCTTTGAGATATGACATCAAAGAATCCGGATAGACTAGTGCACATGATATTCACTCATATGATGAGGGTGATTAATCTCACAATCACTGGTGTGGAGACACTAAGATATATGTGCGGGCGCCCATTACAAGAATAGGGTTCACTGAATTGATCCGATCAAGAATCTCTAGATGGTAATTATATCTAACTATCAACCAAGAGATTCTTCAGTCACAGTAGCACAGTTGGTCCTTAGACATGAGTCACCAAAGATACCTTCCATGGGGACTTCTATATTTTGATTCCTGGGAAAGGGACTTTATCCATTAGTCTTAGATGCTCAGGTATTCCGATACAGTGGAATACATGCGAAGGGAATTGAGTGACAATAGTGGATCATTCACTCTCAGATATAGCATGAGAGAGAATGCCATATGAATGGTACTCGGTTAAATCCTTGGCCAAGGTAGATAGTTCAATGGAAAATAGGTTTTCCATTGGGACTCGGAGTACGTTCATCAGGTCATAGATGAGAAGGGTTTGACAGTATGACCATACCCTTAATTATGACCAGGGGCATTGGGTATGAATGAAGGACTATAGCTGTGTGATAACTCTTGACGGAAAGGTCCTGGAGTGATTTTATAGACCCCCTTTGTCTTCTGGGCTCACGGAGTGTTGCTTGGTACTTACCGTGGCCTGAAAGCCCATCAGAGGAATAATCATGAGATGATTATTCATCATAAGATGATTAATTAATTATTTAAGTCATGAGATGATTAAATAATTAATTTCATGTTAATTAATAATGTGGAAAAGCTAACAAGGAGTTCTTAAGCTTATTGGGCCTAAAACCAGACTGACATTGGGCCTAGAGGGTCACACACATTTGGGTTATGGACGGTGGAAGTATATTCACAATATTAGACTGTTAAGGGTTTTTGCGAAAGACTGGGAAATCTATAAATAATTATGATGGGGAACCCTAGGCTAAGCATCTAGGGTTTCCCAGTTCAGGCCGTGCCTTCTCTCTCCTCTCTCTTCTCCCTCTCGTCTCTAATGTAGAGGCCATGGAGGGGCTGCGGAGGAGATCATTCGTGGGACGTTGCGATGAGGAGATTCCACTATTCGTGGCCGTGTGTATACCGCTAGAGGCCGTGCACTTGCGCGGTTGATTACCGTCACGAGGGATTGTTTCCACTTCGCTGAGATCTGAGCATCGTAGAGGTAAATATCGAACCCTGTAGTTCTAGATTATCATCGGGAATCACACAAGAGCGATCAACTCGGCCGGGTTAAAATTTTAATTTCTAGTTTCCGCTACTTTATTCATGTTCCCGGCCTTGATCCTTACGGTTACGTTTGGTATCGGGATAACTTAAGTGAAGAATAAGTATAAGTCATTCTGGGTTAATTTATTCTTGTTCTTATTCTCGTGTACGTTTGGTATGCGAAGAGATAAATATGAAAATATTCATATTCTTCGTTTGGTAAAAATTGTGGATACAAATAAGAATAAGTGCTAAAAAATGACCATATTATCCTTCTTATCCTGGGTTAAGGCACATGATGTTATTATTTGTTTGGTTGGGATAAGAAGATTTAAAATAATTTTGAGGTGTAATTAGTTACTTAATTAGACTTTACAATCATGACTACGACTAATAAAGATCTTAAAATAGATTTTAATAGATAAATAATATTATTATAAAATTATAAAAAAATATTTAAATAATCAACGATAATACAAATAAAGATATTATTGAAGAAATTTTTTCTTTTAAAAATACTTTAGTAAACATGATAATAATGATAATAATTAAAATTTTCATAATTATGAGTAAGTAAATAGTATAACTTAACTTTAACATGTTTACGAAATGTAACGATTATTATTTGTTAATAAATTGAATAATGAATACCATATCATTAAAAACATAAATCAAACTATTTTAATTAGAATTAGTGATAATAAAACTTCTAAATAATTTTCTTAGTTCAAATTAGTTGTTAGTAATAATGAGACTTTTGATCAATCTAATTTTTTATACATTGAATTTCATTGGCCCGAGTAATGATATTAAATTTTGTTTCCTTCAAAAAGATACTTCATAATAATAGTACATCTCGATAACTATTTATTATTATTAACTAAAATCAAATTAATTATTATTATTATTTTCTCTTTTTTAATTATTTATAATTCATCATCAACGTACATCAATACAATAAATCTTTATAATCTTTGTTATCTTCGTTTCCTTTCCATTCTTTCCCTATCTTTTTTTATTTTCTTTCTTTCATCCTCCCATTTTTATTTATTTTTGAGAAAGACCCAATAATGAACAAACATATTTGAGTACAGTGAGATATGGTAAAAATTATTTGTGTCACGTTTAAATTTTATTTACCCCTTCATCTCCCCCTCTCCCCCACTGAAATAAGACTTGAAACTCTATCTTAAATCGGGCCAAAATCAATTAAAATTTGATTACTCATTTTATTAGTTTCTTAACATTTTGGTCACTCAAAATGTAACTACTATCATATTTAGATTGTTTACTTTGGTTAAAAATTATATTTTATATATAATTTTACGTGCGTATAAAAGATGAATAATTCACGTGTAATCTAAGTAATGAGTACGGGTGCCCCAAATAATGTACGTACATATGCAATCCACACTAATATTTAACAAGCATAAATTAAGGCGAGATAAATGATAACAATTGAGAGCATACTATAAAAAGATAAACTTTTTCAAAAAAAGTTTCATGTGTACATGACCTCACAAATGATAGTCCTAAAAAGAAAAACCTCACTTTTTATTACATAATTTCAATTGATCAAATTTTGCCAACAAAGTTTCACATAGCTTCACAGTTCGATCGGCTGAAAATTTCTCCATCTCGATTGTTCTTCTTAAATCTTCCACGAGTGCATGATCTTCAATTTGTCCTCCTGTTGTAGATATGGTAGGCATTTCTACTGTCCGCTCATTCGAAGTCTCTTTTTTTGGTCAAAACATCTAATGGAACAAAGAGAGAGTGCACCCCTTTCCATAGGAAAGGAATGTTCTCACTCCACCTTCATTTCTGCTAGATGCAATTTTATTGCTGTAAAAGAGTTTGTACAGTATCGGAGGGGGGGAATTGCCCCTTAGGTACAAAAGAAAGGGAAAGAGGAAACTATGTTGTACAATGCCAGGTATAGAGTATGGAAAAAATGAGACTAAACATGCTGAATACGAATGTTGGGGATGCCTGCAGCATCGGCTGTGATGTATCCTCTTGCCATGATTGGAAGCTCCTTTGCTGAAAAGAATTCCATATTGCAACCCATGGCGACTGAGTAATTAGCCAAAGCGTATGCTACCTGATTAGTTTCCCTATATGTATGTACAATGGGGCAATGTAATGTGTTAATAACATCCAGAAGTTTTCTTCACCAAGGAAGGAGAGACCATGGAGGATTTCTTTTATCTTTAAGTAATTCAATCAAATATTTAGAGTCAGAATATATGATGGAAATCGGAATACTGTAATGTTGAGCCAGTCTAATACCATCCAGAAGGGCTCGTCCATCTGCCACCATGTTGGATCCATATCCATAAAAGTATGAGAAACCCAATAGCAATTTCCCATGAGAATCTCTGAAACAGCCACCTCCCCCAGATGGACCGGGGTTGCCCTTGCTGGCACCATCCACGTTGAGAGAGAATTGGGACTTGGGAGCAATCCATCGGACAGAGAAGCAGGAGAGGGTCTTGTGTTTTATAGCGATGTCCAAGGAGATGAGAGCTTGAGTGAAGGAGTTACCAGCACTGTATTTAAAGGTAATCTGCTGCATTATCTGGGTGACATCTCCTAGGATTTGATCCGTAATATGAGAAAAGTTTATTTTAATGCCTTCGAACCTATTGCAGCATCTGTTCTTCCAAATTTCCCATAGTATCAGCATGACTACAAGTAGAGAAAATAATTCTTGTGGGCTATGTAAAATTACTGTATTGAGTATGTGCTGTAGTCGGCTATTTATGTTTCTTATTTCCAAATGAGAGCTATCAAGAAGTGGGCCAAATTTATTCCATAAGAAGGTGGCCATTTCACTATATAGAAATAGGTGATCAAAATCTTCATTGTTGCATCCCCTAGTTGGTGTTTGGTTTCAATGATATCAAAACGTTTGTGCTTGTGTGTGTATGTGTTTCATTGAGCAACATGTGTATTTCTTGATTGATGAGTTGAAAGATGGCTTCAATATTCACTCTTGAAAGCCATATGAATAATTGGTGTTTAAGGAACTAATACTATATTTATCTTGACTTGTAGGAACAAAATCCATGGCTCATGTTTGGAACTTAAAGAAGTCCACCAATGAAGTTATTCTTCTAAAGGTTAAAGGATGACTTTTAAACCCTCCCATGTCAAGTGGATGATGGTAACATCTAACCATTTTTATGCTAAGTTTTGGGTTGTTTTCATGAACATCTTTCATGAGGTTACATTGCATTGGAAGTGTTTTATGCATCCTTAAAATGAGATTTTTGGATTTTTACAATGTGCTTAATCTATTCTCATAAATCTTGTTGAAATGTGGTTTAAATGGTCTTAATACTTTGTTGAATTCATGGTAATTAATTCTTGATTTTTGGGAATTTTTTCGGTGCTTAAATGGGACTAAATTCCAAGTTCTCAGACCCTTCAGGGAAGGGGTCGACCCCTATGGTCGACCCCCCTGGGCTGAGAGCTCAGCCACTTGCAGGGGTCGACCCCTGAATTAATTCTGGGCATCGGGTGTTGTCTGTTTGGCCGAGGGTCGACCCGTTTCGGACGGACGCAACGGGGGGTTTTAAAACCCATTGAAAACCTTTCTAAACCTTACCAAAATACTCCCCAATGGTTCCTAAACATATTAGGGTGTTTTAAACACATTTTAGAAGGGGTATATGGGTCATTTGGTCAGTCTCCTATATATATTAATGTGTGCTCCGAATTTGGGAGTTGAAGAACCCTAATGCTCATTCGGTCTTTCTTGTAGGAGAAGAAAAAGGGGGAAAGGAAGAGGAGCTCTTTCAAGGTGGTTTTCATCTACATCCATGAAGATTTGGAACTCGTGATAGAAGAAGAAAAGAAGCGGCTCGAGGAGAGGAACAAGAGGACGCCAAAATCACCATCATCCGACATCAAACCAAGAAGAGCCGGAGATTCAATTGAAGGGGGAGCTTTGTGCTTGTTGAATCTTTCTTATTTTAGTCTTTAGCACATATTTTAGGCTTAGAGCATTCATTTGTTTACTTGTTACAAACCTATAAACGATTTTCTTGTGTGGGTGTTCGGAGAAAGGGGTTCTCCGAGTGATTTATGTTGACGCATGTGCATCATGTGGTGCGGAGCATATCCGCGTGTGTGCTTGGGCATATTGTGGGGTGTGTTCCCCGTGTGTGGTTGGGAGTTTACTCCCGTGGTTGTGTAGGCGTCGCCCTACGCATGTGTGTTGGAGTTTTACTCCGTGTGTGTGTGGGATTTATCCCCGTGTGTGTGTTAGAGTGTCGTCTCCGTGTTGGGGATTTATCTCCGAGTGAAGCCTCACCGAGTTTGGTGAGGGGTGGACGTAGGGAGCCCGTCGTAGTCCCGAACCACCTTAAAAATTCCGTGTCTTGTGGTTTGCCTTTGTGGATGCATGCTTAATTGTTTATATTGGTTGAATATTCGTGTGTGAATGGTAAGATTGAGAGAACTAAGTTTACCTTGCTTAGTCTAATTTCTTCAATCTCATTCAAAGTTGTAAATTCCATTGTGTTAGTTTTAATTTACCATCGATCATGGGGAACAATTCAAACCCCCCTTCTTGTCTACTCACCTACCCAGGGACCCAACAATTGGTATCAGAGACACGGCTCTATTTTCTTGAGGTCTCACGACCTATAGAGAGATCCATCGGTGAGTTTCATTTAGTAACATGTCTAGCTTTATTCTTCCTCCATGTTATAATGGTAACAACTACATTTCTTGGAGAAATAGCATGTGTGCTTATCTTGGCTTGAATGAACTTGAAACTTGGGAAGTCATATGTAATGGTCCACATAAACTCCCATCAAATGAAGCCAAGTGGAATGACAAGCATGTGAAGAAAAATGAAATTAATCTTCATGCTTTGAATGTTTTAAGGAATTATGTAAAATCTAATGTTCTATCCCAAATTTCTTCGTACAGGTCAGCAAGAGATTTGTGGGATCAATTGGCAAAGTATGAAGCCAATGAAAAGACTTCACAAGTCGGCTCAAGCTTCATGGCCAATGATGAAGAAAGCAAAGAAAGCTCGGAGGTAGAATCCGAAGGTGAGGAAATTTCCTTTGAAGAGCTAATGGAGCTTTATGAGGAATTGTTAGGTAGATATAAAAATGTCAAATATGAAAATAAGAAATTGACAAAGAAAATTGAAGATGTTGTGAATTCCTCTGCTTCATGTGAAAATATGCATGCTAACTCTTCATGTGAAAATTGTAAAACTTTAGAAAAGAATATTGAAAATCTAAAAGATCAAAATGAATCTCTTGAATCCAAAGCTGAATTACTTTCGGATGAGAACTCTTGCTTGAATGAAGATGTCGAAATGGCCAGAAAATATAATACATCTCTTCAAATTGAACATGAATGTGATGAATTGAGAGAACAAAATAAATTCTTGATGTCTCAAATCTCTTTGCTTGAGAAAAATGAAGAATGCATGAGAAGTAAGCTAGCATCTTTGTCTGACGATGATAAAATGTTTGAAAAACTTCTTGATTCTGAAATTGATAGCAAGAGCATCATGAATGAAAATGAAAAACTTAAAAAGGAAAAAGGTGCCATGTTGATTCAGATTTCTCTTCTTGAGGGTAGTTTGAAAAGCCTTGATAAACTTGAAAAATGAAAACATGTTGTTGAAATGTGAAAATAAACAATTGGTTGAACAGATTTCAAAATTTGTTGAAACTGAAAAGGTTCATGAAAAGTTTGCTGAAAAACTTCATTGCACAAATCTGGAAAATAAAAACCTCATGCAAAAAAATGAAAAACTCACATCAAAGAATCACTTGCTTGACGACAAAATCCTTGCATGTGAAAAAGAGATCAACAACTTGAAACTTGATTTGTCTAGATTCGTCAAAGGGAATGAGAACTTAGACACAATACTAGGTGTTAAAGTGAACTTTCAAAAAGAGGGTCTTGGTTACATTCCGGTCAACAAAAATTCTTTTGAATCAAAAATGAAAACCTCTTTTGTTCATGCCTCAGACATTCCTAGCACCTCCAAAATACCTCCTCCCGTTGCTTAAGTGAAAATCTCTGAAAATAGTTTTGATAAAAAGAAAAATCTCAACAAATGGCCTTCCATGTCAAATAGATTTCAAAAATCAAAGTTGAATGTTGAATGTTTCTATTGTGACATGTTTGGTCATGAAATGAATGATTGTGTTGTCTTGAAAATGAATGATCAAAATGCATGTAAAGATAAATCTTCCTCCAAAAGAAAGAAAAATGACTCATGATTTTATTGTCATAAACTTGGCCATGTCATGGATGATTATTTTGTGAAACAAAATGATGATTATCGTGGCATAAATGTTAAGTTTAACTTTCAAAGAAAATTTAAAAATTAAAATGCTTCTCATGCTCAAAAGTTTGCATCTCATAAGAAAAACTTCTTTCCAAAAACTCATGCAAACAATGAAAAGTCATTCCGCAGACCCACAACTCCTTGTTATTTTCATTGTGAAAAATACGGTCATGTCATAAAAGAATGTTGGTTTTTGAAAACTGAGAATCTCCATGCTTCTAGAATGAATGCTAGGTTTGATTTTGTTAGACCTAGATCTTTTGGAAATAGAAGATGGAATACTTTTAAAAATATTTTTGCTCCCAAAAGAAAGACATTTGCCAAAACTGCTCCTCCTCATTGTTATTACTGTGGAAATTATGAACATGTGATTGAGGACTGCAGGATCATGACAAATGATGACATGGAAGCAATGAAATTGTGGAAGAATTTGGCTGGTAGCAATGCTACTAAAATCCAAGGACCCAAGAAGGCTTGGGTGCCAAAATCTATCAAGTGAGTCAATTTTGACGAAGGTGTGCCTTGAGGTAAATAAAGAATGAAAGGGGTTCCAATAAAGGGAACAAGGCACACTCATATGGTAAAACCCCAACCTTACTCCTTCGTTGTCAAACTTGATGGTTTTGATGTTTTGGTATGATCTTTTGGTGTGTTCTCATGTTATGTTTTGAATTCTTCACAAGTCATACATGTACTCATCGAATGAATTTTTGGTATATCAAATGGTGATGTGTGAAATGACATGTTAAGCCTGTTAGGAAGCCATCACTATGCGTGAGTTGGATCTTCGGACTAAAACCCCCGCCTTGTACCAAAATTCAGAAATTCAATATGTTTGGCTCATGAGGAAACGTGTTTTTGAATAAAATAAAATTTGCCCTTGAACTGCAATACCTATCAAATTGAATCTGAAAATTTTTCTTGTGTTAAAAAGGTAAAATTTTCTGAACTGTGGAATTACTTGATCAAATGTAACAATTGACATTGAATGTTGACCATGGCTCAGTTTAAAGGTCATTGATCATGTGTGATTACTTTGTAAATTGATAAGTTATTTGACATGTTTCTGTTAAACACTTGATTACATGCATCAAAATATATTTTACATATTCACACATGTAGGCCATATCATGTTAAAACTGAAACTTATGTCTCATGCAATATTATCTTGAATGATCATGCTTGAGCATTTGGGTTTTAAAAAACATGACTTTTCATGATGAAATTTGCAAAAAAAATGCTCATGGTTCTATGCTAGATTCATTGAAAATTCATCTCATGCATTTATTAGTTTCATGCTTGCCTGAATATTCAAGAATGCACAAAAATTGAAAATCTCCATAAAAAGAATGCATTGGCATATTTACATATCATTCATAGACCATACATTGTGAATTTGAGTCTCATGCATACCTTGACTTATTTGTGTTAGAATGTCATGAGTTACGGGCACACAAAATGACAAAAAGATGCATATTGCATATTCATGCATATAGGGTACATGCATGTATTTCATATAAGTTGCATATCTTGACTCATGAATGCGTGCATGAATGTTATGTTGAATCCTTGCATGCTTGTAAGTATTTAGCTTATAAAACCATTTCTTGACCTTTCTAAGGCCTTACCTCCTTGCTAAATAACAATACAATGATTTGATTCATATGTGATACATGTCATATATTAAGGGGGAGGATTTATTTCTGACCGTGCATACATTTAGGGGGAGTCATAGCCATGTCTTGTCAAATTCATCTTATACATGTAAAATAAAATTTTACACTCACACTCCTGCACACAATGAATTTAATGACTTTAATGCATAAGGATTTAAGAAATTCCTTCTAACACTTTAAAGGGAACTTGAATCTCTACATGGACATTAAAGAGTAATCATGAGAAAAAAGCTGCCTACCCCACATTAGTTAATAAGTGGAATTCCTAACCAAGTAGTTGGGAATCCCCATTGAGACACATGAGGAAACTCGCGTCGAACGGTGAAACAAAAATTCACATGAAAAATCAAAATGCGTGATTGATCCTAGTAGCCGGGAATCCACATTGCGACATATGAGGTAACTCGCGTCGAACGGTGAAGTCCATTAAAAAGAAAAGTAATCGGGGTTGTGCGAAGCTACCGATAGTCGAGAATCTAGAGTGGAAGTGTAGAGAGAAGATTACCCTCTAGTGTTCTTAAGAAAATCTGAAAATCTATATGTTTTGAAGCTCATTATTCATTACATCACATTTCACTTCTGGGTATTTATGTGATGTATGTATTCTATGAATTTATTTACATTCATGTTTATGAAGTACCTCTTGTTATGAATGCATAAATCTCTTGGTTATGCTTCATGTATAACATTTTGAATTTAAATCTCATGCACTTTTGTTAACCTGTGCCTCAGTTAGGAGGAGTTACTATATGTAATGTTTGTGTGCATGACGGTTGTACTTGTGTGCTTGCATGTTCATGCATTCTCCTTTTGGCCTAATTCTAAGCATAAACATTGCATTTGAAAGATGAAGCCCATCATGTGCATATTTGCATATTTGACATTTTTAGCATGCATATAGCTCATACATGATATCATCTTGAACAAATCCATACTTTCCAACAATTGGCATAGTTCATTTTGAAATGCATATTCTAAACACTTCACGTTGCATAAATGCCAAAATGAGTTCCTCCAACAAATGGTATCATATCTTCGAGGCCAACTCTTCAAGAATTGAAATTGCGTATCTTTGGGCCTTTAATTTGAACAACATTTTGTATCACATCTTTGGGCCTCTAATTAGCATCAATTGGTATTCGAATTGGTACCATATCTTTTGGCTTAACATGTTCATATCATTGTCTTTTTGTAGATGACAAAAAGGGCGAGAATGTTTGGTGTATACTCAATGCTTTATGAATGATGTTGTTTTGGGGGAGAATGAGAGAATTGATGTATGTGCTCAATGTTTAAAAATCTGTATTATCACACACATCATTTTTTCATCATCAAAAAGGGGGAGATTGTTGCATCCCCTAGTTGGTGTTTGATTTCAATGATATCAAAATGATTGTGCTTGTGTGTGTATGTGTTTCATTGAGCAACATATGTATATCTTGATTGATGAGTTGAAATATGGCTTCAAGGTTCACTCTTGAAAGCCATATGAATTATTGGTGTTTAATGAACCAATGCTATATTTATCTTGGCTTGTAGGAACAAAATCCATGGCTCATGTTTGGAACTTAAAGAAGTCCACCAATGAAGTTATTCTTCTAAAGGTTAAAGGATGACTTTTAAACCCTCCCATGTCAAGTGGATGATGGTAACATCTAACCATTTTTATGCTAAGTTCCGGGTTGTTTTCATGAACATCTTTCATGAGGTTACATTGCATTGGAAGTGTTTTATGCATCCTTAAAATGAGATTTTTAGGTTTTTACAATATGCTTAATCAATTCTCATAAATCTTGTTGAAATGTGATTTAAATGGTCTTAATACTTTGTTGAATTCATGGTAATTAATTATTGATTTTTGGGAATTTTTTCGGCGCTTAAACGTGACTAAATTTCAAGTTCTCGGACCCTTCAGGGAAGGGGTCGACCCCCCTGGGCTGAGAGCTCAGCCACTTGCAGGGGTTGACCCCTGGGGTCGACCCACTGCAAGTGGCTGAGCTCGTCCCAGAGTTTATTCTGGGCGTCGGGTGTTGTCTGTTTGGCCGAGGTTCGACCCCAAGGGTCGACCCATTCCGGACGGATGCAACGGGGGGTTTTAAAACCCATTGAAAACCTTTCTAAACCTTACCAAAATATCCCCCAATGGTTGCTAAACATATTAGGGTGTTTTAAACACATTTTAGAAGGAGTATATGGGTCATTTGGTCAATCTCCTATGTATATTAATGTGTGCTCCGAATTTGGGAGTTGAAGAACCCTAATGCTCATTCGGTCTTTCTTGTAGGAGAAGAAAAAGGGGGAAAGGAAGAGGAGCTCTTGCAAGGTAGTTTTCATCTACATCCATGAAGATTTGGAGCTCGTGGTAGAAGAAGAAAAGAAGCAACTCGAGGAGAGGAACAAGAGGACGCCGAAATCGCCATCATCCGACATCAAACCAAGAAGAGCTGGAGATTCAATTGAAGGGGGAGCTTTGTGCTTGTTGAATCTTTCTTGTTTTAGTCGTTAGCACATGTTTTGGGCTTTGTGCATTCATTTGTTAACTTGTTACAAACCTATAAACGATTTTCTTGTGTGGGTGTTCGGAGAAAGGGGTTCTCCGAGTGGTTTATGTTGACGAATGTGCGTCGTGTGGTGCGGAGCATATCTGCGTGTGTGCTTGGGCATATTGTGGGGTGTGTTCCCCGTGTATGGTTGGAGTTTACTCCCGTGTGGTTGTGTATACATCGCCCTACGCATGTGTGTTGGAGTTGTACTCCGTGTGTGTATGGGGATTTATCCCCGTGTGTGTGTTGGATCTTTTTCTACTATAATATTTTCATATAAATTAATTATTTATTGGCTCAACTTCTAAAGAAATTATTACAATTCTGGAAAAATATGAATCTAGTGTAAACTTGAATTTGTAATAACTGTGTCTTCAGGTAAGAGGCCAAAATAAAATACGTGTAGGCTCAATTTCGCATTTTTTGGAGTTTCTCGTGGGTTAGAAGACCTAGTTTAACCATCGCAATTTGGGCCCAATTCTAGCCCAATTGTGCTCCGATTCGAGCCAAACCCTAGCCCATTGATAGGTCTTTACTTTCTCTTCGAAAACCCTAAGTCTAGATGCTTCTATCGGCGGCGGTGGATTAGAACCTTATCCGAAGTTTTCACCGGAGTTTCTTCTTAGGACTCTTCAACCAAATTCGATCTCTAGGAGTCCCTATAGGTTCTATTTATAGAGGGCTTTCGACACACTAGAACCCTATTTGCACCAGCATCAGGCGGCGTGACCGATCGTGACCAGATGAGGGGGAACTTGGGCGTTCTAGGAGCGGTACCTAGGGTTCCGGTGACCCCTCTTCTTTGTCCTTCTTTCTTTCAAGCAAAGGTAGGTGTCTCTCAGGCCAAACAGAAATCTAATAATACCATATTGTGCGTCTCCATGAGCTCTTTCGTTTGATACCTAATTGCCTAATTTTCGTTCATCATGCTGTTCGAATTTCACGTTTTACTCCGAGGTGTATCAAAAGGGTAACATTCATGATTATTAGTTAAATATTGAATCTTGTTGTGTTAGATCTAAATCAAAGCATGCTATTTTATATGAATTTTTATGCTCTTTCGAATGGTAGCGTTTTCCCTATGTTTTATCCATTCTAACATGAGCAATCGAAGTTTTAGTGTAACATGTCGAAGTTCATCGTCGGCGGGTTCCAGGTCATGTGACGCATCTTTCATAGGCCGTTACAGCCTGATGGTCCCACGACAGACCTTCACATGAGCCTGACGGCCCCACGACAGACCGTTACATGCCCCTGTGTTTTAAAATTTTGAAATTTTAATCTATTTATTTTCTGGTACGTAACACACCTACTATAGAGCGTTACATGCTTGTAACGCCCCTTCTTTAGACCGTCATGTTCTCCTGACAGTGTTTTAAACTATTGATTATGCGTTCTTAAAAACAGAAACTTACTATGTTAGTATGATATCTTGATCTATAAGCAAGGCAGAACGTGATGTTAATATTGTATTATGATCATAAACATTAATTTTTCATTGATCTACATGAAAGATGTTTAGAAAATCCTAAGTAGAATGATCATGAAGAATTTGATAAAAACCCTTAGTTAACACTTGTATAAATTTTGATTTATGTAAGATATATATATTTGATCTTAGCTTTATTGTTTGACAGTCATGCCACTCCGGTGGGATTGACTAACCGCACCGTCTTGGTTTCCATGTTTATTAGCCTCAATTCTTGTAATAGATGGGACTCTCCGCCGGATATTCCTTCCGTCGGACTAGGACCACTATTATGAGACCTCCGTAAGACCCCGTGAGCCTGGGATTCCCACCAGGACGCCGGGCATGTTGTACCCTAAAGACTTGAACCCATGACCGTGGTTTGAATTGTGTTTTGGGCCAGTTCAAATTAAACTAGTCTGTGTCCTGTAACGGCCCAAGATTGGACCGTCACATCAACGTAACGGCCATGTGTACGACCGTCAAGTTCATGTAACGGCCCTGTTATAGACCATTACAGATAAGATATTAATAAGGTTTTCTTGTTTTATCATCATGAAGCAGTTTTCAAGGTTGGCCTTGAACTGTGAGATCATGTGAAATCCTTGTTTACATCCTTGTTACCTAAAGACTCATAGTCTTTCTACTTGATGTCATTCCAATTTTGTTGGAATTTCTCTTGATCTTAGAAGTAAGTTCGTGAGCTTAACCTTGGAACTCTTGGCCATTTAATGTGATGAATGTCTAGACTAGGATCATTGATCTAAACCTTCAATGCCAACGCATCATAAAAGGCCCGGTCTGGTCCTGGGAGGAGCGCCCGAAAGTACTTGTGATGGGAATCAACTCCGAGCATGTACATTTTATTTTTGTATTTGTGTCCTTTTATTTATTTTTATATCTTGGGGAAAGTATATACGTAATTGTATGGCTTTATGAGCCAAGTTGTTATTCTCTTAGGATGTTTGGGTTTTTATGCAAATTGGTAGTAAGCTAGGGACCCCCCAACCCTTCCCCATTAGTCCACCTAAGCCATGTGGGGCTGGTCAAAGTCTTAGGTGGCCTTCTAGATGGATTGACTAGTCAATTAGACACATGGGGGGACAAATGGGTTGAAATGTCAAAGGTAGGTCACCTACCTTGTCCATGGTCAAGGGGGCGCCCCCCCCCCCCCCTTATGGGTATTTTCTATTTTTGTTAAAAAACCTATTAGAACTAATTAGTTCTATACCTTGTATACCCCTCCCAATTCTAGATCTGAGAGCATTTTGAGTCATTTTCCATTTATTATATAAGGCATGTATTTCCATTTTTTGAGAATTAATGAAGAAGAAAATTTGAATTGAGCATTGGAGCTTGGTGCGCCCCTCCCCTCTCTCCCTCTGGTTCCTTCTTCTTCCCTCTGCATTTCAGGGTGTAGACCCCTTTTATCTTAGCCCCTCTAACTCTAGATTCATCTCTGGTGCCGCCGCCGCCGCCATTCGTGCCGCCATCGAGTCGCCGCGAAGCCGCTTCCGAAGTGTTGTCCAAGGTTCTGTTTTACTGGATAGGGGTTTACTCCGGGAATTTTAGCTCCCAACTCTAACATCATTTGGAGCTTCAATTTTCAAGGTTGGTTCCTCTCTTGATTCCCAACCTCCAGTAAAATTATCCCATCATTTCACCTTCTTTTTATATTTTTATATTTTCGTGTCTTTCTGTCTTCCTGGTCTGTCCCTTTTCAGATCTGCGTAGCAGAAGCTTAGTTCCACCCCCTTTCGACCCCTTTTTGGATTTTTTTTGGAATCCCCAAATTTATTGGAGGTTCTATCCACCATCCCCATCCTCCATAATTTTTTGTCGAATTTCAAAAGCCCTCTACCTATTTTTAAAAATTATGTCTTTTCCCCAAATTCAGTTCTGTCTCTGCTGTCCAGATCCTACCCCGAGTCAGTATCAAATCCACAAAAAATCGAAACCTCCACTAACCCTTTCATAAATTATATCCCCGTTTTCCCCTCTTCGGCCTCTACAACTTTCATGAATAAATCATCTTCTGATTCGGAGGTCTACATCACGGTCAACGCCAACTCTCAAGAAAACTTAGTTCTTCGGATCTTGTGAACCAGCAGCTTGAATATTCGATAAAGGCCATCAACGTGAAATTCAAATTTCTTTCTCTGGCTATAGATCGAAGGATTTCAAGTCAGCTTTCCATTGGTAGCTCTTGTGCGTCGATCCGACATCGGGAGTGACCACAGCAGCAGATTTTGTCGGGACGCGCGGGTCTGAAACAGCAGTTCAGATCTGTGGGCAGCAACTCTGACGAGTGAAGATCGAAGCCGCCCGGCCTCCGACCGGCGAACCAGCGTACCGCCATCCCAGGGAGTGCCTCTCCAAGCGTCCCCACCACAGTAGTGCCACCCCGGTCTCACACGTCCCCTCGGACCAGCACGTGGGTCCCACGATCGTGAGTACGTGTGCCGCCGAAGCTCCACAAGAAGTTGCTTGTCAACCCGAACCCGCTACTCCCGGGTCCCATTGTGTCGCCCTTTACCTCCCTGCGTGGAGTGGGCATTCATATTCATTGCTGTAATATTTCTGTAATAACTGTTCTGGGAGTATCAGTTTGGCCGGGGTCGTCTTCCCCACGTCGAGAGCGTGGAGGTATCGTATTTGCTCACATCTCGGCATTTACTTTATTTCGTATATATTTCTTTATGCCGCTGCTAGAGTGCATGCTAGGATCGTAGCTCGTTATACTTTTTATATCACTACTGCTGCGAGAGAGAGCGAGACCGTCCCGTGACCCGATCCGGGCACGAATTTGTGAGTTGACCACCCTAGCTCTTTGCCTGTTTCTCAACCGCGCATGTCCGACGTTTCCCTCGTTAGAGAAGATCGTGAGCTTGCTTAGAGTCCGAGGATCACATATCCATTTGGAGTCGAGTAGCGTGTCCGTCCCGCATCAGTTTGGTATCAGAGCGAGCTTGAGTGTAGGGTGTCCAAAATTAAAAAAAAAGTGTCATTTACATCTAGTCATTAGTCATTGTCTAAGTCGGTCTAGGTTGCACTTGCATCCCATTAATTGGTATATCAAAAGGTGTTGTCCGAACGTTAGGCAACGCCTATCGGGAAGGCCGCACACTTGCGCGAGTGATCTTCAGATCGATTAACTCTGCCACGTACCGAGTCTTGGTTTACGTCTAGGGTCCTTAGTGTGCATTAGTTAGTGCATTCCAACCTTGCATAGTCCGTCTAGTGTCTTTTCACCGTGTGTCTGCATGTCCACTATCCGCCACCCACATGGCCGTTCCCCAAGACCATGCGTCTGAGTGGTCATCCCTGGTGGCCCGATTCAATGCCTTCATGGCCCGACCCTTGGATTTCACCCATCTCATTACTAAAGCCACTCTACCCAATAGGTCCACAACGGAACTCCATTTCACTGATAGGGAGTCGGATAATTGGGTTTCTCTTGATATCGTGGAGTCCCTCTCCAAGACGGGTGAGATTATCCACGATGGTGATTTTACTTTTGTCGAGTTCGAAAGGATGATCGGCTCTGATTTTTACTGCGATGGTGCATGGTGCAATATTGGTACGCTAGCAGGACCATGCATTATATTAGGGCGACCTTGGTTGGAAGAGAGGAGAGCGATCTTTGACCGGGATAGGAGGACCTGCACCTTATATTCACCTCACCTACCCGGCGAGTTCGTCTTCCACGACGGCATTCAGCCGCCCACCTCTTTGTCACCAACCTCCCACCCCTATCAGTCTGCTCCGCCTACGGACTCATGCTCACCACCTCTCCCGGAGCCCAACCATGTGGGTCCTAGTCATTTCTCTGATCTGTGTCCTTCACATTCCCCTACCATAGAGGACACACATACCGAGGATGTCCTACCTGGGCTCATTCTAGTGAGTTATGAGGCTGACCAAGAGTTGGTCAAGGAGTACCTTGCTAATGTTTCGGGGTTAGAGAGTGAGTCAATAGAGGGCCACGGACTGTTAGTCACCCCACTCACACCGGTCATCCTGGACCCGTCTATTTCGCCCACTTTATCCTCGGTGGATCCCGCCATCCCACTTTTACCCTTCTCTCCTACGGTAGTGCAACCACTGGAGACTACCGTACCACTGTCGACACCCTATGGTGACACAGTATGGTTTGATTTCTGCCATGCGTACGAGAGACAGTGTCCGGACTTCATTTTTATCGTGCTTTACACTAGCCGTCCGGATTATATTCCCGTCACCCATCCCCTGATCCTCCCACATTTCTATACCCGAGGACGAGTCTTCTCGAACCGGAGATGGTTGACGAGGGATGGAACTCATGGCATTAAGTTGTGGGTTATTCTTTCTTTACACTTAGTGTATGTAGACGGTGACCGTCCTCCTTATCGAGTCTTCCTTCGTATGTCCCTTGTGTTTGTGTCTCTTGTCATTCGTCGTAGTAGTACTAAGAGTGTCTAAGTTTGCCTAGGGTCATGAGTGTGCGTCTGTGTTTTGTTGTTTGTGTGGTTTGTGGTCTTTTAGGAGTCTGTATACGTCTTGTGCAAGCTCGTTGATGTCACTCGTTCGAGGAGTATGGGATCAGTTCTACATCTATGCCCGGATCTAGTCACCTACAGGGACCCAGCGGTGATTCCTAGTGAGTCTTCGAGCCGCCTCCTCCCCTTGAGAGTGACCCCACCCCGGAGTGTCCACCTCTAGCCTCGTTCCCACAGCAGCTTGTGCATATCGAGTATATATGGAATGAGCAGGTGACGATCACTTGGAGTGGAGCACACCCGCGCTACTTGGCACGGTGACGGATCCACCGGTGTACTCGAGCCATCACACCCCTTACTCGACGGGGTCGAGTTCTTCCCACCCAGGGAGAATTGATGGGAATCAACTCCGAGCATGTACATTTTATTTTTGTATTTGTGTCCTTTTATTTATTTTTATATCCTGGGGAAAGAAGATACGCAATTGTATGGCTTTATGAGCCAAGTTGTTATTCCCTTAGGATGTTTGGGTTTTTATGCAAATTTGTAGTAGGTCCAGCTAGGGGCCCCCCAGCCCTTCCCCATTGGTCCACCTAAGTCATGTGGGGCTAGTCAAAGTCTTAGGTGGCCTTCTACATTGATTGACTAGTCAATTAGACACATGGGGGGACAAATGGGTTGAAATGTCAAAGGTAGGCCACCTACCTTGTCCATGGTAAAGGGGGCGCCCCCCCCCCCCCCTTTATGGGTATTTTTTATTTTTTTAAAGAAACCTATTAGAACTAATTAGTTCTATACCTTGTATACCCCTCCCAATTCTTGATCTGAGGGAATTTTGAGTCATTTTCCATTTATTATATAAGACATGTATTTCCATTTTTTGAGAATTAATGAAGAAGAAAATTTGAATTGAGCATTGGAGCTTGGTGCGCCCCTCCCCTCTCTCCCTCTGGTTCCTTCTTCCTCCCTCTGCATTTCAGGGTGTAGACCCCCTTCTATCTTAGCAACTCTATCTCTAGATTCATCTCTGGTGCCGCCGCCGCCGTTCGTGCCGCCATCGAGCCACCGCGAAGCCGCTTCCGAAGTGCTGTCCAGGGTTCTATTTTGCTAGATAGGGGTTCACTCCGGGAATGTTAGCTCCCAAATCTGACCTCATTTGGAGCTGACATTTTCAGGGTTGGTTCCTCTCTTGATTCCCAACTTCCAGTAAAATTATCCCGTCATTTCACTTTCTTTATATATTTTTCCATTTTCGTGTCTTTCTGTCTTCCTGATCTGCCCCTTTTTAGATCTGTGTAGCAGAAGCTTAGTTCTTTCCCCTTTCGACCCATTTTTTGATTTTTTTTAGAATCTCCAAATTTATTGGAGGTTTTATCCATCATCCCCATCCTCGACAAATTTTTGTCGAATTTCAAAAGCCCTCTACCTATTTTTAGAAATTGTGTCTTTTCCCCAAATTCAGTTCTGTCTCTACTGTCCAGATCCGAGCCCGAGTCAGTATAAAATCCACAAAAAATCGAAACCTCCACTAAACATTTCATAAAGTATATCCCCGTTTTCCCCTCTTCGGCCTCTACAACTTTCATGAAGAGCTCATCTTCTGATTTGGAGGTCCACATAACGGTCAACGCCAACTCTCGGGAAAACTTAGTTCTATCCTGAGATTTCGGATCTTGTGAACCAGCAGCTTGAATATTCGATAAAGGCCATCAATGAGAAATTCAAATTTCTTTCTCCGGCTATAGATTTAAGGATTTCAAGTCAGCTTTCCATCGGTACCTCTTGTGCATCGATCCGACATCGGGAGTGACCGCAGCAGCAGATTTTGTCGGGACGCGCGGGTCTGAAACAGCAGTTCAGATCCGTGGGCAGCAACTCCGACGAGTGAAGATCGAAGCCGCCCGGCCTCCGACCGGTGAACCAGCGTACCGCCATCCCAGGGAGTGCCCCTCCAAGCATCCCCACCACAGTGGTGCCACCCCGGTCCCACACGTCCCCTCGGACCAGCACGTGGGTCCCACGATCGTGAGTACGTGTGCCGCCGAAGCTCCACAAGAAGCTGCCCGTCAACCTGAACCCGCTACTCCCGGGTCCCATTGTGTCACCCTTTACCTCCCTGCGTGGAGTGGGCATTCATATTCATTGCTGTAATATTTGTGTAATAACTGTTCCGAGAGTATCAGTTCGGCCGGGGTCATCTTCCCCACGCCGAGAGCGTGGTGGTATCGTATTCGCTCACATCTCGGCATTTGCTTTATTTCGTATATATTTCTTTATGTCGCTGCTAGAGAGCATGCTAGGATCGTAGCTCATTATACTTTTTATATCACTGCTGCTGCGAGAGAGAGCGAGACCGTCCTGTGACCCGATCCGGGCACGAATTTGTGAGTTGACCACCCTAGCTCTTTGCCGGTTTCTCAACCGCGCACGTCCGACCATTCCCTCGTTAGGGACGATCGCGAGCTTGCTTAGAGTCTGAGAATCACATATCCATTTGGAGTCGAGTCACGTGTCCGTCCCGCATCAACTTGTGCCCCGGGGAGTTTGTAATGACAAGGTGTGGCATTGCACCGAAGTGCATGACTAGCGTCATTGGTCTATGAAATTTCCACTTTTACTCAATTACTTGAAATTGCGGTGTTACATAATATGCGTGCTTGATATGGCCAATTCTATTTATCATTTCTTGACATGAAAAGTTCTTGTTATACTTGTGTTTACTCTTTACTTGAAAGCTCATGTTCTTTTTCCTATATATCTCTTGTCATTTATTTATCATCGCTTTTGTTATAATGTTATTCATAAATGGTTAATCACTTTAATTATGTCTGATGAAGAGATATAAAATCCTACTAAGCTTTGCTCACCCTGTTCCAATCCTTTTTAGGTAGCTCGGATGAGGACGTGCGTTCCGATGGGGACAGGAATGAGTGATTCAAGGAGCGAGCCATTTAGAGTTTATGTTCAAGTCAAGTTTGGATTAGTTGTTATCTAGAGTTGTTGTATTTTCCATTAATGAGATAGAAGTCCACAAGGAGTCGGGTGTAATTGAATACTTTCTCTTATTATTATTAATAAAGATGGGTTAATTATTTCTTTATTATTTAGCTTGATGGTTTAGTCTCTTGTGGCAATGTATGCTCTGATTGACATGATTGATATAAACTGCTACGTTTCAATTTTACGCATCGGGGCGTGACAGTTTTTGTGGTATCAGAGCTTAGGTTTTCTTTAGACCCTAGGTTGCTAGTAGTGTTATAGAACCTTTAACATTAGTAAAGTCAGAATCCGACCCAGTGAGTTGGGTAGAAACTTGGGCTAAGATTAGTTAATTAATTAACTACAAGAAGATAGATTCATTAGAACGTTCTTAATCACTTTTCTTATGCTGTAGGAATTTTCCGTGATGGCGACAGAACGCGCTCAATGGCGACACATGCAATGTACCGTGCAGGGCCTGACCCAGGCCTTACAGCAAGTTGCCCAAGGCGGCGGACAACAAGGAGTAGGCAATCTACATCGGAACTTTCAAGGCATGAATCCCCTGCGTTTCAGTGGATCTCCGGACCCAGATGAGGCTGAGAGCTGGTTGAAGGAGACGGAGAGGATCTTCAGGGTTATGCAGTGCGGAGATCAGGATCGCGTCCTGTTAGCGACTTTCCAGTTAGAATGCGATGCTCATACTTGGTGGGAAGCTGTGGAAGCCACGCTTGGGAATAGGCGTGCCACGTGGAACGAGTTCAAGGAGTTTTTCAATAGCAAGTATTTCTCAGATCGAGTACAGGAGAAGAAGGCGGCCAAGTTTGCTGCTTTGAAACAAAGAAACTTGTCGGTTGCGGAATATGAAGCGTAGTTTTCCAGATTATGTAAGTATGCCCCACACTTGGTGTCCACTGAGAAAATGAAGGCTAAAGATTTTTGAATGGTTTGAAGCTTCAGTACATCAATAAATTGGCACCCTTGGAAATTCATATCTATGCTGAGATTGTAAGAAAAGCACAAGTTTTAGAGGACACGATGGAAATGACTGACCGGATCAGATGTCGGGATAAGAAGAAGGAACAGACTACCAGTTCCGGGAACTTCAGACCCGATAATGGTCAGAAGAGGCCCAATGGTGGGCCGAGTTTTTCTAAAAACAAGAAACCGAAGGAAGGCGAGAAGAAGGTTGGACCAGTTGTGCCGTCTAAGGCAGTTTGTAAGTACTGTGACCGTCCAGGTCACAAGATGGAAGAGTGTTGGCGCAAGTTAGGCGCTTGCTTAAGGTGTGGTAGCAGGGACCATCGAATTCCAGAATGTCCCCTTATTAATGAACCGGCAGCATCTGATAAGTCGCAAGGAAGTTCCAAGCGGCAATACAGGCTCCAAGCTCTCCAGGAGACAGAGACCGAGAACCAGACTACCGAGGAAGGAGGTATTGTCGAAGGTACTCTTACTATTCTTTCCAAGCCAGCATTCATACTTTTCGACACTAGAGCCACTCATTATTTTATATCTCTGAAATTTGCTAAGACTTTATATGTGAAACCGGTGTTATTGGATTCTCACCTTACGATATCCACCCCTATTGGTTCGGGATCCGAGATTAAATACTATTACCCTTCTAGTAAAGTTTTGATCAATGGTTGTAATTTATATGCTGATCTAGTATGCATGAAGATAAAAGATTATGATGTAATCTTAGGGGCTGATTGGGTATCTAAGCATGGTGCTAGTGTTCATTGTAAGTCAGGAGTAGTGTCTTTCCCTGGACGTCCGGAGCTTTCTTTCTCTGGCTCTAGGCTATCCAAGACCGTGCCACTTATTTCGACACTTCGGGCAGATAAGTTGTTAAGAAAGGGGTGTCCAGCATTCTTGGCTTTAATTTCTTTAACTGAGAAGAAGGAAGTGGAGTTGAAGAATATCCCTATTATTCAAGATTTTTCGGAGGTATTTCCAGATGAATTGCCAGGTCTTCCCCCTGAAAGGGAGGTGGTTTTCTCTATTGACCTGATTCCTAGCGCCTCGCCTGTTTCGAGAGCCCCCTACCGTATGTCCCCTACTGAGTTAAGAGAACTGAAGATGCAGTTGTTAGACTTGCTAGAAAGAGGGTTCATTCATCCGAGTACTTCCCCGTGGGGTGCTCCTGTTCTTTTTGTAAGGAAGAAAGATGGTTCTTTAAGGCTGTGTATCGATTATCGTCAGTTGAATCAGCTCACTGTGAAGAACAAGTACCCATTACCAAGGATCGATGAATTATTTGATTAGATATCTGGAGCCCAGTATTTCTCAAAGATCGATCTTAGATCTAGGTATCATCAGTTGAGGATAAAAGATGAAGATATTTTTAAGACGGCATTTCGTAGCCAGTATGGGCATTTTGAATTTGTGGTGATGCCATTTGGACTAACAAATACTCCTGCAGCTTTTATGCAGCTAATGAATAGTGTGTTTCGGCCCTACTTGGATCAGTGGGTCGTGGTATTTATCGATGATATTCTGATATATTCAAGAAGCAAGGAGGAGCATGAACAGCACTTGAGAATGGCATTGCAAATATTAAAAGAGCATTAGCTATACGTCAAGTTTAGTAAATGTGAGTTCTGGTTGCAAGAGGTATCTTTTCCGGGGCACATTATTTCTAAAGAGGGAATCGCAGTAGACTCTTCGAAAGTTGAGGCTGTACGTAATTGGGAAAGACCTGTGAATGTAACTGAGATCAGAAGCTTCTTAGGGTTGGCAGGCTATTATCGAAGGTTAATTAAGGATTTCTCCAAGATTGCAGTGCCCTTGACAAGGTTAACTCGTAAGGAGAATTGTTTTAAGTGGACTGATGATTGTGAGAAGAGTTTTCAGACTTTGAAGGAGTGTTTGACCACTGCCCCAGTTTTCGCCTTACCCTTAGGTGAAGGAGGTTTTGAAGTTTATACCGATGCTTCAGGAATCTGTTTAGGTTGCGTATTGATGCAATGAGGGAAGGTGATAGCTTATTCTTCCAAGCAGTTGAGAAAACATGAAGAGAATAACCCTGTTCATGATTTGGAGTTAGTAGCTGTTGTGTTTGCTCTTAAGATATGGAGGCATTATCTTTATGGAGAAACTTTCATAGTGTACTCAGACCATAAGAGCTTGAAATATCTATTTTCTCAAAAGGAGTTGAACATGAGACAGAGAAGGTGGTTAGAGTACTTAAAGGATTTCGATTTCTCCATTGAATATCATCCCGGAAAGGGGAATGTTGTAGCAGATGCTTTAAGCAGGAAGCCGATAGCTAGACTAGCCAGTTGAATGATTCAAGAGTGGAAGTTGTTAGAACAGTTTGCCAGTTTAGATATTACAGAAAAAGAAGATCGGATCTTGGTGGCTCATGTCCAGCTTCGTTCAGAATTGCTAGCAGAAATTAAGTAGTTACAGGATAATGACCCTGTGCTCGTTGAAATTAAAGAACAGATGGCTAATCGACCAGATTTTATGTTAGCTGATCATGGGAGATTGTTGTTTCGAGGGAGAACATGTGTCCCTGATTCCATGGAAATAAAGAAGAAGATTCTTGAAGAAGCGTACAGATCTAAGTATACTATACACCCAGGAGCTACAAAGATATACAGAGATTTGAAGATGACTTTCTGGTGGCCGAACATGAAGAGGGAAGTGGCCGATTTTGTGAGCAGGTGTTTAGTATATCAACAAGTTAAAGCAGAGCATTTCAGACCTGCTGGGAAGTTAAAGCCTCCCGAAATACCACAGTGGAAGTGGGAAAGTGTCAGTATGGATTTTATTATGGGTTTACCCCGAACACGAGGAGGCCTTGATAGAATTTGGGTGATCATTGACTGATTGACAAAGTCCGCTCACTTTTTGCCCATTAAGTCAAAGTGGACCGTGGATATTTTGGCTGCCCTGTATGTAAAGGAAATAATAAGATTGCATGGAGTGCATATGTCCATCATATCTGACAGAGACCCCAGGTTTACATCTCACTTTTGGAAAGGACTGCAAGCATCATTAGGCACTCGTTTGAACTTCAGTACAGCTTTTCACCCTCAGATTGACGGACAGACTGAGAGAGCAAACCAGATTGTTGAAGACATGTTGAGAGCCTGTATAATTGATTTTGGAGGCAGTTGGCATGAACATTTACCTTTGATTGAATTTGCATACAATAATAGTTACCAATCCAGCATTCAGATGGCACCGTTTGAGGCCTTGTATGGCAGGAGTTGTAGATCCCCTCTTTGTTGGGAAGAAATTGGCGAAAAGCAATGGCTCGGGCCAGATCTTATCTCAGAATCGTCAAAGAACATCCAAGTTATCAGAGATCGTTTGAAGGTCGCCCAGTCTAGACAAAAGTGCTATGCAGATAATAGAAGAAGGGAGCTAGAATTTCAGATTGGAGATCATGTATTTCTGAAAGTATCACCATCAAGAGAATTAGAAGATTTGAAATTCGAGGCAAGTTAAGCCCAAGGTTTGTTGGTCCATTTGAGATTTTAGAAAGGTAGGCGAAGTTGCCTATAGATTGGCCCTACCACCGCAGTTAGCTGGTATTCATGATGTGTTCCATGTATCTATGCTTCGGAAGTATGTGTATGACCCTTCGCACATTATCCAACATGTTGATTTGGAATTGAAGAAGGACTTATCTTATGAAGAGAAGCCTATCAAGATATTGGACTTCAAGCAACAGCAACTCAGGAATCGATCCATTCTGATGGTCAAGGTCCAGTGGAGTCGGCGTGGAGCTGAGGAAGCAACATGGGAATCTGAGGATGCGATCAGGAAATTATATCCTGAAATTATTTTAAGGTTGGTTGTTAGCGGATTCGGTGAATTTGGGGACCAAATTCCTTAAAGGGGGGAGGGTGTAGCACCCTGTCTTTTTCTACTATAATATTTTCATATAAATTCATTATTTATTGGCTCAACTTTTAAAGAAATTATTAAAATTCTGGAAAAATATGAATCTAGTGTAAAATTGAATTTGTAATAACTTTGTCTTCAGGTAAGATGCCAAAATAAAATACGTGTAGGCCCAATTTCATGTTTTTAGGAGTTTCTCGTGGGTTAGAAGACCTAGTTTAACCATCGCAATTTGGGCCCAATTCTAGCCCAATTATGCTCCGATTCGAGCCAAACCCTAACCCATTGATAGGTCTTTGCTTTCTCATCGAAAACCCTAAGTCTAGATGCCTCTACCGGCGGCGGCGACGGTGGCGGTGGATTAGAACATTATCCGAAGTTTTCGCCGGAGTTTCTTCTTAGGACTCTTCAACCAAATTCGATCTCTAGGAGTCCCTATAGGTTCTATTTATAGAGGGCTTTCGACACCCTAGAACCCTATTTGCACCAGCATCAGGCGGCGTGACCGATCGTGACCGGAGGAGGGGGAATTTGGGCGTTCTAGGAGCGGTACCTAGGGTTCCGGCGACCCCTCTTCTTCGTCCTTCTTTCCTTCAAGCAAAGGTAGGTGTCTCTCAGGCCAAACAGAAATATAATAATACCATATTGTGCGTCTCCATGAGCTCTTTCGTTTGATACCTAATTGCCCAATTTTCGTTCATCATGCTGTTTGAATTTCATGTTTTACTCTGAGGTGTATCAAAAGGGCAACTTTCATGATTATTAGTTAAAGATTGAATCTTGTTGTGTTAGATCTAAATCAAAGCATGCTATTTTATACGAATTTTTATGCTCTTTCGAATGGTAGCGTTTTCCCTAATTTTTATTCATTCTATCATGAGCAATCGAAGTTTTAGTGTAACATGTCGAAGTTCATCGTCGACGGGTTCCAGGTCATGTGATGTATCTTTCAGAGGCCGTTACAGCCTGACGGCCACACGACAGACCGTCACATGAGCCTGACGGTCCCACGACAGACCGTCACATGCCCCTGTGTTTTAAAATTTTGAAATTTTAATCTATTTATTTTCTGGTACGTAACGCACCTACTATAGAGCGTTACATGCTTGCAACACCCCTTCTTTAGACCGTCACGTTCTCCTGACAGTGTTTTAAACTATTGATTATGCATTCTTAAAACCAGAAACTTACTATGTTAGTATGATATCTTGATCTATAAGCAAGGCAGAACGTGATGTTAATATTGTATTATGATCATAAACATTGATTTTTCATTGATCTACATGAAAGATGTTTAGAAAATCCTAAGTTGAATGATCATGAAGAATTTGATAAAAACCCTTAGTTAACACTTGTATAAATTTTGATTTATGTAACATATATATATTTGATCTTAGCTTTATTGTTTGACAGTCATGCCACTCCGGTGGGATTGACTGACCGCACCGTCTTGGTTTCCGTGTTTATTAGCCTCAATTCTTGTAAAAGATGAGACTCTCCGCCAGATATTCCTTCCGTCGGATTAGGACCACTATTATGAGACCTCCGTAAGACCCCGTGAGCCTAGGATTCCCACTAGGACGCCGGCCAGGTTGTACCCTAAAGACCTGAACCCATGAACGTGGTTTGAATTGTGTTTTGGGCCAGTTCAAATTAAACCGGCCTGTGTCCTGTAACGGCCCAAGATTGGACCATCACATCAACATAACGGCCATGTGTACGACCGTCAAGTTCATGTAACGGCCCTGTTATAGACCGTTACAGATAAGATATTAACAAGGTTTTCGTGTTTTATCATCGTGAAGCAGTTATCAAGGTTGGCCTTGAACTGTGAGATCATGTGAAATCCTTGTTTACATCCTTGTTACCTAAAGACTCATAGTCTTTCTACTTGATGTCATTCCAATTTGTTAGAATTTCTCTTGATCTTAGAAGTAAGTTCGTGAGCTTAACCTTGGAACTCTTGGCCATTTAATGTGATGAATGTCTAGATTAGGATCATTGATCCAAACCTTCAATGCCAACGCATCATAAAGGGCCCGGTCTGGTCCTGGGAGGAGCGCCCGAAAGTACTTGTGCCCTGGGGAGTTTGTAATGACAAGGTATGGCATTGCACCGAAGTGCATGACTAGCATGATTGGTCTATGACATTTCCACTTTTACTCAATTACTTGAAATTCCTGTGTGACATAATATGCGTGCTTGATATGGCCAATTCTATTTATCATTTCATGACATGAAAAGTTCTTGTTATACTTGTGTTTACTCTTTACTTGAAAGCTCATGTTCTTTTTCCTATCTATCTCTTGTCATTTATTTATCATCGCTTTTGTTATAACGTTATTCATAAATGGTTAATCACTTTAATTATGCCTGATGATAGAGATATAAAATCTTACTGAGCTTTGCTCACCCCTTTCCAATCCTTTTCAGGTAGCTCGGATGAGGACATGCGTTCCGATGGGGACGGGAACGAGTGATTCAAGGAGCGAGCCATTTAGAGTTTATGTTCAAGTCAATTTTGGATTAGTTGTTGTCTAGAGTTGTTGTATTTTCCATTAATGAGATAGAAGTCCACAAGGAGTCGGATGTAATTGAATACTTTCTCTTATTATTATTAATAAAGATGGGTTAATTGTTTCCTTATTTTTTAGCTTGATGGTTTAGTCTCTTGTGGCAATGTATGCTCTGATTGACATGATTGATATAAACTGCTACGTTCCGATTTTCCGCATCGGGACGTGACAGTGTAGGCGTCGCCCTACGCATGTGTGTTGGAGTTGTACTCCGTGTGTGTGTGGGGATTTATCCCTGTGTGTGTTGGAGCGTCGTCTCCGTGTTGGGGATTTATCCCCGAGTGAAGCCTCACCGAGTTTGGTGAGGGGTGGACGTAGGGAGCCCGTCGTAGTCCCGAACCACCTTAAAAATTCTGTGTCTTGTGGTTTACTTTTGTGGATGCATGCTTAATTGTTTATATTGGTTGAATGTTCGTGTGTGAACGGTGAGATTGAGAGAACTAAGTTTACATTGCTTAGTCTAATTGCTTCAATCTCATTCAAAGTTGTAAATTCCGTTGTGTTAGTTTTAATTTACCATCGATCTGGGGGACAATTCAACCCCCCCTTCTTGTCTACTCACCTACCCAGGGACCCAACATACTGCATGGGAGAATGAGTAGCAATTACAACAAGATGCAAAGTGCACACCACTATTTTGAATCTGACTATCAGTTGGCACTGCATGATTGAGGACTTTCCAATAAAATAATGATGCTCGGGGTAGGAATTTGTTGTGCCACAGCTTGATAACTGGAGATCCATTTATTTGTCCTTTGATGTAACTGTAAGTAGACTTGGTGTCAAAATTTCCAGATTTAGTGAGAGACCATATAGGGATGTCATCCCCATCTTGTATGATAAATCTGCTAATTTCAGACCTCAAGTTGCTATCTTCAATAACTTGCCATACTGGGTGTTGACAATCTGCCAGGGCAGCTTGAATTGAACCGTCTTCAGGCATATATATATTTTGGAAGGAAGAAAGTTCTGACAGAGGCTTGTCTTTGAACCAGACATCATTGAGAAAACTAGTGTTAGTGCCATTATTGACAATCTTCCGCATACCTGACATCAAGACTGATCGAGCTTTATCAAAATCTCTAGCTTTGATACCAGTTGGGAAAGGAATTTTACAATCTGAGATGTGCTAACTTTGAATGTATTTACTTCTTGTAAATTTTACCCATAAAGAATTGCTATGTAAAGAGGACCACAGTTGCTTGATATAGAAGCACAGTTGGATGTCCCCTAATCTGCGGATGCCCAGACCGCCTTCAGATGTGGATCGACAGACTTTGTCCCAAGAAACCCAGTGTTTCCTATGAGATGTTTACAGCCCTTGCCATAGAAAGTTGGCACAAATTTTCTCCACTTGTTTGAGAATTGAGTATGGAATAGCAGCTGCACTAGCTGAATATATTGGGATTGAGGAAAGAACTGTCCTGATGAGTGTAACTCTGCCAGCCTGTGATAAAAATTTGCTTTGCCATCCAGCAAGTTTGGCATTGACATTATCCAGTAAATATCTGAAATGAGGTATTTTGATTTTGCCTTTGAAGAGGGGGATTCCCAAATAGTTAATGCTTCCAGTTCTATGCAGAAATCCAGTAAGCTGACATATTCGATCAATAGCTTGAAGTGGCATTGCTTTGGATGTCAGAAATGAGCTTTTATTTGTGTTAATCCGTTGTCTAGAAGACTCCTCATATCTCCTCAGAAATTTAATCAAGGATTTGATAGATGAAAGACCACCATTCATGAATATTATAGAATCATCAGCATATAAAATGTGAGAAATGGGCATAGCATTGCGAGGTAAGTGATAGAATGTGCAAAATAAAACATTGAGTGCAAAATATATGGACTTGATAAGAGTAAGGAGATAAGGCTCAGAACAACATGACATAATGTAATCACATGGATCATGTTCCATCATATTAGTTGGGGGTTATCGTTAGGCCATCCAACCAAACATCATTGTCTCGTGTATACCTGACAAGACCGAGAGTTTGACATTGGGAAGGAGTTTAATACCAATATTGAACAATGGGAGCACTTGAATAATGGGAAGGAGTTGTCTCCACTGTCACACACACACAAATACAAAGGCAGTCTCCACTGTCACACACACTGAACACACACACAAGGGCTGGACACACGCGCACACACACACATTCACCAAGGCTGTCTCCACTGTCACACGCACACACACACACACACACACTGGGGATGTCTCCACTGCATGTCACACACACACACACACACACACACACACACACTGGCTATCTGCACTGCATGCACCTACGCACACACACACACACATAAGTTGGCGAATGAGTTAATCTTGTTTCCAATGAGTTGATGGCTTCATCTGACTCCACAAATAGTGTCCCTTCTATTGCCCGAATCTAAAACTATCCTTTGGACAGGGTTTATGTATCTGGTTTTTCTTTCATATTCATTAACATAAGATTCATCATCAGCATTTGATCGTGCTTTTTAACCTGAACCGAGAGTAAGAATCCGATGACTGGGAAAACAAAACTATAGTGATCATCATATGTCGTTACCTTCAAAACTCTAATTGTGGAAAAGAACACAACCAAGAAAAGCTTGGCAAGTTTATCTTACATGAAATTCTACACGCTTACTTTCTTGAATTCTAAATCAAAATGGTATATTGGTAGAGTAGCAAGGGCTTTAATCCACAACCCGATGGCTGACTCATCGGCATTAACTGAGAAGATAATAGAGCTCAGAATAAGGCAAGATATTGGGCAGCCTAGAACTGATTATCAGGGCACTGTGTAAGGGAGTTCAATATCTCAATGAAATCGAGGACTCTATGGTGGCTAGTTTCCAGTGGGGATCCAAGGAAGGTGCAGTGGCCGAAGAAAACATGAGCCATATGCTTTGAGGTCTGTGATGTGGTCCTGAGGGCAGCAACATCAGGGCAAGCATTCCACCTGTGTGTTTTTGAGTATCCACATGTTGTTTGACAATAGCACCACCAAATTTAAATTTCAATAAAATAATCTTCAAAGGTAATAATAAAATTTTTGAATTAAAAAAGCACAGCAACTCTTAAATTATGAAAAGAGATATGACATACAATTCCCTATAAATTTCATAGCACACACTCGGCTATTTTAAATTAAAAGAAACTAGCTCGTGCATTCATAGCACACACTCGGCTGTGATAAAATACGGGAAACTCATGTGGCATCACAGCACACACTCGGCTGTTTTAAAATCATAGAAACTCATGCGACATCACAACACACACTCGGCTGTTTAAAATAAATGAAACTCATGCGGCATCACAGCACACACTCGACTGTTTTAAAATAAAAGGAACTCATGCATTCACAACACATTCACATTCACCACAATCTAACAAAAGATATGAGAATGGATATATACCGTTGACATTTCTTCCACCCACTTGAAGAACCCACGATATGGACTTCCCAGCCTGCACAAACATAAAAGATAAAATAGGATAATGTACAGTTGATAAGGAAGGCATAAACAATAACACTAATGAAAATGATGGTCACACACATACCTTAGATTCTGGGCATACATAAAATACTTTCCCTTTATTTTTACTCGTATTTGAGGTACGCCTTCTACACGGGCCTTTGCCACAGGGACATATTAATAATTCATCCACCCACATGAAGAATCGACATGCCTTATCATTCCCAAGCTGTGAGCATGTATATAAGAGAAAATGACATAGATAACAAAAACACACATGCATATATGTTGCTAAGTAAGAATAACATACCCCAAGTGGGCAGCAATAATAGGGACATTGTGGATTACTACTGCTACGAGATAACTTGATAAGACATTCCCCATTGCCACATTCACATTGAATACGATCATATTTACCATGACCCATATGTTTTGAATCCATTTTCACGATACCCTGAAACATAATTATGCACATTGAATATAGTGATTTGTAATGGGTGATGGTATTGGGCTCAGATGGACATCATTCATTCGTTTAGATTCCTTAAAGTACAAATGCTACAGTCACATTCCATATCACCTGCAGTAAATCCCATCATAAGAAGGGGTAGACCTTAGGCCGCCAAACCTACTATATGTGTGAAGTACAAACATGGATATTGAATGAGATGCCCCCACAGTACTCCTCATCACATGTATGCTCCTTCCCATCATCATTGCCTATCATGTTAGGGACAATAATAGTCAACCTGTAAAATCAAATATGTTAAGTACAGATACTAGAGCAAATACGTTAGGTATAGATATACGAGTAAATATGAACACACTACATCTATGATAACAGATAAAAGACCAAGTCTAAAGTGTGCACACAAAAATAAACATCTAAGCTATGTGTAGTGTAGCAGCCTGAAGTCCCTTTGTAAGTGTCATGTGAGCCAGGCTGCTTCAAAAAATTATGTGAGTGTTGAATATGTCAACCGAGGATATAGTTAAAGTGTATCTCATGTTCATCAGACCAAGAATACCCCATATCTATGAAATAGTTAAGGAAATTAGAGGAACATATTAAACCGACATCGTTAAAAGTGTACAAAGAATTAAAGTGCCAGAGTAGTGTGTTATGACATTATTACAACATGTAAATTGTCCAAGTACAAAACATTATAAATGATCTAGACATTATTACAACAGGTAAATTATCCAAGTACAAAACATTTTAAATGATCCATTTCATAATTGCATGGGAAGAATGTCAACCATCATTTTCGGCTTCCATTTGACGATGCCTGCAAAGTGGAAGATGTAGGTTAAATGCAAACTTCAATGATGCAATCAATAACATGAGACAGTTGTTCACCCAAAGTAGGAGCCTTAGTAAGTACCCTCGTGTGTTATGGTGGACCCATAGTCGAGTGGCCACGCGGTCTCGAAGTCTCTCCCCTCTAGTAACTTCCCTCCTATTAACATTGTCTTCTTCATCTACCTCCTCATCTCCGGCTACATTGACGTCATCTTCGGCTTGTTGGAAAATTTGATCAAGCCCTTGCTCCTTTCTAATGAAGTTATGGAGTACACAACAGGCCATTGGAATCCTGGCTTATGTCTTCATTGGATAACTGCGACGCTTCACTAGAATTGTGAAACGTGACTTCAGGACACCGAAGGCACGCTCAACACAATTGCGTAGTTGAGCGTGCCTATGGTTAAGCAAGTCTTTCTTGTCTCTGTGTGTAAGCCTAGTCCTATCAGATATGTACTCCGATAGATGATATCTTATGCCACGATATGGTGCCAAGAAATGGGGGGTGTTTGCATACCCTGCATCGACCAAGAAATATTTCCCTACGACAAGGAAAGTGTGGAATGCTGAGCATGTTAAATAATGTAAGTATATCAACTCACACACATTTACCTTCTGGTACAGTAAATCCACCTTTCTCGATAGCCCACCTCAAGACCTTCATATCTACAGCTGATCCTTCCCAACCCACAATGATATGACTAAATAATAGATCAAAATTGACACACCCCATGACATTCTGAGATGTTTCACCTTTTCAATTTCGATAACGAGGGTGATCAACTATCGGCACTTTTGTAGAGATATGCGTACCATCAATTGCACCCAGTGCATTCTAATCACATAGGACAAATTTCACGAACAACAATTAATAAAGCATATGAGAGAGGAAATTAACCAAGACATAGGCAGTTGATAACATGAATATATTGCACATCACCTTAAAGAAAGGGTAGAACTTTGGGTCATGGCAAATTTTTCGATGCGGGAGATCATCAGTAGTGGTCATTTTAATATAGTCGTGACGTATAGATAACACTGCCATGAGTACATTGTTGAAATGTTGGTTAATCGTCTCTCCTGAATGTTGGAACCATTCTCTGAGTAACCTATTACCAATCCCATGGCCAACCTCTAGAAGGAAGATAGCTAATTGCTCAATGGCCGACATATTCTTGGTATCATTCAGTACACCTCTTTCTATCAATGTATCTCTTAATCTTAAGAAAAGATGAGGATACACACGAAAACTAAAGTATGATCTACCCACATGACCAGCCATTAACTCTTTAACCCACCTATGACCTCGACCAACATCTGTGTGCATTGGAGTCCTAGGTATAGGTGTGTGGGAAGACAACATTTGAAAGACAACAACATGTTCAACTTCCTCCCAATATTCCTCTTCCTCTTGCAAAAACTTCATAAAGAGGTCAAGTGAAGGACCAGTCTCAACGGGTTGTGAATTCATAGCTAATGCAAAAGTTGAATTTCCTATATATGATTAAATAAAAGAACATTAAACTACGCATGAGCATGTGATAAGGCAATTAATGAAAATGAAGCATGTAAAATATGTTCACATCTAATTACATGAGAAAATTACAATAGTAAATAACAATATTGAAAATTGCACATTTAATTAAGAACTGGAAAAAAGGATATGAAGGTATCAGTAGTAGCCTAGGCGACTTAATATCCAACAAAGCCGCAAGTCTTCTGGCAGGGCTACGAAGATGGAACGATCCTCGACAGATCTAACAACATCAATAGCTCTATACAAATCTTGCTCAGGAAGTCCAGGCAACTTGATAAGTATGCCAACAGCCTCATTCATTGGCGGCGTGGCTTGTGTCTTCTGTAATTGGAGCATCTCTCGGCCCAATGTTAACCTCTCATGACCTAGGGCTACTAACTTGTCAATTGATTCGCCGTTACCCTGTGAAGCCCGTCTCCTCTTCCTAGTAACATTACTAGAGGGAATGTTTGTGGGTGTAGCGAGAGGATCCGTGGTTGCCTCTGTATTCGGAGTTGACATTTGTGATGGTTGGTGAATATTTTCAGCTGTTTCAGAGTCATTCAAGATAGAGCTAACATTAAAATCCAACCCTGATTCATCGTGGTCAACCCGTTGTTTCTCATCTCCATCACTACCACGTGTGTCAAGATAGGATGTGCCTTCATTATTGGCAGCCAAGTCACCTCTCGACATGGAAGTGGTGCAAATCAAATCCATTTGGTCAAAGACTATGAAAGGCTTTTCTTGAATTGCTCTGTACTCCTTGTTGATCTGATATTCATGCCAAGATTTTATTAATATAATAATAGGTAAAATTAACAATTCAACGTGCAAATCAATAGTTACCTACCGCAGTGAGATCATCCCAAGTTTCCTCTACACCTGGGACTGGCATTTTTTTTCTCGTCATCCCAACCCCAACCTGAACGGTTCTTTATAACCATAATTAAATAGTACCTCTTCTTCAAATTTTTAAAACAATTTTTTAAATTTTCTAATGAATGTCCTAACTTTGTCATTTCATTGAATTTTTTCACCGTATCTCTCCATGCCTCCTTTGTAAAGTTTCCATTGGCAAAACCGTCATTTCTGACACGGTGCACGGCAAGCAGATCGACAAAACACAAGTCTGCCTCATTACTCCAATTGGCCACCCTACTTTTACCATCCTTTGATCCACTCATAATTTTAAGAACAACATAATTTAATCAATAACACACAAAAGCTGAGGGCATATTAACAATAATATTTAGATGCACTGCCCTATTATTAGATATGAACAACACAAACAACTATAAAGATATGGTTGACAAATGCATATTAAAAATCAACTACAGTCACATGCTACTAGGTTACCTGGGGGGAAAGGAGCAGGTAACACACCGAGGGGGAGGAGCAGGTAACACACTGAGGGAGGGGAGGAGCAAGTAACACACCAAGGGAGGGAAGGAGCAATCTACATAATTGTCAAATAATTTCTTAGATGGGACTGAAAATGAAATTGTGTGAGATAATATTTAATTTAGAACAAACACATTTGATGACAGGTTAACAGCCAATAAAAACCACATGCAGTGGAGACGGCCAGGGTGTGTGTCTGTGTGTATAGTGTGTGTGACAGTGGAGACAACCTCTCTCTCTCTCTCTCTCTCTCTCTCTCTCTCTCTCTCTCTCTCTCTCTCTCTCTCTCTCTCTCTCTGTGTGTGTGTGTGTGTGTGTGTGTGTGTGTGTGTGTGTGTGTGTGTGTGTGTGTTCAGCCTTTGTGTGTGTGGTGAGGGGAGACAGATTATATGTGTGTGGGGGGGTTAGTGAAGACAGATTGTAACTCATCTGTGTGTGTTTGTGTGTGTGTGTGTGTGCATGCAGTGGAGACAGCCAGGGTGTGTGTGTGCTCAGTGTGTGTGATAGTGGAGACAACTTTAATAAAAAAATTTTAGAACCCTTCCATAAAATGATCAGCCAAAAAAGATACAATGGCGATGGTGTTTCAAAGGACGTTTGGTAGGTTTCAAAGGTACAATGTATAGAAGGATGTATTATGGTAACAGCCAATGCTAACAGCCAATAAATAACTCGTGTGTGTGTGTGTATTTGATGATAGATTAAAAAACACATTTGATGATAGATTAATGAGTTAGAAGATTGTAGGGACTTTTTAACAAGTAGTTGTACTCGAAGGATTGAAATGTAATACCTCTATTTGTAGAGATTAAAAGTAAAAAATCTCATAATACCATATCTAATCTTGGACTACAAAAAAAAAGTGGATAATTTGCTGAGGGAGATATTCTTCCGGAGTGTATATATATATATATATATATATATATATATACACACACACAAAGAGTAGAAATTAAGGCTCTGACAATTAGAAAACGCATACAATCCAGCTATGTATAGCGACATTCCCTGTAAAGGATGGAAATCTGCAGATTCCATGAGATTAAATAACTCGGATGTTCTGCTCATAGTGGCACCCGCCCATAAAAACACATTGGATGATAGATTAACAACCAATAAACACCACAAACAATAGGTATTTACTGCATACCAAGGAATGCTAAAAACATGATAGGGGAGGAGCAATACATATGGTGAGTCAAGATATTACATGAATGAAAAAATAAGGAAAAAATGCTCTTACCTCGGTACAGATTGTATACCTTTCTCTTGGCTGCAGAATGAGCACTTCAGTTGGCAAGCGAGGAGACGATGGGAGCCGCCTGGAAGGGCTTTTGAGGATGGCGCGATCGATCGGGAAGACAAGCGTAGGCGACAGCAGACGCCGGGAGGCAACAGCAGATGACCGCAGGCGACAGCAAACGAGCGAGCAGACAATAGCAGACGGCGACAGCAGGCGAGCACTGGAGAGGGAAGAGGTGAGAGTATAGGAAGAGGAATGAGGATTTCTCCGGAGAGGGAAGGAGCAGGGGCACGATCGTGAAGATCGAGGGTGGAAGGAGCGAGGGTGCAGAGACGGGTGCACCGGACAGGGAGAAGGAGCGCCTGCAGCGGCGATCGACATAGGAGAAGGAGCGCCTGCAGCGAGGGTTCGGAGAGGGGTAGCACCTGCAGAGGGGCACGATCGACAGAGTGGAGGTGAGGAGAGAGAGACGAAAATGGGGTTAAGAGATGAGAATATCTCATTCCACCATTTCAGTGGAATGAGATATTCTCATTCCCAACCCCATTTTCGGGGATATACCCAAAACACTTAACCCAGGATATCCCAGCCATTTTTTGTTGTACCAAATGCATAATAAGGTTTGATTGGGGATATCCCCCTCCTATCCCTCTACCAAATGACACCTACAAGAACAAGTTCATGAAGCTGTATATGAAGATCTGAAAGTCAGATCTGAAGACTGCTCAACACACTCAAGGATGGCAACAAGGCTTCTTCTTTAAGTGCTCATGGCTCTCTTCTTTTTCTTCACAGCACTGGACTGGGTCAGGCCAAGTGTTGGGCTGCTCCTCTTTTCTCTTCTCCTTCTCTCAGATTTTTCTTCTAGAGCTTAGGCTCTCTCTAGCTCTTTTAGCTCTCTTCTTCTCCAGGGAAGCAGCAGCCTTCTTCAGTCAGGAGCTTCATATTTATAGGAAGAGGAGGGTAGAAAGTTTTCCCTCCAAGAATATGCAATTAGATTGGTGAGAATAAAAATGAAGTTCTTGTCCACAAACCTTTTCCCTTGCAGTTTCGATTGGTCCAGCATATATAGGAGAGCATGGTCAAAACCTATTTCCAGACCGCAACCTGATTGGCCCAGGAGAAAAGGAAGATTTCTTATCTTCAGCCCTTGTTAGATATGTACTTTGATTGGCCCATGGCAAAAGAAATCTTTGTCTGAAATCCCTTTTTGAAATCAGCCTTCTTATTGGTTTAGGACAGAAAAGGACGGTCCTCTATCCTAGGTACTTTTCGGGGATTAAACCTGATTGGTTGACTGCAAAACCAAGGACATTAGGAAAAGTGACTTTTTTTAAATCTGTTATCTAACAGATCCTTGTCACAAAAAGGTTTTGTGACTTCCTCATGATGAATAGGACAGTTCTCTGTCCTAGGACCTTCTTTTCAGACCTTGAGACGCGAGTCCAGGTGCCAAAGACGCTGAACTGGAGTTGACAGACATGTGATTATTTAAGTTGTCACGGGTTGATTCTGAAGAAACTCTTCATGTGCGTCGACGTAGTTGGTCCATTGCGTCGATGCAGCTTCCAGTCTTCTTGAGCTGCCACGAGCTAGTCGCGTAGTGCGTCGACGTAGCATGTAAAATTGCGTCCAAAGCGGTTTCTATGAGAAGCCCCTGTGTCGACCTACTATAAAAATAGTGTTGACTTAATCTAAAGAATGTAGCTTGTTTGACCGGTGCTGGAACTAAACCTGCGTCGACGCCATGAGATGCTTGCGTCGACGCACTCGTTGACGTGCGCTTGAAGCTGCTTCTGAAGACTGTTCGGAGTCGACGCAATGATGAAGTGGGGTCGACGCAATGTAAAACATGACGATGGAGTCGACACAGCCTTGTTCGTTTTGGTTCTTTTCTTGGAGTCGACGCAGCCTTAAGGTTGATTGAATTTTCCTTGACTCTCTTCTATTACAAAAGGCTTGTGTCTTCCATACCTAGTCAATCTTCATTCAAACTTGGTTGGCACATAATTGGAGCTCTTTGATTCACTTGACTCGTCTGACTTCTTGAGATCTGACTTGCTCTGCAGTTGCTAAAATATGTTGACATTCTTTGACCTGAACTTAATACATGTTGACATCATCAAATCCATATTAGACTTATCAAAGAGTCATAGTTAGATATTATCAAAACCCGAGACACAACATCTATCTTCTTCAAACCGAAGAGATATCTTCTTTACTCATGTTTTAACCATTAGATCTACATATGTGAGATCCATTTATTAGTGATATTTTAGGTCAGGAAATGAGTGACAGAAAAATTTCCGGTTATTAGATAAAAGTAAATTTATCATCATTTATATAATTATATTTACAAGACATGTAAAATATGATATTTTACATCAAATCAAACTACCATGTTATTCTAAATCAGTTGATTATTTACCGAAAACAGAAACACCGCCTTCCACCAAAAGTTTTGAAAAAGGATTTTTTTAGGGTAGAGGTCATTATATAGAGAGATTTTTCTTTAAAAAAAGGTGATTTAACTATTGTGTGGATCAAAGTTGTACATCAATCTTAAATGAGATATTAATTGAATTTGACTTACCCGGTACTGCGACAAAACTTTTAACTGTTTTTGAATTTTGAGAGATGACTAATTTAATTTTTAGAATATTGGTGATGGTGATAACAAGAGAGGAAAGAATCAAGGGGTAATAGATTACAGTGGAAGACCGTGGCTGGGGTGGACGTTTGACCCGGTCGTAGTCAGATGCAAAGGATCAGAGAAAAGGAAAGACGTGGCCAATGGGAAGGGGGCATTTGATGACGGTTGTCTGTCGCATGCTGGCGAGCTACGTCCACATTGACACAGCTACTAAGAGGATGGTACTTCAACTGTAGGGCCCAAGGCACATATTTTGCAGCTTCCTTTGTGCATCTGGGAAAGTTCATGGCACACTGTAGTAGCTTTTCTCTTAATAAAGTTTTCGTTTAGGATTCTTTTTATAAAAAGATTATTCTTATAAGGTTATTAATTTGTAGAATTATCCCTCTTACTTTTATATTACTTGTGATAAACTTCTTTTACGAATATAGTGTCAAAAATATTTCTTCAGTTAACCTCCATTGAAGATTCAAAGAATATATGTTCATCAATATAACTAATTTTTTTGGATGAAAACACCCTTGAAAATAGTTATTTTGACCATTATATTGTGCCAAATTGAGAGAGAGAGAGAGAGAGAGAGTTTAGGAGAGATTAGGGTTACTTTTTATCTTTTTTTTTTCAAATTTTGTTAAATATTAATCAATATTAAATAAGAGATTTTATTGGAATACTAACCGCATGTGATGACAAAGGTGTCTTTGCAAGTATTGTGATGTATCGAGATTATTAAAAATAGTATGAAAATAAGAGAGATAATTCTACAATAAATTTGTAAAGAGGATATTTTCACAAAAATCTATTTTCTTTAAGAGTGGAAAATAGGTAGACTTACTGAACTTGGCGTACAGTTGATGGTCCCTCAATATCTGCAACGCCATCCTTAAGTGCTCCTCATGATCCTCCTTACTTTTGGAGTATATAAGAATATCGTCAATGAATACTACGACCCACTGATCTAAGTAGGGTCGGAACACACTGTTCATCAGCTACATGAAAGTTGCAGGAGCATTTGTTAGACCAAAAGGCATTACTACAAATTCAAAATGCATGTACCTGCTTCGGAACGCCATCTTAAAAATATCTTCGTCCTTGATCCTCAACTGGTGATACCCCGATCTGAGGTCAATCTTTGAGAAATACTGTGCTCTAGATATCTGATCGAATAGCTCATCGATCCTTGGCAATGGGTACTTATTCTTGACAGTAAGCTGATTCAACTAGCGATAAACAATGCACAGCCTTAACAACCCATCATTCTTCCTCACAAATAGAATAGGAGCTCCCTAAGAGGAAGTACTAGGACGAATGAAACTTTTTTCTAGCAACTCCAGTAATTACTCTTTCAACTCCTTTAACTCCGCAGGAGACATATGATACGGAGCCTTTGAAACTGGTGTCGCGCCCGGAGCTAAATCAATAGAGAAAATGACCTCCCTCTCAAGAGGAAGGCCTGGCAGATCTTCGGGAAACACATTCGGAAAGCCTCGGACAACAGGAATGTCCTTCAACCCTAACTCCTTCTTATCAGTCAAAGTAACAAAGGCCAAGAATGCCTGACACCCATTCCTTAATAACTTATCAGCCCGCAGTGCTGAAATGAGTGGCACGGACTTAGGATGCCTATAACCAGAGAAGGAAAGCTCGGGGAGCATAGAAAAAGACATCGATCTAGGCTTGCAATGAACGCTAGCTTCATGTCTAGCTAACCAATCTGCTCCTAGGATTACATCATAGTCCTTCATCTCCATACATACTAGATCAGCATACATATTATGACCATTAACTAGAACCTCACTAGAGGGATAGAAGTATTTGATTTCTGACCTCGAACTAATAGGGGTTGAAATGATGAGGTGAGAGTTCAACAACACAGGTTTCACAGATATAGATTTAGCAAAATTCTAAGAGATAAATGAATGAGTAGCTCCGGTGTCGAAAAGAATGAATGCTGGCTTGGCAAGAATAGCCAGGGTACCTTCGACAATACCACCCTCCTCGGTGGCATCAGTTTCTGCTTCCTGAAGGGCTTGGAGCCTGCCCTGCCATTTTTGACTCCCTTGCGGCTTCTTTGGTGGAGCTTGATCAGAAAAGAGGGGACACTCAGGGATCTGGTGGTCCCTGCTTCCACAACGCAAACAGGCGCCAAGCTTGTGCCAACACTCTTTCATCTTGTCACCTTGCCGGTCACAGTACTTGCAGACTGCCTTGGACGGGGCAGTCGATCCTGCCTTCTTGTCACCCTCTCGCGGTTTCTTATCTATTGAGAAACTCGGCCCGCCATTGGGCCTCTTCTTGCCATTGGTCGGCCTGAAACTCCCGGAGCCAGTAGCATGCTCCCTCTTCTTATCTCTTCCTCTAATCCATTCAGTCATCTCCATGGTGTCTTCTAGCACTTGTGCCTTTCACACAATCTCGACATAGCTATGGATCTCCATCGGTGCCAACTGGTTGATGTACTGAAGCTTCATTCCATTAAGAAACCGCTTGGCTTTCATCTTTTCTATATATACCAGGTGCGGCGCATAACGGGACAGCGTGGAGAACTGCGCCTCATATTCGGCCACTGGCAAGTTCCTCTGCCTCAAAGAAGCAAACTCGGCCGCTTTCTTCTCCTGGACTTGGTCCGAGAAATATTTGTTGTTAAAGTGTTCCAGGAACTCCTCCCATGTCATGGGGCCGTTCCCTAGCGTGGGCTCCACTGACTCCCGCCACGCACGAGCATCTCGCTCCAACTGAAAAGTTGCTAACAACACCCGCTCTTGATCGCTACACTGCATCACCTAGAAAATACGGTCCATCTCCTTAACCCAATGCTCTGCCTCGTCCGGGTCCGGAGAGCCACTGAACCGTGGGGGATTCATGCCTCAAAAATTACGGTGAAGATCACCAGCTCCATGGTGCGCGCCTCCCTGCGCCACTTGCTGCAAGTCCTAGGTCAGGCCCTGCACGGTCCGTTGCATCTCACGCCACTGCGCGCGCTCTTCCTCCATTAGGAATGAAACCTACAACGTAGAGAGAAGAATTAAGAATGTCCTATCAGAATTTTCTTAGAGTTTGTTCATTAATTAACTTAACCCAAGTCTCTACCCCATCTCACTTGATTTGATCCTAGACTCTTATCAATGTCACGGGCTCTAATAACACTTCTAGAACTAAGGTCTTTAAGAAAACCTAGGCTCTGATACCACAAAACTGTCACGCCCCGATGCGAAAAATTAGAACGCAGCAGTTATATTCATTCATGTCAATCAGAGCGAGAATGGAAATAAACACCACAAGGATAAGAACCATTATATTCAATGAAACTTCCAGCTTTATTTAATAAAAGAAAATCAACGACAACATTTTACCATCCACTTACATAATTGACTCAAAACCAAATATCCATCAAAGTTACAACTCTAAGTGTTGACAATCTGACACAACTACACACTAAGACATTCATATAGACTTGACACACTCCTAAGTTGGCTCGCTCCAAGGCCTTCACTCTGGCCCGTCCCCATCAGTTTGCGTGTCCTCATCCGAGCTACCTGAAATAGGGTTGGAAAACTGGGTGAGCGAGCGCTCAATAGGTTCTATACCAGGCAATGTATAAGTGATTAACCATTTAATAAAGCCTTTCATGAAAACAACGAGAAAAAGTAAATAAGCTAACAAAAGAAGATATGATAGCCAAGAATAGAAGATAGAATCATGTATAACAAGATTACATGTAATTGGCCATAACAAGCACATAAGTATAACATGCCATGTAGGGTTACAAATTTCATGTAGGAATGAATGTCATGGACAACACGCTAGCAAGTACTCGGTGCAATGTCACAACTTGTCATTATTACAAACTCCCATGGGCACAAGTACTTCCGGGCGCTTCTCCCAGGACCAGACCGGACCCTTTATAATGCGTTGACATTGAGTGGTGGATCAAAGATCCCAAGTAATATCTAGACATTCATTTAATTTGGCCAAGAATTGCAAGGTTAAGCTCAAGTAACCAAACTCTAAGAACAAGGGTCATCCCATAGCACGAATCACTTGACAAGTCATAAAAATATGACTTGGAAGCCAAGTATTATCAAAGGGGGTTCAAAATATAATTGGACAATAGCCTGTAGGGCTAATATTGACATACGTTACATCACATAAAAACCCACGAAAATCTGAAACATGGGATGAGTCACGGTCAACACAGAACCTCAATCTAGAGAAAGCGATCAAGGGGGAACCGCGATCAAAAGGGCAATAACAAGGGCTGAGTCGACTCACTAGGTTGGGGGGTCGATTCACTGAGTAATAGAAAAGGTGATCGCGACTTACAAAGAACTACGGTCATGAGTCGCGGTCTGGTAACAACCGTGATCAGGAGCCAAAAGGGTGCCTGTGTCGACTCAAGAGGCCAGCGGGTCGACCTAGGACATGATTTGGTTGAAACAGAGCTCAGCCTACCCATCCACGGTTGACTGAGGCAAGATAGGTCGACTGTGACACGGTGGAGTCGACTGGGACAGAGGTCCGTCGACTGGACAAGACTGGCGCATAGGCCAAGATGAAAGAAGAACGCGGTCAACTTCTGGTCGCTACTTTCTAGTAGCGGTCCCCCAAGGGCCGCTTTCTAGACTAGTTGGGCAGAACATAGTTACACTTCGGGCTGCCCTAAATCAAAATCCGGTCGAGTCAGTAGGTTCGGGCTTTCAGGGTACAACTTGCTCGGCATCCTAGTGGGAATCCCAGGCTCGCGGAGTCTTACGGAGGTCTCGAAATAGCGGTTCTAGTCCGATGGAAGGAGTATCTGGCGAAGAGTCCAAACTATCCCAAGAAATAAAGATGTGAAACATAGAAAACAAGAGTGAACGGTAAGCCATTACCACCGGAGTGGCATGGCCCTAACACAATCCAAACAATGTAATCAATAACTAGACTAAGCAAGTGAAAAAAACTATTGTAGAAATTTCAAGCTATGAATAGATTTAGCATCATTTAATCTACTTGTTTTGCAGGGTACATCAAGAAGGAATTAATGGAATCAATAAGTAATGATCTGTATTGAACTTAGAATTAGAAGCTCTGTTTCAAGGCCCTAGATATTCAGTGCGTTCCTGACCCTAAACATGCTCGCTATTCAACTTGAAATACAACAAAGAACAGTGATATGTCTGTTACCAGAGGGCAGAACGCGATCAAGGAAAGGCCGCTACCTGATGGTAGCGGTCGGTCAACGACCACGTTTTGTCCGCTTTGACCCATTTCAAATAAAAAAAATGCCGCCAGGAGAAGGCGGTCAGTCGTGCAACCGCGGTATCCAAATTGCTGTCTCTGGTAAACTGTGATTTAGACCTGAGCCCCGACCTCCGGCGGACCATGACAGACCTCTAGAAAAAAAGTCTCGTAGCAATCGATATACTCAACAAAAATTGGGAATTTTACTATCAATGGAAAGATCTTGAAAAGATGCGCAACATGATATATTTTGATTAAGGTTTAGCCCGAGAGAACCTACCTTTTTTTTAAAAAAAAATAACCAGGGAGACACCCGAAGAGCGTACCCTCCCTAGTAGGGAGGAATGGACCCGCTCCACTAGGCACCACCATGGAAATGGAATTGAAATAAATGAATCATGTTTACACTGTCACCGGGGCATACCCTTGCGTAGCATGAGGCAAATAGCAAAAATATGATGGAAGCCAGATAAGAAAGAAAAGGAGGGACATTAATCAATCTCCCTAATGGCGCCAATACGTAATGGATCAAGCCTAAGCAGCCCCTTGGCCTCCGGGGGATAGCCTCTTCAGCAAAGAAGATGTGCTGGGAGCCGCTGTCGCAAGCATGGTTAGAAAAGAAGTCAGCCACTTGATTCCCCTCTCTGCAAATGTGCTGGATCTTGGGGCGAGAGAACCTACCTTAGACACGAGAAAGAACGAAAGTCGACTCTAGAATCGCAGATGAAACCCTCTCCTAAACTTGACGTTCCCACCCTCGAACACGCATGCCGTCGGCCGCCTCAGCAAATGAGGGTTCTTGGTAGTATTAGGCTTCGTTTTATAAAGCTAGGGTCGCTCCTAGAGTCGAGATATGGATGGGGGGACGCCGTAGAGTCAGACGCGCGTAATATTCGCGCTTGACCGGGTCGAGCCGCCTTGTAATGTCCCAGATTTTTCGGACATTTTTTAGATCTAGATCCGTGGGTTTCGGATCACTTTTGGGGGTCCCGGACCTACGGAATCCCGTGGAGGGCAAACCGTTGTGTTATCCTACACCGGGACGGTACCAGTGCGTTGAGCGTGTTCCGAGGATCGAGGAAATGATTTTTTTCCAATTTTTTATATTTTTGGCATTTTTGGGATTTTCTATATATAACCCATTTTCTTTTCTTTTTCTCCTTCTTCTTTCTTCTTCTTTCTTCTTCCCCCATGAGCGCCTACCGTTGCGGCCCCTCTCTTCCCCGTGCAAGAGCTCACAGCCCCTTCCTCCGACGACGACGGGCGGTGGACGACGGCTGCGGCACGGTGACGACGGCGGTGGCGAGAGGAACGCGACGGTGCCTTCTTTAAGGCGTGGGAGAGGAGATCGTGTTCGGATAAGATTTGAAGATCGGCGACGACCCGGCGGATTTTGGCCTTCTTTGAGGTAGGGGGACAGATCCTTGCCCTCTTTACAGCATTCCCCGTGATTTGTAGGCCGAGGAGAGGCCGAGAGGGGTGTTTTGAGCCGGGAGGGTGAAGTTCCAAGATTTGGGGTCGAGCGTCGGATCTAGCATTTTAACGAGTTATTATGTGGTTTGATGGCATCATTGGATGCCTTGGGGCATAGGGAAGGGTTTCACTTTTGTTTCCCCATCACCTGGGGGTGAATGGGGCGTGGAATGGCATTTTTGGGCCATTCCCGCCGTTCTCGATTTTTTGGAATGAAAACGGCCCTTCTAGGAACTGTTTCTGTGAGAGGCGGCCCCAGGTGGGCCGTTTTCTGACCCTAAGTGTCGGCGGGGCTTGGCGGTCACGCGACCGACCGCTACCCTCGTGGGGCCGGCGTGACCCCCGAGGGCGTTTTAACCGTTATTTTTCGACCGTTGAAAAGTTTTGGGGGTTAGCGATTGCGGAATGGCCGCTTAACCTTGCCTTGCGGTCCACTGGGAGACCGTTTTAAGGTTCAACGGTCACAAGGTGACCGTTTCCCCTTTTTACTGTCGGTTGACCTTGCGGTCCCGATGGGGGCCGTTTATGGCTTGTGACGGCCCAGTGGTGGACCGCCTATGTTTCAAACGGTCTGCAGGAGACCATTTTTTTCTTCTGAGGTATGGCGGCCCTATATGAGACCGCCTGGTCTTCTCCTGCGGTCTAGAGCGGACCGCCTCTCTTTCGGGCGGTCCAGCATCCAACCATTTTTGCCAGGGATGGTCCAGAGTGGACCGCCACCTGTGTTCTGTCCAATCGGAGTTTATTTCTTGCCGATTCAATTCCCGGGTGAGTGGACCTCGATCCCCGTGCTGACCTGTGGTCCGACTAATGCTGGGCATCATGTGGGGGCTGCACGTGGGTGCCTTGGGGACCCTGGGGAGTGGCATGGTTCAGCTGTTGTCACGGTGAGTCGGTGTCCGTACGAGGAGCTGTCCTTGTACTTCATCCGATTTCGGCATTGTTTTCCGTTGACTAGAGAGTCTACTCCTCCAGTGACCTGTCCACTGGTCGTAGCTTTCCTGCACACGCGGGTGCAGACCCACTTGGGAGTGGTGGAGAGCGAGACCCGGTGAGAGACGATTTTTAGGCTGGTTTTTGTAGGGCCCTTTGCCTTTGCAGCCTGAGTCTGACTGGGGGGAAAACCAGCTAGAGGACCCGACCTAGAGCAGATGGTCTGTGTATGCACACGTAGTTGGGGGCGGAGGACCTGCATTGACGAGCGTGACCCCAGCTAGTCCTTGTTCATGGTACTTGTTGTGTGTCTCAGTTACCGCCTGGGGCGAGTAGGGAGACACTTGGGCGCGGTGTAAGACGTCAGGGGACGCAACCGGTCTTGCTTCTAGTGGGTAGAGCTCCTGTCTCCTGGCAGGTATGGACTCTTGTTTTGTTGGACCAAGGTTGGTTTGCTCGGTACAGTTAGTTTTAGAGAGCTTTTTCGTTTATTTATTATTGCTTGTCGCTTCTACCGTACTCCTTCTAGTTAGTGTCACCTTTCGTTGTACTTGTTGTCTTGTTTCTCTCGCGCGAGGTGGGGGTCCACGGGATCCATACTGAGTAAATGAAATGAGGCTCACCCATGTGTTTCAGGTGAGGCGGGGTCTTCGGGAGGCACGATAGAGTTTCAGCGCGGTTCTAGTAGCCAGGGTTAGTCGTCAGTTTGCCAGAGCCAGGGTATGCCCCATGTACTTGTACTTTTCTTTCTGTTGACTGTACTTAATTTGGACATAAGATACACTAGACCTTGTAACAGTTTAGTTATTTATTTAATTTTTTACATTATTACTTTGTTATTGTGCTATCTCTGTAGTAATTTCAACTTCCCTTGTGCTCCCACACCATCCTTTAACCCTTCCGAGTCTTTGGGCTCGTGGGTGGCAGGCTGAGGTTCAAGTCGCGCTGGTTCCTTTTCGGTACTCGGATCTCAGGTCGTTACAGTTGGTATCAGAGCGGGGTTGTGGAGGTACATCGGAACTTGAAATGATTGCAGTGGTCCAAAAGGTCCATGAACGTCCTGTACTGTCGGCGACTAGCGTAGGGCCCCGTGTGTTTTATTAATTCTGTTGTTTTTTTGTTAACAGGGAGGTTATGGCACCCAGAAGAGGGACTCGTTCCCAGCAGGGTGAGTTAGGTGGGGGCCAGGAAGGGCAGAGCAGAGCAGCACTTCCGGTGGATGTAGCTGTGGAGGCGAGAGTTCCCGGACCAGAGGAGTTCTTCCGGGGCATGTATCAGTATGTTCTTCAGCAGTAGGGCGGTGATGCTGGCGAGGGTTTGTCGACTAGAGGTGGCCATGGTCGTGTGCTGAGAGATTTCTTGCAGTTCCCACCGTCTCTTTACAACGGGCAGCCAGATCTAGAGGTGGCCAGAGAGTGGCTAGATGATTTGGAGCGAGTATTTAGTTCAATGGAGTGTACTGAGGAGGAGAAGGTTGTGTTGGCTATGCATCGATTGCAGGGGCCAGCCCGGACCTGGTGGACGTCAGAGTGGGGGGCGATATTCCAATCCCATCCTCTTCGGCAGATCATGTGGCAAAAGTTCATCCGGGCTTTCGAGCGTGCTTTTTGTCCATCCTTCATCCGGTCGCAGAAGCTGCGCGAGTTTCTAGAGCTGGTCCAGGGTGACATGACCGTGATGCAGTATATATCCAAATTTATTGAGCTGGGTCGTTATGCACCGCATATTATGGTAGTGGAGGAGGTGAGGACCGAGCAGTTTGTCAGGGGCTTGAGGCCAGTGCTGAGGCATCCCCTACTTGCGTCGGGTTTGACCAACCTGGATGCAGCTTGCAGAGCAGCAGTGGCGCTGAAGAGAGACTTGTAGAAGACTCGAGGTCAGGGAAGTGCAGGTCAGACACAGATGGGGTTTAGTCAGCTGACGACAGTGCAGCAGCAGAGTACTGTCCATTCATCTGTGAGCAGTTCAGAGGCATCTCCATCCGTGGCTCCAGCGGTAGCAGATACGGCATCGGTTAGCTCGAAGCTCAAGAAGTTGTTCAGGGATGCCGGTTTCGGTAAGAGGCGGCAGGATCGCAGGGAGTCGAGGTAGCAGTCAGTGAGCAGTGTTTAGCAGCCCACGCCCCACCAGTGTCAGGGTTCAGTGAGTTGTTCTCGGGGTGGTGTGGACGTCAAAAAAGAAGAGAAGAAAAGGAACGTTCTTGCGGCACAGACGTCTCGACACCTCGAGAGCAAGTCGAAGATGGAAAGGCCGAACAAACCCCACACCTCCTCCAGACATGATGAATAGGTATATACTCGGTGCTCCGCCACCCAACGCGAAGCCCCTCAGGCAGAAGAGACGGCCCCGGCTCCCCAGTCGGCATTGCCAAAGGCCGAATTAGAAGAAACTCGGGAATTCAAACACATGTTCGACATGCGCCAAAAATTACTCAAGGTCCTGAATTGGGGTTTGGAGGCTTCAAATCAAGCACCTCGGAGGCGGTTCATTACAACTGAAGCAGCACAAGAGGGCAAGCATCTGCCCGAATCACCACTAAGCTGGGAGGAAGCCCTTTGATGCTTAAACTGGCGCGCCCCTCCAAGGAGCCTTAAACCGGCGCCCCCCAAAGAGGCCTTAATCCGGCACACCCCCTTCTTGGCTGCAAACCGGCGTGCCCATTTGTATGATGTTAATCTGGCGCGCACAACACCGCGTCAGTTTAACTCGAATGCCATCCCCTCCATACTCCGATACTCCGTTCTCCTGTCGGCTTCGGATGTAGACTCGAAAGGGCATAGCATTCAATGCTATCAAGCCGTGTCTCCGCCTCCGTTCGACAGCGCAGTGGCATCAACGGTGAAGGCATGGATCCACGGTGGAGAAGCAGTAGAAGATATCCCGACAAACCCGCAAACGTCCTGTCCTCGGACGAACGACAATGTACGGCATGAATCACCGGATGCCAGTGTAACCTGTCAATCCTGCTCGTCTGACATATGAAGTAAGTGGCGGGAGTTGCTTCCGTCTGAGCAAAGAAATGGCAGCAGGCTATATATACTATGCATGTTCGACGAGAGAAGAGAGAGTGTGGGCTATTGAAGAGGAGGACTGGGAGATTCTGGCTTCCTCCAGCAGAAGAAGAAGAAGAGCTTCGTTCCCTGGCGCCTAAAGGTGAAGAAAAAGAGAGAGGGTGTGAGAGAGGAGGAGTCCAGCTGGGGAAGGGGGTTGGGTCTTTTCTCTCCTCCCCCTACTTTATCTCTTCCCTTTCGATTTTTGATCTACCGTATCATGGTGTAATCCCCCATGTTCTTGTATTTTGGTTTTCCCCCTTTCGACGGATGAATAAAAAGAGAGTCTTTTGGCAAGCACGGCTGTTTGTTTAGTTACTGCTTTCCCTCTTCTCTCCGTCTTCTACTCACCTAAGGTGATTCAAAGCCTGCTCCTCTATAGCATGGTCTTTCAAGTAACCGTATGTGGGTAAACATTCTTGGCCACCCCATGGCGAACATCTACCCCGTCGGAGCTCTCACACAGCTACAACCCATGAACTATTAGAACCCCTTGAAGGCTGGTCCTCGGGGCCTCTGCGTTCGCCTATGGGACACTGGACCGCCGTTAGGCCACTCCGAATATTGGGGGTCGTCTCGGAGTATTACATTTGACGATCCCCCATTCACCCCAGCAAACCTCAGTCCGGGGGAGGTGCTGCCCAATTTTTGTCAGGGGCATGAACAACAAGAATGAACTGAGTTCCTTCAGAACATGAACTGAGCTTTGGAGTTTCTAAACCCCTTTGAACAAACCATCTAAACTTTGATCCTAATAGACAAACAAAACACTTTGAAACCTTCCAATCCGCCTATTTTTGCTAAGTAAACAAACAACTTAACCATCTGCTAGCCTGCAAGACTTTGAAAAGCATAAAACAGCCTAATTCGGCGCGCTCCTAATCCGGCGCGCACTTATCCGGCGCGGTACCCCCCCACGCCGCTTTAGCACCACACTCAAAAACCATTCTATCCCCATGGGTCCTAAACCGGCGTGCCCTGGGCGCGCCAGATTAACTCCAATTGGTGCGCCGGATTAACTCCAATTGGCGCGCCAGATTAGCCTTCTATATGCGCGCCGGATTAACCTTCCATAGGGCGCGCCTTTTTAGCCGCTTCTTTCACCCTCGCATGCCATTTTAGCCATTTCTTTCACCTTCGCACGCCGTATAGCCCCTGTTATAATCAAATTTTTGTTCCGGGGGCTCCGCCCCCCGGAAACCCCCTCAAGGGGCGCTGCCGGTAGGTCGAATCCCGCGACCTGAGCGCGCAGGTCGATCCGCGTGCGAGGGCGTATGTTGGCGAGTTCGGGCTTCACACTTAACAATTCGTCCCCCCCCCCCCCCCCGACTGTGCGTGAAGAGAAAAGTAATGATGCCCCGTGGTATCAGACGTGGACCTTGGAATCCCCGATATGGTCATGATCCGGGCACATCTTGGGCCGATAGTTCATCAGCTTGACCCACTTCTACCGGGATCCGATCTCGCATCCACATTAAGCTTTCCGTACCTATGGCAGACATCCGTACGATTTTATCGTCATCTTCGATGCTACTAATGCGGACTTACGTCCTAACACAAAATGGCTCGTGAGTGACCAACATATACGTATCTATGAACATTTTACGCCCCAGCGCGGGTTTGTTTAAACGTGATCCGAGATCTTTACTCTAGCTTTGTTACCATGAATTTCAGGCCATAGGGCCCTTATTCCCGACAATCAATCAAGGGTGTTCCCCCGTATGGGGGATGTAAATAACGCCGTGGCCTTTACGGCACTGCGGGTTTCGGTCCGGACACGAACTACACAATCATCTGATTAGTCAGATCGAGCGCACAATAAATCATCACCTTTGTGACTGGCATGCCCACGCACATAATAAACCCAATAAACAAATAAAAATAACGATCTTTAATAAAAAGTGCATCCACAAGTCTGGCACGCCCGGTGGGACCGAAATCACCCTTCATCTCTTTGCCGTGACTAAGGGCCCTACGGCCCCTTTCTTGTAATACTAATTGTATGATTTGCAAATGTAGGTTGCATTTCGGACACCAGGATGGCTCCCACTTTCGGTCAACAGGCCGTCGAGAGCCATGTTCAGAACGGCTACTTGGTCGTCCCCCTCAGCTTCGGGAGCTTCCCTCCCGCGGTAGGCTTCCCCAACTTCCTCGGGGTAGCCTTCACGAACCTGCTGGACGTGGAAGCGTCTGACACGACTAAAAGCAACGCTCCCATCCAGGGCACCGCCAAAGCTGCTACTGGTCGATCAATGGCTGAGACTCCCAAGACTGTCTCGACCATGACGCTGAGCTGCAACGTGCACCATGTGCACCAAACTGCCGACCCATCTCACCGAGGGTCGGCCTCTCACCAAAGGAGGCTCCGGAGGAGCCACGCCACGACATCACCCCGAGGCCGGTTCTCCAGCACCGGCAAGTCTACTGTCGTCGAGACTTTCTGGGTGCATCTTACCAGACAACATTCCGAGGTGATCCCAGATCGCATTGTACCCGCCGTACCAGTGCACAACTCTTTTCAGGCACTAGAGAAGATGAATGGCAAGATGACGCCCGCCACTCCGGCCCCAGCGCCGCAACGTTAGTCGGCCTCCAGGCCCACCAAAGCTAAGCAAGTTTGGGTTCCCAAAGGGGCCCGGTTCACCTCACCGGCCCGGGCAGGGCCCAGCACCTTCGGCCCGGCAAGGGCACAACAAGGAGATCGGGTCAAGACATCGGCCCATGTCTTCCATCCGGCTCTGGCCATGCCTGTACCACCAGAGAACATCCACCGTCGACACTACCGACGTCGCTATCAGGCTGCCTGTGCGGAGCCTGCAACCCACATGCCCGTTGCTGTTAATAGGGCAACATCACCAGCCTCTCCTCCTGAACAGGACTAGGAAGGAGTGGAGCAAGCCATGAGGAACTACTCGCGGGGATCGGGAAGCACTCCCCTGGGTCACCGGAGACTGCTGGGGCGGTGACCTCTGCATTCGAAGAAGAAGAGACCCGGCCGGTGCCCAGCGTCGAGTCAAGAAACTGCTCTGAGGAGCGTTATCAGTCCCCGCTGAGGGAAGAAGTGAAGCTGCGGAGGTCGGTCTTTGACAGATTGGTCTTTTCGGGTAGGCCGTCGAGAAGAACAACAAGAAGAGGCAGAGACCTAAGGGTTTATACCTGCAACATGGCAGGGGTATCTGGCCGGTACGGGGCTCTACCAACCGAGCCCGAAGAAGTGTCCAGGCTTGCCACAAGGCTGGGACCTCTTACCAGAAGAGGGAAAGCGACAATTGAGTAGACACAAGTCCACACTGGAGGAGCTAACTATGAGGAACCTTCAATGTCCTTGGCTGCCAATGTTGTTACAGAAGGCACTGTGGGAGGACCATCCACTTCATCCGAAGAGGTGCCGATCGAAGAAGGAGGAGGCACCCCTAGCCTTTCCATGAACGACCCCGCGGTATTGCATATGATGCAGCAGTATCAACGGGAGATCGAATTGTTAAGGAAGCAATTGCCTGAAAGAGCTACTCAGCCCTCGACATCCGGGCAGACTGAAGCATTGCCAGAGACCCCTGGGGGCAACGGTCAGGCCTCGGAAGCTTCTCCGTAGGCGATGGTGTCTCCCCCAATACCTACCTACACTGGTGGCGTACCCCTACATCAGCCACAACATATCACACCGGCCCCACCACCGAACCTGCCATTCCAGGGGTCCACTATTGCACCTCAGGTGACAGTGTTAACAACGCCGCTGGCGCAACCGGCTCATTTCAATCCAAACCCGGTTGACCCGATAATAGTGAGCAGACTAATGCTCGAACAAATGATAGATATGAAGTTGGCAGAGAGGAGCGATGGTGATCACACGCCATTCGACGTATACCGGGTACCTTACCCGGCACACTATGCTGCCAAGAGGCTACCGGTCGGCATCACCAAGCCGCCGAAGTTTGAGAAATTTAATAGGCAAGGGTCTCCCAGGGAGCACATTGCCTATTATGTGAATGTTATGGGGGATCTAGCTGCGGATGAAGCTTATCTTCTCAAAGTCTTCGGCTCGACGCTTACCGGGCTCGCTTTCGAGTGGTACTCGAGCTTGCCCGCCGGGTCCATTGCAGACTGGCCCGATATGCAGAAGAAATTCAAGGAAAGGTTCTACATAGCTGAGTGAGAGGTAACTGTGGCAGAGCTTTACGCCACGAGGTAGAGAAATGATGAGTCAGCACACGATTACATAAAGAGATGGAGGAACCTCAATATGAGGTGCAAACGTCCCCCGCATCAGGAGGACGCAGTGCAGATATGTAAACAGAATCTGAAGAAGGAAATCCTTGAGAGGATGATCGGTGCTGAGGTAAGGTCATTTGACCGTTTGAATAACATAGTGGCAGAGATCGAGGCATTCCTTGCTCGATACTCTTCTGCTCCAGCCGCATCGAGCCAGAAGGCCAGACAGGTCGAGAAAAGACCAATACCGCCTGAAGTTCACACACTGGACTTCGAAGCTTTCGAGAAGCAAAGATAGAAAGCCAAAGAGACAGCCGACCCTCCTCCGCCCAGGTCCACTGAACGGTGGGAAGGTCCCTCCCCGTGGGAAAAGATGAGGAATAAATTGTACTCTTTTCCTCGAGACAAAGCCCGGGTCCTATTTGAATGGGCCACCAGGTACAACAAGATCACATTACCAGATCCAAAGAGGCCTGGTGACTTGAAGAAGAAGGATGATCCTCGCTTTTTCCCATACCATCAGATGCTTGGGCATACCATTGAGGATGGTTACATCTTCAAGGACGTCATTGAGTCCTTGATCAAGAAGGGAGAGCTGGACATGGGGGAGCTCAGAGTGGATCCTCCGCAGCCGCACGAGATGCCGAACATCGGCACCACTGTCAACATGGTATCTTTATACCAGCAGCTGCCTGAAGAATGGGCGGAGGCCAGTACATAGGCTACTTATCAAGCCTTCATCATGGTGCCAGCTCAAGACCAAGGAGGTTGGCAAGCCGCACCGACGAAGAACAGAAGAAGAAGACAAGCTCCCCGACCCACTCCGGAAGTTCACATAAGGGGAGTTACACCTCGGTCGGCACCGCCAACAGTGACACCTGTCTGGCATGACATAGCCCCCCGGCTCGTTATGAGACGGCCCACTCACAACAAGAAGAAACACATCCTGATGCGGGTGCACAAGGAAACCAGCCCTGCGGTTGAAAGACTCTAGGCTATTAATAATGGGCTTGAAGATTATGAGCAACCCGAGATCCAGCCTGTGGAACTGAAAGAGTATGTCCCCTAGGAGGAGCTCGAGTCACTCGAACTGGCTCTAGAAGCGAAAGCTGAAGCAAGCGAAGAACCTCTTCTGTGGGGAGAACCCCCTATGGAGCAGCCACCAGCTGGTGAGGAAAAGAAGAAAAAGAAGAAGAGAAGACCCAGATACAAGAAGTAGAGTGGGGTCGTCCTTTCCTGCAACACCCTCTCAGCATTATTTGACACAGCCCTCTCCCTGGGAGAGGAAGAACAAGAAGCGCCCGTCGAGCCGTCAGAGGTGAATCAGGCTGAAGCATCCACTTCCCAACATGCCACCAGGTCGGGAAGAACGTGGGGACGCCCTCCTCAGGCCAACCACAACATCCTACTTAGGGGAGAACAACCATATCACATCCCCGAGCCTAGGGTCCAAGGCATGGAGATCCCCCCTCCATCAGGCCTCTACCCCGGAGAACCAAGTGGCCAGAGTGCCCCGTCATTCATCGAATTTCTTACAACTCAGAGGGGAGGACAGTCAGGCCTCCGTGAGTCCCAACAGACCAAAGGGGCAAGCAGCCCCTTGGCTCTATCTGCGGCAATCCCTCCTCGGCCAAGGGAAGAGCCCGATAACATCCCAAATCTTGTCGAGTTCTTGCAAGAAAAGGAAGTGACCCAGCAGGCCCCACAAGCTCAAGCGGCATCCGACCCAGTGGAGGAGGCACCCATTGAGTCGGCTCCCCAGGCCCAAACTGGGGGCAGGCTCAGTAGAGCGGAAGAAATGAAGTTGCTCGAAGTCCGAGCTGGCAACAGAATAGTCAAACACCTGAAGAAGATCCCAGCCAGGTTTACCATCTGGGAAATCCTGTCCTTAAGTGAAGAAACACGGCAAGCTGTCATCGCCGTACTGCAGACACCAGCATATGTTGAAGCCTGCCTTGTAGAAATGTCACCTGAAGTACCTGTGGCCTTCACGGAAGAGGACATGCTTTTACCAACATGCAGTCACAACAGGCCACTCTACATGAAGGGGCAGCTTAATGGGCATCCCATCAACAGAGTCTTGATCGACCCTGGGGCAGCCGTGAATATACTCCCCTATCGAGTGTACCAGAAGCATTATTTTGACGTGCACCTAATTGAGGTCAAGAATGTCAAGATTGCTGGTTTCAACCAGAAGTGTGAGGTCCCCATGGGGGTCGCAGAGTTCAACCTCTCCCTCGGTGACTTCACAACCAAGGTCCTATTCCCTGTGATCAACTCCAACACCTCTTACAAGGCCTTGCTCGGTCGACCTTGGCTGCATCAAAATAGAGTGGTACCATCCACTCTGCACCAATGCATCAAGTACCCCGGCAACGGGAAAGAGGAGAGAATCTTTGTTGACCTCCACCCTTTCGAAGTGTTTGAATGTCACTTGTCGGATGCCACTTTGTATTTGGAGAAGCCGAAGCAAGCACCCCAAGTCACTCAGGACAAAGGAAAGAAGAAAGCAGAGCTTGACAATTGGTTCCCTCCACCACTGCCAGGCTATGTGTCTCCCCCCTCAGGTGTCATTTGTTTCTAAAGCAGAAGGGGTGATCAAAGCCACTCCCATTCCCATCTATCCTACACCAGGGACGCCATACCTTGAAGACTTGCTGGAGGATGTCAAGGTCCCGCCCGGGATCATCAAGCCCCTTGCAGAAGCTGACTGCCGGGTGGTCGAACCACTAAAGACCTTCGAGGTGCCTAACCCCGGGGGCCTGTCTACCATCTTCTATGTAGATGAAGAGCACCCGGCCAGAGGGGATGATGATTGTAAACTCCCCGATGAGCTACACGACCCACTCGTCCCGATCATGGGGCTGCCTGACATAACCAGCCGTGTAGTCAAAATGACCAGGAAACAATGGATACCTTTCTGCCAGCTCTCCAGTCGGAAAGAAATGTTCAAGAAGATGTGGAACCCACCAAACCTGAACCGGAGGTTGTTGCAGATCACCCGACACCCGGGCTTGGGTTTCTCAATGGAAGATTCCTTTGAATTCGATGTGATATTAGTCTCGACTCCGAACGGTGATAGCCCCGCAGGCAATGCAGGCCTGCGAGAAGTTGAAGATCGTCGGCACCCTATGCCTCCGACCGACGAAGATCAAGATGAAGAGGTGTTCCTGTGGAATCCACATCCCTATAGGAACAAGGGGAAGGTCCCACCCTCCTCAAAGAGATCGACCCCGAATAGCCACAGCAGTAGGGTACCATTGTTCTCCCCTACCGTTGATGCAAAGAATGGGGAAGCGAGTAGCACTCCAGGGCCCGCTCAATGCTACTCTGCTCTGTTTGCCCTGTGCTACCAGCAACAGCGGGAAATTGAGATGCTAAAGGCTCGGTTGGCCGAAGTGACCGCACTTGTGTCTGACTTGATCGTGGGCATATTCCGCCAGCAGAACATCGGCATGCACCAATCCTCGAATACCATTCTAAACGCCCCCATGCACTTGAAAAAGGAGGCAAGGGATGCAGTTGTTTCTCCAGTCGGACGATTGGCCAAGCGAAATCCTACACTACAAGAAAGGATGCAAAGGCCTTACTCTTTCCCAAAGAGCAAGACCCGAGGGATTTTTGACTGGGCCCGCCACCATGGCAAGGTCTCCCTCCCGAGGTCTAAAAGGCCGCAAGATGCTCGCAGAAATGGTGACCCTTTGTTTTGCCCTTATCACCAAATATTGAGTCACCCTATCGAAGACTGCTACGTCTTCAAGAATATTGCTCAAGATCTGATTGAGAGAGATGAGCTCAGAATGGGAGATTATGTGGTGGCCCCGCCACGCCCCCATGTGGCAGGCGGCCACGAAAGAAGTGTTTACATGGTGTCAGTTCAGCACCAGATTTTTGAAGATGTAGCTGAGAATGAACTACCCCGGCCGCCGATAGTGGAATAGTCCCCAGTATGGCAATCAATCACCTCGGCTCCTACAGGAGCCGTCTATGATCACTACCAAGAAGATCCTGGAGAAGTCCTTTACTTCTCCACGCAGGAGAACCCCTCGAAGCCGCATACAACAGGCCTAGAAGAGGGAGAAACAAGCAAAGCCTCATTACCCAACGAGGCAGAGCAAGAAGACGCCTATGGTGTCCTTGAAGCAGAAGATGGTGAAGACCAAGATTTCATCGACCTACTGCCAACGCCGCCGAAAATTGAAGATGGTGGCCAGGCCACAGTAGATGAGCTCCTTGAAATTAACCTAGGCACAGGAAGTGACCCCAGGCCGACCTTTCTAAGTGCCCTTCTTCCTCCACAAGAGAGGGAACAATATGTCAAGTTGCTGCAAGAATTTTGGGACTGTTTCGCCTGGAATTACAAAGAGATGCCCGACCTGAGCCCCGGCATGACTCAACATATTCTGGCTATTGATCCCAAGGTGGAGCCGGTGAAGCAGTCCCCCCGGCGTATGAGGCCGGAGCTGATAAAACAGATTTGCAAAGAAGTCGACAAGCTCATAGATGTCGGTTTTGTAGCTGAAAACCAATACACCACTTGGTTGGCCAACATTGTGCCAGTAAAGAAGAAAAATGGACAGATCAGGATCTGCGTGGACTTCCGCGACCAGAATAAAGCTTGCCCAAAAGATGACTTTCCGGTGCCCGTCACCGAAATGATGATTGATGCAATGTTGACACCTGGAAAATGAACAAGGGTGAAAACATAATTGAAAAGAGGGTCGGACCAACAGTGAAAGACCAATGATGAAGCTCATCAACTGTCTACCCGGCTAAAACCCTTGTCGGCAAAGCTGATGCCCGGTGCCAATGTCACTCAGACCGCAGCACTGATAAAGCAGCGGTCACTCGACTGATAAGACCTTCCAGCCCTTTAATGAGAGCTGTACTACCGTTTCGTCCAAGAATCCATGGATGATATGTCAGGGTAAGTCAGATGTCGGCTTACTGACAGATGTAATGTGAGATGAAGATGAAGCCGGTACCAGCAGTTGAAGATTGCAAAGGCTTGTGTAAAGTCAGAACACAAGAGGAATCGTCTCCACAGATTATATACCCGGTTGAGGTCTTCCCAGACTAAAACTGATGTCCGAGCTCGTCACCATTCAAGTGACGGTGTCGATAAGATAATACCCGGTTTTGTCACCATTCAGATGGCAATACTGATGAAACCCCTATCTACGGACTGATGAAACCCCTGTCTACGGACTGATGAAAACCATAATAATGATCTCGATGCAAGCTGTGTCACCAATGAAAGACCCTTTGGGTGATGATGCCCTTGAAAGACCCAAATGGGCCTGTTGAAAGTGGCTAAAATGATTTAATTGGGCCTGCAATATGGGCGCCGAGAGTCACTTGCCGAAGCCCAAAAGATGGCGCCAAGAAGCTCAATGCAAGCGCGCCGGGAAGCCCAAAAGAGGGCGCCGAGAGCCGCTTGCAGTCACGCCGGGAAGCCCCATTTGGGGCGTGCCGAGATGAAGCCTGCCGAGAAGGGGGGAAACGGGTATAAAAACCCTCTCCCTTCGAACAAATGGATGGCTGGCGAGCGGACCACCTGAGGGGGGACGAACAGAAAAAGAGAGAGCCACCAAAAGAGAAGATAAGAAAAAGGGAGAAGATAGAAGAATAGAAAAAAAGTAGAGAGAGAGAGTCTCCCTCGGCTGAGAGAAGAGAAGAAGCAGAAGAGAAGAGGAAGCAAGCTTCAGGTGGGCTGTCCCGGGGAGGGAGAGGAGTCAATGCTCCGCCCTCCCCACGCTGTCTTTTCTTTCTATTGATGTAATCTAGGGAGTTTTCTTCTCGATTCATCAGACGTAGTTAGCGAGGTTTAGGTCTCGAGCTCCGTCTGTCTCTCCACTTTGCATTTCTCTTTTACAGTCAGTGTAAAGCTTCGAGCAATGTAATGAAATATCAATGAGACCCATTCGGGGACCTACTGATTAAGAGGTTTGCCCCCCCTTTGGCTGAAATATCTGCTCTCCGCTCCCCCTCGTATGATCATCGTTTACGGGAAATGGCTAATGGTTTATACGAACCTTCTCTGCAGAGGCGTAGGAACAGAACCCCTAACCTTATCTAATAGGTTACTGGGTTCTGTCGCCTCCCCTCTTCCTGCCTCAATGGCAAATCCCTCGTGTCCGTGCAAGCTTTCCTACAAGGCCCCTCAAGCCTCCTCCTTGTGCCGTTCAGGACCAGAGACATCAATCTCTTGGATTCCTGAACTGCTGGCTATACGAGAGGACATGTCAGACCACTGCTATCCCTCGGATTCTAACGAATGACGATTTCGATCTCCCGACCCTCCATTCTAACCCATTGGATGACTAGGGTCTGGAGCTTTGGCGATAAAGGTTCCTCCGTCACCAGTTTTTAGAGGCCATTAGGTTCGTCCGGGGATCAGAGACAGTCATCTCTTGATCCCCAGACGGCCGGCGGCAGAAATAAATGAAGTCTTCAAAGATCCAGATGATAGTCTCGATTCTCCGTCGATTCTACCTTCCAGATCCCCCTTGGCCCCTCCTAACAGAAGCATCCTTGAAATCCCCCTCCTGCATTTCAAATCCGACTTCAATCACAGTCAGAAAGCCCAGGAATCCCAGAAACAGAGTACCGTTTGAGCTCTGAAAAACCCTGAAATCCTTCCGCAAATCCACCTTCTCGGCGTGCAAAATTCCCCGCCGAGAGCTGTCCCGCCGAGAGACCCTCTCCCCCCAGCTAAACGACAAACCCTGCCATTCGAACCCTTTTCACGTGAGCCTCCATGCAAGCCTCCCGGCGCCAGGCTCCCGGCGCGACCAGGAGCGCGCCGGGAAGCTCCCTGGCCGAGACCCCCCCCCTTTAAGCCTATTCAAACCCCCCAGTCCACATGCTCCCGGCGCCACCTTCTCGGCGCGGCCAGGAGCGCGCCGGGAAGCCACCGCCGAGATCCCCTTTTTTTGGTTAAGGAGGCCACGCCGAGATCCCCCTTTTAAGCCAATAAACCCACGCCGAGAAGCCCCCTCTTCCGGCCAACTAAAGCCATCGCCGAGACCCTTCTTCTTGGCCAATTGAAGCCCAGTCAGGGGCCCATCCCTGCACTGCCATTTGTCAACCTTCTGATCTCTTCAGACATAGGCCCCGGGGATGTTCAGAGATCGTCATGGATGCCTTGAGAAGATACAGTAATGGGGAAGACCTCCCCTACAGTCCTCATTCCCGATCCAGATTTCACCCTTATGAACCCAAAGGGCCATGTCGTTACATGAGTTCTGAGGGGCTTAAAGGGGATATTAATCGATGGTATAAATGCAAGCGATGTCCCGGGGCCCGGTGCCCATCCTCGTTCGGTCGTCATCCCGGCATTCCGTGGATGATGACCTATTCTCTCTTGGCATAATCCAAGTTGAGCGGACATGCTGCCGAAATTTATGCATAGCCTATTGGGTAACTGTGATGTTCTCCCTCTCAACCCCGTCGGCCCACGGAGTTATGCCTTTGCATGTCCTCCGCTGGTCCCTCGAAGGGGGATATAGATGTGCCATCGCACCCGTATGGAGCGTGCCATGTCACGCCGGTCCCCACTCGGACTCCGGGCTAATTATGCCCGATCTTTTCCGGATCCTACTCTGCCACCGCATGGGTAGTTTCCTTTTTCCCCACTTGGCATAGTTCAAGCTGGTGGGAATATGCCGTCGGAGCTATCCCCTAAGATAACGAACCCCTGCTTCGTCTAATCCATTTAGCGTCTTGCAAACGAATGAATTCCGTTTCTTTTGAGCATGTGGGGTTACCGATGTCCTCTTCCTATCTTAGCGTTTAATCAAGGGTTGTCCTCCTTAGGGAGGATGTAATTAACGTCATAGCATTCAGGGTATGACGGACTTCTGGTCCCGACACGATCACTCACAATCGACTGACCAAGTCAGATCGAGCGCACAATGAAATCGTCACTCCGGTGACTGGCACGCCAATAAATAAACTAAATAAATAAAAAGAATAATAAAGCGCGTCCACAAGTCTGGCACGCCCGGTGGGACTTAGTCTCCCTTCATCTTTACGCTAAAGTAGGAGGCCCAGCGGGCCCCCCTCAAAATTCTGATTCTGTGTACTTTCCTTATTTTCAGGAATCTACAATGACAGCCAGAATCATGTCCGTTTGCTTCGACCAACAGCCGATTGACATGCATGTGCGAGAAGGCTACCTAGCGGTACCTCTTGCGTTCGGATCGATGCCGCCTGCCGTGGGGCTGCCCAACTGCTTGGGCGTCGTCTTCACTGACCTTCTGCAGGTCGATGACAATGAGCAAGGCACTGCTGCAAGTGCCCCGGTGAAGATCACTGGCCAGAAGAATATCTTACCAGAGAAAACGGTCCCCATGGCCGTCGCCTGCTACATCCATCATGTCCAAAAAAGGGGCATGGTCCCTGCTGTTGCTCAGAAGGGGAGAAGAACCAACCGGAGGAGCCGGTATGATGCTGTTGACCGTCGTCTTTCCAACTCCGGAAAGACCATGATGATTGGAGGTGTCCGGGCAAACATGAATGGTTTCCCAAGGGAGGTCAAGCCGGACGTGATCATCCCGATGGTGCCCACTACCAACAGATTCCAGACTCTGGCCGCTAGCCAGGCCAATTGGGAGGCTGATGAGAGGAAGCCGCTGGCGCCCAAGCCAGCGAAATACAAACAGGTCTGGCGACCGAAGAGGATTCAGAGCTAGGTTCCAGCTCGAGATGAGGAGAAGGCTACTGAAGATGCTGTTGCCCGCTTCAGGGAAGAAAGCCGAAGAAGAGAGGGAAAAGAGACAAGAAATGCTGTTGCTGCTCGCCCCAAAGCCTGGGACAGAAGAAATGAAAGAAATGATGAAGAAAGAGATTTGACTGTTGCTCGCCCCATGATGAGGGGCAGAAGGGATGAGAGCAAGGAAGACCTTACTGTCATCCGTCCCAGGGCTGGGGGCAGAAGATGGCAAAGAAAGAAATATGATGCTGCTGTCAACTGCTGTCGAAACGACAATGTGGGAATGAGCGAGCCAGTCACGGTCGCCATCCCAAGAAGACCAAGGGCCTATGTCAGACAGGCCGACTTGTTCAAATATTCCAAAGCCGAGCATTTGAATGCTCAGGTAACAAGACTGGCCTATCAGCAGAGAAGCCAGGAAAGACTAATGCTCCAACCTGAGCCACAGAGGCACAATTCTGAAGAGATGAAGCAGATAGTCCAAGACTACTTCCACTACCTGGGGAGCTCTGCCCTCGGTCAACAAAGACTATCCCGTGCCTTGGGCACCAGAGGTGAAGAAAAAGAAGAAACACTTCGAGAAACGATGATTGGAGCCTCTTCCTCCGATTCAAATCACTATGAAGAAGGTCTCAGGGCCGGATATGACAAAGAAGACCTGTACCGGGGAGAAGCCAAAGAAAGAATATCGGTCTTTGACCAGCTCAAATATCCTGACCAGGTGAAAAGAAAGGTCTACAGGCGGAAAGAAAAAATGCAAATCTTCGCCTGCAACATGGCTGGACTTGCCAGGGGGCAGGATATACTACCAACTCGGCCGGATGAACTGCTCAGGTTGGCTACTAGACTTGGCCTGTCACAAGAAGAGGCCAGGCCGCAAAAGATAAGATGAAGAAGTATGATGAAGCCCGCAACATCACCACCATGACAGTCAATGTGGTGACGACAGAGGATGAGGACAATCCCCTTATTGATGATGCTGAAGGGACTTCTGAAGATATGCAAATCCCATCAGCCTTGGATCCTATGGTCCAGATGATGTTCAGAAGATACCAGCAGGAGATCAGTGCTCTCCGAAAGCAGCTCAATGAGAGACATGAAGCTACATCAATCTCAAAGCAAGCTGAACCTGCGGGGCAGACATCCAGCTCAGCAGAGACGGCTATCCTAGCTAACCCTCTCCTAGCTGATAAGGGCAAGACACCGAGCCAACCTGTTCCACAGTAAACAGCAGCTCAGCCCTCTGTGTCTCAGACACAGCCTACCGCGCCCATCTTGCACGCCACTGTGATGACAACTCCTCACAGCCAGCAACAAGCTCACTTCTTTCCAGAAGACATAGATCCAGCTGTAGCCCACAAGCAGATGATTAAAAGAATTATGGAAATGAAGCTGTCAGAAAAGACTGGTGGTGATGTTGGTACCTATGATGTGTACAAGGTACCGTATCCTCCCCAGTATGCTGCCAAGAGACTACCCCTAGGCGTCAGTAAGCCGCCGAAGTTCGAGAAATTTGATGGCCAAGGCTCCCCTAGGGAGCATATAGCCTACTACACTACAATCATGGGCGACCTAGCAGTCGATGAAGCTTATCTGCTCAAGTTCTTTGGCTCATCCCTCACTGGGTTGGCCTTTGAATGGTACTCAAGCCTGCCAGCTGGGTCAGTGGTGGATTGGCCTGATATGCAGAGAAAATTCCGCGACAGATTTCATGTCACGGAAAGGGAAATCAAGATAGCAGAGCTATATGCAATCAGGCAGAAGCAAGATGAAACTGCACTGGACTACATCAAAAGGTAGAGGAACTTAGCCATGAGATGCCGCAGACCTCCTCATCAAGAAGATGCGGTGCAGATATGCAAGCAGAGCCTCAGGAGGGAGGTGCTAGAAAAAATGATCGGTGCAGACGTCAGAACATTTGACCGACTAAACAATATAGTGGTAGAAGTCGAGACGTTCTTGTCCAAGCGTCCGACCGCCAATGTCCCCACCATGCCGAAGGGAAAATCCAATGAGCGACGGCCATCACACTCTGAGGCCAACACTGTCGATTTCAGAACCTTCGAGCAACAGAAGGGGAAGAAAGGGGCAAATGAAGCTCCCCCGCTGGCAGATACAGCAGAAAGAAAAGATAAAGTTTCTCTGAGAGACAAGATGAGAAAAGCATATTCCTTCCCAAAAGATAAGACGGCCGCACTGTTCAACTGGGCATACAAGTTCAATAAGGTAACATTGCCTGAACCCAAAAGACCAGCAGATGCAGCAAAGAAAGATGATCCGCTGTTCTGTCCATTTCATCGTGCGCTGGGGCACGCAATTGAAGATTGTTATGTCTTTAAAGATATCATGGAAGGAATGGTCAAGAAAGGTGAGCTGCAGCTGGGAGATTACCAGGTAAAGCCGCCCCATCCACATGAGCCTCCACCCTAGAGAATGGCTGCCAATATGATCTCAGTCTACCAACAGCTGCCCAAGGAAGCCGTTGAAGAATGCACCAAGCACACCTATGAAGCTTGCTTCCTCACCCCACAGAAAGATCAGGAAGGATGGCAGATGATACCCATAAAAAGCAAAAAGAAGACTCCTGCAGCCAGTACCAGCGGAGCAGTTATCCGGGGTGTTACCCCAAGGCCCGAGCCGCCTCCGATAAAGCCAATATGGCATACAACTGAGACTGGACCAGTCATCCGGATCCCTACTCACAACCGGAGGAGACAAACTCCCCTCCCTACACATAAAGAAGTAAGCCCTGCAGCCAGGCATCTGTAGCAATATATTAATGAGCTTGAGGAGTACGAGCAGAAGAAGCCCAAGCATCTGCTGATGAAAGACTGTATACTCTGGGAACAGCTCGAAGAATTGAAAATCAAAGAGCAGCCAGAGGCAGAACAAGAAAAAGCTGAGAATGAACCCTTCTGGGGGCAGGAGCTAGCAAAGCCAAATTCCCAGAAGAAGAGGGGACGACCCAAGTCCAAGAAGGGAAAGAAGGTCACGACAGTACAATGTAACACTCTGTCGGTACTCTTTTCCTTGCCCGGGGAGGATGATGAGCCAGAAGCATCCGACGCCCCGTTAGAAGCTAACCATGCCGAAGCCTCCACCTCGGCCCATGCAACACGTTCTGGGAAAAGATGGGGGCGCCCACCACCAGCCAACCATAATATTATGTTCAGAGGGGAGCAACCCTGTCAAATCCCGGAACCAGAGATACGAGGTGCCCAGGTTCCTCCCCCTGCCAGTCTGTACCAAGACAAAAAGAAGGCGGATGAAGCCCCTTCATTCCTGGAGTTCCTATCCAGCTTAGAGAATGAGCAACCGGCTCATACTGCTCCAGCTAAAAGCAATAAATGCCAGCAGACAGCAGCTAGAAAGCAGAAATAGCATGAAGAAAATGAAGAAAGTAACCCTCTAGCAAAACCGGGGGCAGTCGCTACAGAAGAAGCCTTCCGGGAGACCGATGAAGAAGATGAAATTAGGACTGGGCAGCAAAGGCCACAGGCACCACATGAACCTCCAAGACCCCGATGGGCAGAGGAGATGAGACTATCTAATGTCCGAGTGGGCAGTCGAGTCATGAAAATGCTGAAGAAGCTCCCTACCAGATTCTCCATCTGGGAAATTCTCTCTCTGAGTGAAGAAGCTCGCCAAGCAATCGTGGATGCCCTGCAGTCCCCGGCACAATGTGAAGCACTCCTGGCAGAAGTGAATGCTGGACCATCGGTCACCTTCACGGAAGATGATATGCTAATCCCAAATACCGGTCACAACAGACCGCTGTATATGAGGGGCTCCCTGAACTGTCAGTCCCTGAACAGGATACTGATAGATCCCGGGGCTGCTGTAAATATCCTTCCCTATCGCATCTATCAGAAATACTACTTTGACCTGCAGCTTACCAAGGTCAGAGATATGAAGATTGCAGGGTTCAATCAGAAATGTGAAACACCTCTGGGGGTGGCTGATTTCAACCTCACACTGGGTGACCTCACTACCGTGGTACGATTCTACGTAATCGACTCCAATACCACGTACAAAGCCCTGCTGGGAAGGCCATGTGGTGCGGACACCCGAGCTGTTGATCGGCACGGCACACCGAGCCACCGGTACCGCACACGGAGCACGACACGAGCCACCTCAGCGTCCATCTGGCTCGGAGACAGCTTGGAGACTCCGCCTTGAGCCTCCCCATTTATTATATTTAGCTAGACTTTATGTGTGTGTAATTTGTATTTATTTCGTTGCATTCGGTTTGCCATTTTGAGTGTAATAGGGGCTTACGAGCATTTCGGACCCCGTGGGCCCCACGGGCCCCCCGGGCCCCACCACATTGGGCCACCTCAGCCTAGGGTCCCACATGGGGCCAGTCAACATGCCACATGGGAGCATCTAGAAGTTTGAATGGTATTTGGACACATGGGGGACAATGGACTTGAAAAGTCCAAATGAGAGGCCACCTACCCCCACCTACCAAGTCCAACTTCCACATCCTTGCCATTCTAGTCAATAGGCCGCCCCCCCCCCCTTTATTTTTTTTTAATTTTCATTTGTGTGGATGGTCACATGCAATCCTAGCCCTCAATCTCCCACCCCTAGATCCAACGGTGGAGGATTGATTAGATTGGTGACCTATATATGCTTGTAATTTCCATTTTTGATGAAAAAATGCCATTTGGAATCAAGAAATTGTTGGAGCTCCAGCTTGGTGCGCCCCTCTCTTCCCCCTTGCAGCTGTGAAGGTTGCCTCTGGAGGTGTGACTCCTCCCCTATCAGTTCCGGTCATCGCCGCCGCCGCCACGAGCCGCCACCGCACCGCCATCGCCTTCGCCGGAGTTCTGTCCACGCAGTACCACAGCCACTTCCACGAAATTCCAGTCTCAGCCACGGCCTCAGATCGAGCTGGAACTTTTACGGGATGTCCCAGAGGTGTCCAGCACGTCCTCAGAATTTTGGTTGGTCATAAAGATCTCATTTGGTATTTTTTGATTTTCGTCCAATCACAGTTTCTAGATCTGTCTACTGTCTGTTTCCATTTCCACCCGCCCAGAGTTTCAAGTCTTAGGTCCTTTTTTTGATTTTATTTGGTTCGCCCAATTTAACTGGGTGTCCCTTGCATCCATCCCTTCATCCACCATTTTTTTTAATTTTTGGTTCGTCCATTTCATATTTTCTAAAATTCGTTCTCAGTCCTAGCTACAGTACTTTCTGCCAGTTCCTAGATCCGAGCACCAGACACTCCAAAAATCCTATCAAATCACCACCAGCTCCAAATCCAATTCTAAAAATTTTCCCAGCTTCATGGTTTGAATATCTACAAAGTTTAAGAAGAGCTTGAAGTCTGATTCCTACGGAAAGTAGGCGGTCAATGGTGGTTCTCAGACAAGTACCCTATAAATCTGATGTCTCGGTTACTGTACAACAGGGATTTGTAAATTCATTAAAGTCTAGATCCGGCTAGATCCATCAGATCTCTTTGAGTCTAGATTGAAGCATTTGAAGAGAGCTTTCCAACGATAGCTCATGCGTCCCGATCCGACGTCGGGATCGACCGCAGCGGCTGTTTTCGCCGGAGCGCGCACCTGAAAACAGCAAGCAGAAATCCGTGGGCAGCATTCCAAAAGCTTGGAGATCGGAGTTGTTCGGCCACCGGTCGGTGTTCCCGGCCGACCGCCTTCCGTGGAGACGTGCCACCAGGGGTCCCCATCACAGTGGGACCCACTCCTGCAGATCCGGAGGCCAGCGCCACCCGTGGGCCCCACGGGCCCGCAGAACCCGCCGTTCGGAAAGCACTAAAACGCGGAGTTCGGCACCGCCGGGCGACATCAAGATGCTGCCCGTCAACCCGAGTTGCGTGATTCCCGGGCTCCACATGTGACCTTTTACCTCCCTGCGTGGAGTGGGTCAAATCTTTGTATTGCTGTGATATTGTTTAACCGGGAGTCCGTGATTCGGCCGGGGTTGTCTTCGCCACGCCGGGAGCGTGGAGGTAATGGTCCGAACCTCTTGGCGTTCATTTGCTTAGCTAGTATACGGTCTTTTGCCGCTGCCGAGAGTGTAGGTACTAGCCCGTGTGTCCATGTCACCGCTGTGAGAGTGAGAGTGACCCGTCCCGCGACTCGATCCGAGTCCGGAAGTTGAGTCGGACTACCCTTGACCTCCGCCGGTTCCTTAACCGCGCACGGTCCGCGCTTTCCCTCGCTTGGGACGACGAGTGAGCTTCCACTTCTGTTAGTGACGTTTTACCACTAGGAGCTCGTAGTGTCGGGCTTAGTGTCTCCCTGGTGTGTGCTGCTGGTCGCGTCTTCATCTAGAGTCCAAGGGTGGCACCATATAGTGTCGTCTCCTGAGTCCGTCCCGCATCAGTTTGGTATCAGAGCAAGTCGAGTCTAGGGTAGTCGTTGCATAAGTCTTGCATAGTCTAAGGTTACCCCACACACACCTTCACTCGGTATATCCAAAGGTGTTGTCCGACCGTTAGGCTTCGCCTACCGGGAAGACCACACACTTGCGCGAGTGACCTTCGGGTCGATTACCTCCGCCGCGTACCGAGTCTTGGCCGTGTCTAGGGTGTAGTCGAGTCTCATTCTTTTCAAAAAAAAAAAAAAGTGTTTTAAATTGCATTCTTTCAAAATACCAAAAAAAGGAGTGTTTTCAAATTGCAATTAGGTCTAAGTGTATCATTTAGTGTGTTTGCATTAGTCGGTCGTTGTCACCTAGTCCGTACGTCTTTGCATGCCCACCCGTCGAGGCACCCAATACTCGCCACCACCACCTATGGCGGACTCCCGAGCCCGTAGTTCCGATGAGTCTTCCACGGCCGAGATGTTCCGGGCCATCATGGATCGTTTAGACACGCGTATGGATGGTCTTAGTACGCGTATGGATGGCATAGGGACGCGTCTAGAAGGGAGGATGAAGGTCCTCGAGGATCGGGCCGGGGTTTCGGAGCAGTCCATTCAAGGCCTTGTTGGGAGGATTGCCGTCCTAGAGAGGGGCCCAGTAGCGGCGCAACCCGCGCCGACGAACGGCCAACAAGAGCCGGTGCAGCAACCCGCTGTGCCAAGGGCTCAGGTAGAGGATGTCGGGAGGCAACAGGCGCCTATAGTGGATGATTATGCCTCCGACAATGATCACGGGGGTAACGGTCGTCGTCATCAACGACGGAATCGTGATGACGAGGATGACGACCGCATTCTTAGGGGTGTGCGTGCGGACCCTCCCACTTTTAGCGGGTCCTTGGACCCTAGGGTGTATCTAGATTGGGAGGCCGGCATGGACCGGTACTTCGAGTGGTTTGAGATGACGGACCACCGAAGAGTCCGATATGCGAAGATGAAGCTGCAAGGGCAGGCCCAAACTTATTGGATCAATGTGGAGAGCCTGCTCAACCAGCGACGTCAACCCCAAATCGGTACCTGGGATGATATGAAACTCAAATTGAGGGAGAAGTACCTTCCTGCCTCATATCGCCAACGTCTTATAGACAAGTGGCAAAGCATCTCCCAAGGGAACCGATCCGTGACCGAGTACACCGCCGAGTTCGATGAGTATTATTTGCGGTGCGGGGTCACGGAAGAGAGCACCATGACGATATCCCGCTTTCGGAGAGGTTTGCGGCCTAATTATCAATATGAACTCTTTCGCCGCAATGCCACCACTTTGGAGCAGGCATATCAGATTGCTCTTGAATTGGAGCAGTTCGAGGCCGAGTTCGAGTCACCCCATCGGTTGGGCTCCTTTCCCCTTCGTAGTGTCGAGTCCCGTGGCTCATCTGGCACATATCCGAGGGCCCCCATGGCTCGACCTCAGGAGCCCGCTCGCCACGAGCCCTTTGCTCCTAGGCCTCGCCCTCCACCCCCGAGGGACCTTCCTCGTCCCCAGCATCTTACGGCCCCACCCATAGCCCGTCCACCGGCACCTGCACCACCCGCACGTCCTTTGTTGCCTACGCCTCCTATCCGTCGGGAGGATAAAGGTAAAGGACCTATGATTGGGGAGCCTAGTGGATCACGGCAGCAGTGTTATCGCTGCAATGGGTTTGGCCATTTCGCCAACCAGTGTCCCACTCGCCCATCTCTTCACATTGGGGACACACAGGCTGAGGATACCACCCCTGCGGGCCTAGAGTTAGTCAGCTATGAGGCAGATGAAGAGCTAGCTGACGAGTACTATGAGATGGGAGGTGAGGCCCAGGATGCCCAGCAGTTAGATGATACCCATGTGGGGGTCGTCAGATGTATCCTCACCCAGCCACAGGTCAGTGATGACTGGCGTCGGACCACTATCCTTCATGTATTCTGTAGGCTGGGAAAGCAAATTTGTAAGGTGGTCATCGATAGCGGGAGTTGTATCAATGCAATCTCCACGAACGCTGTCACTCGTCTTGGTCTCACACCCGTAGACCACCCTTGCCCCTACCAGGTATCATGGGTGGATACAACTTCCATTTCGGTCAGGCTGCGGTGCTTGGTCCCGCTGCAGCTCCACTCCTACCGTGACGAGATCTGGTGTGATGTTCTTCCCATGGAAGTGGGAAGTATCATTCTTGGTAGGCCGTGGTTATTCGACCGAGATGCCACACTCCATGGTCGGTCGAACACCTGTACCTTCGACCACGATGGCCAGCGGGTCACCCTCCAACCCGTTCGGCCCAGGAGCCCATCTGTTAGGGGTCCTACTGGCCCTAGTACTCCGAAGCCTTCCGTTCCCGGGCCTAGTACCCCATCCCCAGCTCGGGCTATGACCGTTACCTCTGGCCCAGGAGAGCCCTCGACGAGGAGATTGATGATGATTAGCTCCCGGGAAATGGAGCAGGAGCTTAGTCAGGGCTGTCCGGTGTTTGCCATTACGGTCCGAGAGGTGGAGCGGGACTCCGAGGGTGAGCTCCCACCCGAGGTTGTTCCCATTCTGCAGAAGTATGCTGATGTATTCCCCGATGAGCTTCCCGAGGGACTCCCACCTATGCGGGATATTCAGCATGCCATCGACCTTGTTCCGGGCTCTTCTTTGCCCAATCTTCCTCATTATCGAATGAGCCCCACGGAGCATGCCGAGCTTAAACGGCAGGTCGATGAGCTTGTGCAGAGAGGATCTGTCCGGGACAGCATGAGTCCATGTGCTGTACCCGCATTACTCGCCCCGAAGAAGGATGGCACGTGGAGAATGTGCATTGATAGTCGTGCCATCAACAAAATCACCGTGAAGTACAGGTTCCCTATTCCCCGCCTTGATGACATGCTGGACATGATGGCAGGTGCCACTATCTTTTCGAAGATTGATCTTAAGAGCGGCTATCATCAGGTGAGGATTAGGCCAGGTGATGAGTGGAAGACCGCATTTAAGACCAAGGACGGTCTATATGAGTGGTTGGTCATGCCTTTTGGGTTGACCAATGCCCCTAGCACTTTCATGCGGCTCATGACTCAGGTCCTTCGACCTTTCATTGGAGTCTTTGTAGTGGTGTATTTTGATGATATCCTTATCTATAGCCGCACCACAGGGGACCACTTAGACCACCTTCGGCAGGTCTGTATACTTCTTCGGCGAGAGCAGTTGTTTGCGAACCCACAGAAGTGTGCTTTCATGACATCTCAGCTTACCTTCTTGGGTTTCATTGTGTCTAGTACTGGGGTCTCCACCGATCCGGAGAAGGTCCGGGCCATTGTTGAGTGGCCGGAACCCCGTACGGTTCATGATGTCCGCAGCTTTCATGGCCTTGCGACGTTCTATCGTCGCTTCATCCGCGGATTTAGCTCCGTCACTGCCCCGATCACGGATTGCATCCGTAAGGGCACATTTGTATGGACGAAGGCCGCATCTGCTGCCTTCAGGGACATCAAGGAGCGCATGACCCAGACACCTATCCTTCGACTGCCTAATTTCTCGAAGGTGTTTGAGGTCTGTTGTGATGCGTCGGGTGTTGGGATAGGAGGAGTTTTGAGTCAGGAGTCCCACCCGATCGCATATTTCAGCGAGAAGCTGAATGATGCGAAACTGCGATATTCCACATATGATAAAGAGTTTTACGCAGTTGTTCAGGCTCTTAGGCATTGGAGGCATTACCTATTACATCAGGAGTTTGTCTTATACTCCGATCATGAGGCTTTGAGGTACCTCCATTCCCAAAAGAAGCTGAATTCGCGTCATAGTCGTTGGGTTGAGTATCTCCAGCAGTTCACCTTTGTGCTAAAACATAAGGCTGGAGTGGAGAACAAGGTGGCCGATGCCTTGAGTCGGCGAGCATGTCTTCTTACCACCATGAGTGCCGAGGTCATAGGGCTAGAGAAGATGAAGGAGGCCTATGTTGATTGTCCTGACTTCGGTCAGATTTTTACTACTCTCCAGGCCGGGCCCTCGAGAGACCATGATGATTATGTGCTTCAGGAGGGTTACCTCTTTCGAGGTAGCAGGCTATGTGTTCCCCGAACTTCGGTTCGAGATTTCCTAGTGTGGGAACTACATGCGGGAGGTCTAGCCGGCCACTTTGGTCGGAACAAGACTATTGAGGCAGTGGAGCATCGATTTTATTGGCCGAGCTTGAAGCGCGATGTTGCTAACATCGTGGCTCAGTGCCGTACATGTGCTACGGCCAAAATGAAGAAGCAAAGCTCGGGCCTTTATACGCCTCTCCCCGTGCCTGATGCCCCGTGACAGGATGTCAGCATGGATTTTGTTTTGGGATTGCCACGTACCTCCAGGAAGCATGATTCGGTCTATGTGGTGGTTGACCGTTTCTCGAAGATGGCCCTCTTTATCCCTTGCTCAAAAACTTCGGATGCTTCTAGGGTAGCCCGCCTATTCCTTACTCATGTGGTGTGCAAGTTCGGGTTGTCTCGCACTATAGTGTCTGACCGTGATGTTAGGTTCACTTCCTATTTTTGGAAGACACTATGGCATATGATGGGTACGCACCTCAAGTTTTCCACTGCATACCATCCCCAGACAGATGGTCAGACCGAGGTGGTCAATAGGAGTCTGGGTGATCTTTTGAGATGTCTTGTTAGGGACCGCATTGGGGATTGGGATCTCATTCTACCTATGGCTGAGTTTGCATATAATGATTCGGTGAATAGGTCTACTGGCATGAGTCCATTTGAAATTGTCACAGGTCGTAGGCCTAGGAAACCCGTTGACCTTGTCCCCATGCCTGTCCATGCTAGAGTGTCGGAGTCGGCCGAGTCATTTGCTAGGCATGTTAGGAGTTTGCATGACGACATCCGTCGTCACATTGAGTCCAGCAATGCACGGTACAAGGAGTTAGCCGATGCCCACCGACACCACCGAGAGTTCCACGAGGGCGAATACGTCATGATCAGGGTAAGACCTGAACGGTTTCCCTCTGGAACCGTTAAGAAGTTGCAAGCTCGCGGAGCCGGTCCATTCAGAGTGTTGAAACGCGTTGGATCCAATGCGTACGTTGTGGACTTGCCCGAGGAATATGGTATAAGCTCTACCTTCAATGTATCGGATCTTGTTGCATATAGGGACCCAGCGGTGATCCCTAGTGAGCCTTTTGAGCCATCTCCTCCCCTTGAGAGTGATCCCACACCTGAGTGTCCACTTCCACCTCCAGCCCCTTTTTCACGGCAGCGTGAGCATATAGATCGTATACTGGACGAGCAAGTGACGGTTACCAGGAGTGGATCTTACCCGCGCTACCTAGTGCGATGGAGAGGACGGCCCGCTACTGAGGACACATGGATCACACATGGTGAGTTGCAGCAGATTGATCCGGACCTTTTGGAGCGATACAGGAGCGATGCAGACCCTTACTCGACAGGGTCGAGTTTCTCCCACCCGGGGAGAATTGGTGCGGACACCCGAGCTGTTGATCGGCACGACACACCGAGCCACCGGTACCGCACACGGAGCACGACACGAGCCACCTCAGCGTCCATCTGGCTCGGAGACAGCTTGGAGACTCCGCCTTGAGCCTCCCCATTTATTATATTTAGCTAGACTTTATGTGTGTGTAATTTGTATTTATTTCGTTGCATTCGGTTTGCCATTTTGAGTGTAATAGGGGCTTACGAGCATTTCGGACCCCGTGGGCCCCACGGGCCCCCCGGGCCCCACCACATTGGGCCACCTCAGCCTAGGGTCCCACATGGGGCCAGTCAACATGCCACATGGGAGCATCTAGAAGTTTGAATGGTATTTGGACACATGGGGGACAATGGACTTGAAAAGTCCAAATGAGAGGCCACCTACCCCCACCTACCAAGTCCAACTTCCACATCCTTGCCATTCTAGTCAATAGGCCGCCCCCCCCCCCCCTTTATTTTTTTTTAATTTTCATTTGTGTGGATGGTCACATGCAATCCTAGACCTCAATCTCCCACCCCTAGATCCAACGGTGGAGGATTGATTAGATTGGTGACCTATATATGCTTGTAATTTCCATTTTTGATGAAAAAATGCCATTTGGAATCAAGAAATTGTTGGAGCTCCAGCTTGGTGCGCCCCTCTCTTCCCCCTTGCAGCTGTGAAGGTTGCCTCTGGAGGTGTGACTCCTCCCCTATCAGTTCCGGTCATCGCCGCCGCCGCCACGAGCCGCCACCGCACCGCCATCGCCTTCGCCGGAGTTCTGTCCACGCAGTACCACAGCCACTTCCACGAAATTCCAGTCTCAGCCATGGCATCAGATCGAGCTGGAACTTTTACGGGATGTCCCAGAGGTGTCCAGCACGTCCTCAGAATTTTGGTTGGTCATAAAGATCTCATTTGGTATTTTTTGATTTTCGTCCAATCACAGTTTCCAGATCTGTCTACTGTCTGTTTCCATTTCCACCCGCCCAGAGTTTCAAGTCTTAGGTCCTTTTTTTGATTTTCTTTGGTTCGCCCAATTTAACTGGGTGTCCCTTGCATCCATCCCTTCATCCACCATTTTTTTTAATTTTTGGTTCGTCCATTTCATATTTTCTAAAATTCGTTCTCAGTCCTAGCTACAGTACTTTCTGCCAGTTCCTAGATCCGAGCACCAGACACTCCAAAAATCCTATCAAATCACCACCAGCTCCAAATCCAATTCTAAAAATTGTCCCAGCTTCATGGTTTGAATATCTACAAAGTTGAAGAAGAGCTTGAAGTCTGATTCCTACGGAAAGTAGGCGGTCAATGGTGGTTCTCAGACAAGTACCCTGTAAATCTGATGTCTCGGTTACTGTACAACAGGGATTTGTAAATTCATTAAAGTCTAGATCCGGCTAGATCCATCAGATCTCTTTGAGTCTAGATTGAAGCATTTGAAGAGAGCTTTCCAACGATAGCTCATGCGTCCCGATCCGACGTCGGGATCGACCGCAGCGGCTGTTTTCGCCGGAGCGCGCACCTGAAAACAGCAAGCAGAAATCCGTGGGCAGCATTCCAAAAGCTTGGAGATCGGAGTTGTTCGACCACCGGTCGGTGTTCCCGGCCGACCGCCTTCCGTGGAGACGTGCCACCAGGGGTCCCCATCACAGTGGGACCCACTCCTGCAGATCCGGAGGCCAGCGCCACCCGTGGGCCCCACGGGCCCGCAGAACCCGCCGTTCGGAAAGCACTAAAACGCGGAGTTCGGCACCGCCGGGCGACATCAAGATGCTGCCCGTCAACCCGAGTTGCGTGATTCCCGGGCTCCACATGTGACCTTTTACCTCCCTGCGTGGAGTGGGTCAAATCTTTGTATTGCTGTGATATTGTTTAACCGGGAGTCCGTGATTCGGCCGGGGTTGTCTTCGCCACGCCGGGAGCGTGGAGGTAATGGTCCGAACCTCTTGGCGTTCATTTGCTTAGCTAGTATACGGTCTTTTGCCGCTGCCGAGAGTGTAGGTACTAGCCCGTGTGTCCATGTCACCGCTGTGAGAGTGAGAGTGACCCGTCCCGCGACTCGATCCGAGTCCGGAAGTTGAGTCGGACTACCCTTGACCTCCGCCGGTTCCTTAACCGCGCACGGTCCGCGCTTTCCCTCGCTTGGGACGACGAGTGAGCTTCCACTTCTGTTAGCGACGTTTTACCACTAGGAGCTCGTAGTGTCGGGCTTAGTGTCTCCCTGGTGTGTGCTGCTGGTCGCGTCTTCATCTAGAGTCCAAGGGTGGCACCATATAGTGTCGTCTCCTGAGTCTGTCCCGCATCACCATGGCTGCATGAATATCAGATAGTGCCGTCCATGCTACACCAATGCATAAAATACTGCCACGAAGGAAAAGAAGAAAGGGCGTTTGCTGATCTACATCCCTTTGAAGTATTCGAGTGTCATATGCTCGATGCATCCTATTACACCGAGGTGTCACAGAAGGATGAAGAAAGAGAGGCTGTGATCAGCCAGAAGAAGCCGGTGACAAAGACAAAAAGTTGGTCTCCGCCGCCACCCAAGGGCTACATTAAAAAGCATGAGGTATCCCACATCTCCTATGCCGGAGACTTTGCTCGGATAACTCCTCCTAGCATCTGCCCAGATGATACTGATGAAGAAATGAAACAAAAGTACACTCAGGTGGAGGTACCGCAGGGTTTATTTAAACCCATCATCAGCCTAGAATACCAGACAGTGCTGCCACTGAAGACTATGGAAATCCCTCGCTTCTGCGAACCCCCTATTATATTCTACACCGGGGAGCCAGTCGAAGAAGATGATCAAGACTGTATGGCCCCTGAAGAAGCTGCAAACCTGATGGTAACGATTACAGGCTTGGATTATACTACCCAACGGGTTTCACAAATGTTCTCCAAGATGCAAATGCCATCGATGCAGCCTGCTGCTCAGAAGAAAGCATTCAAGGAACTATGGGATCCGCCTCGAGATAGCAAGGAACTGAGGAAGATCACACAGCACCCGGGACTGGGTTATACCCTGCAAGAATACTATGAAGCCGAGGTGGATGTCATCTCTGCCTTCTACCAGAATGAAGATCCCCCTGAAGCGGGATATGATCAATACCCCTTTTAAGATGAAGAAATTATGTATCAATCCATAACAGACAATGAAGTCCAAGACAACCAGCCGGAGCCAAGGATGTCTGATGAGACTAAGAAGGGTTGGTGCTGGGAGAATCCATCTTGCAAAGAGGATCTGTTCCAGGCCGAAGCACAATTTGATACGGGAACCCCGGATGAAGATCAAGTAGCCAGAGAGCTGCAAGAGTGCCTGGAGTTTGGGCGCATTCTAGAAGAATTCCGGGCTCTACATAATGATGACCTCTCAGGGGAGCCCACATCAGAAGGGCCTCTAAGCACGGAAGACTCCACTTCGAAGTTTTCCGCTGAGCCAGTCACGTCCTCGGGGCAGACTGAACAGAATCCGAGCATATTGGCCTTATACGATGCACCAGCATCTGCTGATGACCCATGTGATGAAACAGAAAATCATGAGAATGAAGAAGATTATATCCCGGGAGGCTTTATTGATTTGCAAGAAGCCCCGCCCGAAGTTGAAGACGGAGGCCAAGCCACCGTCGATGAGCTGATAGAAGTAAATCTGGGGTCAGCAGATGAGCCAAGGCCGACATTCCTCAGTGCACTGCTGGAGCCAGCTGTCAAAGAACAGTATATTCAGTTTTTAAAAGAATTCCGAGACTGCTTCGCATGGACATATGATGAAATGCCAGGACAGAGTTCTGATGTAGCACAGCACCGATTGGCAATAAACCCAGAGGCTAACCCTGTGAAGCAGCCTTCCAGGAGAATGCGTCCTGAACTGATAAATCAGATCAACAAAGAGGTCGACAAGCTGATCGATGTGGGCTTTGTTGAAGAGAACCAGTATACTACATGGCTGGCCAATATAGTGCCCGTGAAGAATAAAAATGGGCAGATCAGAATATGTGTAGATTTCAGGGACCTGAATAAGGCTTGCCCGAAAGATGATTTCCCAGTGCCGATCACTGAAGCCATGATCGATGCAACCACTGGCCATGAAGCCCTATCATTCATGGATGGGTCATCCGGATACAACCAGATCTGGATTGCTAAAGAAGACAGAGTGCACACTGCATTCCGCACCCCGAAGGGGATATTTCATTATAAAAGAATGCCGTTCGGCCTTAAGAATGCCGGCGCTACCTATCAGAGAGCTATGACAAAGATCTTTGATGATTTGCTCTTCAAGAAGGTAGAGTGCTACATTGATGACCTGGTGGTGAAAACCAGCAGAAGAGAAGATCATCTGCAAGACCTGAGGATAGTGTTCCAGAGGCTGCGTAAATATGAACTCAAGATGAATCCTATGAAATGTGCCTTCGGCGTGTCCAGTGGAAAATTCCTCGGGTTTATCGTCCGTCATAGGGGCATTGAGATCGACCCATCCAAGATTAAAGCTATCCAGGAGCTCCCTCCACCAAGGAATCTCCACGAGCTGAGATCTCTACAAGGGCGTCTGGCCTATATCCGACGATTCATATCAAATCTGTCGGGGAGATGCCACCCTTTTCACAAGCTCATGATGAAAGATGTACCGTTCCTCTGGGACGATGGCTGTCAGGAAGCCTTTGAGAAGCTGAAAGAATATCTCAAGACCCCTCCAGTGCTGGGGGCACCTATTAAGAGCAGACCCCTGATCCTGTACATTGCAGCCACACACTGTTCCCTGGGGGCAATGCTAGCACAGATAAATGAAGAAGGCAAAGAGTAGGCTCTATACTACCTGAGTCGTAGGCTGATTAGAACTAAAGAAAGCTACACCTATATAGAAAAGACATGCTTGGCACTAGTCTTTGCCGTTAAAAAGCTCCGGCACTATATGCTGTCACATGAAATCAGATTGATATCTGCAGCAGATCCACTCAAATACATACTGACTCAGCCAGTACTGAAAGGCCGGTTGGGCAAATGGGCAGTAATTCTGATGGAATTCGATATCACATATATACCCCAGAGGGCAATAAAAGGACAGGCAGTGGCCGATTTCTTCGCAGAGCATCCTGTGCCAGAGAATGATATGTTGGGGACTGAGTTACCCGATGATGAGACACTAGAAGCCTGCCAGGCTCAGTCAACTATGTGGCAGCTATTCTTTGATGGAGCATCTAGAACAGAGACGGACTCCGATGGAAAGACCAGAATACGGGCCGGAGTCGGTATTGTGCTAAGATCACCAGAAGGGGAGGTTGTGCATACTTCATGTTCTATAAACAAGCCCTGCACCAATAATGAAGCCGAGTATGAAGCTTTGATAATCGGGCTATGTATAAGCCTCAACATGGGTATCCAGATGCTTCAGATATTCGGGGATTCAATGTTGATAATAAAGCAAATCCAAGGGGAGTTCGAAGTGCGAAAGCCGGAGTTGAACCCCTACCACCAAAAAGCTGTGCGCCTCATGGCGAAATTCTATCATATTGAGCTCAAGCATGTGGGCCGTGCACATAATGCCCAGGCTGATGCATTGGCAAAGCTAGCCAGCTCAATAGCAGTCCCACCAGATGAAACACTGAACATTGTTGTTATAAACCGGCGGTAGGTCCCCAGCATGCTAGAAGAGTGCCCCGAAGAAGAAGAAGTCGCCACGATCAGTACAGAACAGGCATCTGATTGGAGACAACACCTGCTACAATGGTTTTTACACCAACAGCTGCCGCAGAAAAGAGAAGAAAAGATGAAACTTCTAAGGATCAAAGATTCTTATGAATTTAGAAATGGAACTCTGTTCCGAATAATGGCAGATGCACGCAAGAAGATTTTGCTCCGCTGCCTGTCTACTGAGGAAGCTTGGCAAGCAATGAAAGAAATGCATGCTGGGACAGCAGGTGCCCACCAGGCCGGTCCAAAGATGAAGATAGAGATTAAGAAGCTGGGCTACTACTGGCCCACCATGTTTGAAGACTGCTGCAAGTTTGCAAAGTCATGCCAGAAATGTCAAGAGCATGCTACGGTGCCTAGAAGGCCACCCACAACTCTGCACCCTACAATCCCTAGCTGGCCGTTTGCACAATGGGGAACTGATGTAGTCGGGCCATTGCCAACTTCCTCGGCCGGACATAAGTACATACTGGCCATAACAGATTATTTCTCCCGATGGGCGGAAGCTATAGCATTAAGAGAAGTGACTGGGGAGCTGATCTCCAGATTCATCAAGCAAAACATTATCTTCCGGTTCGGGATCCCCAACCGAATAATATCTGATAATGGAAGTCATTTCAGAAATCAAAAAATCTATCGGCTTGCCGAGAAGTATAAGATTGAATGGAGAACCTCCACTCTCTACAATCCACAGGCAAACGGGTTGGCAGAAGCTTTTAATAAGACCTTGTGTACATTGCTGGCCAAAGTCGTCAGTTCCAACAAGAAGGATTGGGAAGAGAAAATGTATGAAGCTTTATGGGCATATCGCACCGTCTTCAAAACACCTACAGGGTGCTCACCATACTCATTGGTGTACGGCTCAGAGGCAGTAGTCCCGCTAGAGCTGGAAATCCCGTCACTCAGAGTGGCTGTCCAATATGACCTGGCCCATGGCGAACAAACCAATGCAGAAAAAAGATTACAAGAATTGGCTGAATTGGAAGGGAAGCGCCTCCAAGCTCAGAAGAATATCCAGATGTATCAGGCCCGCATGGCCACTGCATTCAACAAACTCATAAAAGGACGAGAATTTAAGAAAGGTGACCTTGTCATGGTCAAGAAAAGAGAAGTCATGGCGTCCAACCCAAAAGGAAAGCTAAATCCTAATTGGGAGGGTCCTTATGTGATACATAGGGTCTACGAAGGAGGGGCCTACATGGTTGTTAACCATCGAGGGGAAATCCAATTCTCACCACTCAACGGTAGACACCTAAAGCTGTATCATGCTGCCCAACCAATATTCCCCGAGTAATCGGGCAAAAAGCTACCCTTTTCCTTGGTCTAGCGGCACTCCGCCCTAACCGAGCTACCTCTTTCTTGGTCTAGCGGCACTCCGCCCTAACCGAGCTACCATTCTTTCTCGGTCTAGTGGCACTCCGCCCTAACCAAGCTACCTATTTCTTGGTCTAGCGGCACTCCGCCCTAACCGAGCTACCCTTCTTCTTGGTCTAGCGGCACTCCGCCCTAACCGAGCTACCCTTCTTTCTTGGTCTAGTGGCATTCCGCCCTAGCCAAACTACCTCCTTCTTGGTCTAGCGGCACTCCGCCCTAACCAAGCTACCTCTTTCTTGGTCTAGCGGCACTCCGCCCTAGCCGAGCTACCTCATTTCTTCGTTTAGCGGCACTCCGCCCTAGCCGAGCTACCCATTCCTCGGTTAGCGGCACTCCGCCCTAATCAGGCCATTTCATCTTGGTCAATGGCACTCCGCCCTAGCCGAGCTACCTCATTTCTTGGTTTAGCGACACTCCGCCCTAGCCGAGCTACCCATTCCTCGGTTAGCGGCACTCCGCCCTAATCAGGCCATTTCATCTTGGTCAATGACACTCCGCCCTAACCGAGCTACCCATTTCTTGGTTTAGAGGCACTCCGCCCTAGCCGAGCTACCTCATGCCTTGGTTTAGCGGCACTCCGCCCTAACCGAGCTACCCATTTCCTTGGTCTAGTGGCATTCCGCCCTAGCCGAGCTACCCTTCCTTCTTGGTCTAGCGGCACTCCGCCCTAACCGAGCTACCTCTTTCTTGGTCTAGCGGCACTCCGCCCTAACCGAGCTACCATTCTTTCTCGGTCTAGTGGCACTCCGCCCTAACCAAGCTACCTATTTCTTGGTCTAGCGGCACTCCGCCCTAACCGAGCTACCCTTCTTCTTGGTCTAGCGACACTCCGCCCTAACCGAGCTACCCTTCTTTCTTGGTCTAGTGGCATTCCGCCCTAGCCAAACTACCTCCTTCTTGGTCTAGCGGCACTCCGCCCTAACCAAGCTACCTCTTTCTTGGTCTAGCGGCACTCCGCCCTAGCCGAGCTACCTCATTTCTTGGTTTAGCGGCACTCCGCCCTGGCCGAGCTACCCATTCCTCGGTTAGTGGCACTCCGCCCTAATCAGGCCATTTCATCTTGGTCAGTGGCACTCCCCCCTGATCAAGCTACCCTCTCCTTGGTTCAGTGGCATCTCACCCTGCCCAAGCTACCCTCTCTCTCAGTCCGCATACCAAATAAAAAAAAAAGAAAAGAAGAAAAGAAAAGAAAAGAAAAATGGGGTTAAAAATAGTGATACCCCGCCGGTCTTGTTCAGATATTCTGAACAAGGGCAAAAAAAAAATGGCCAAAAACCCGGCTGTGGTGAAAACCCGAAAGGGCACTGCAGGCAAAATCGGGTACCCCGCCACGTGAAAACCCGAAAGGGCGCGTGGGCAAAAGCAAGAGGGGGCTGGCTCCGGTGAAAAACCGAAAGGGCACTTGGGTCAGTAATGTGATAATCCCAAAGAAAGCCTCACCTCCCGCCATAAAACTCCTCGTCAATCGACCGGCGCCTTGCCCGATCGACGATTAGACCCACTCAGTATAGGCCCTACGTTTATCCTGATCAGAGCCCTCATACCTTGTCCCAGGTCCCACCGTGATGAAACCTGCTGCTGATCAATGGGCACACTCACCCGATCAGCAATGAAACCTGTCCAGCTTAGACCTTAAGTCTATGCCGATAAAACCTATGAAACCCTTGCATTGGTATAAACCCAATATCGATGATGAAACCTACTGTTGATCGATTGGTACGCTGCCCGGTCAATGATGAAATCCACCTAGTTTAGACCTTACGTCTATCCTGATGAAGCCTATGAAATCCTTGCATTGGTATAAACCCAATACCGATGATGAAACCTGTTGCTGGTCGATCGACATACTGCCCGATCAGCGATGAAACCTATCTAGTTTAGACCCTACGTCTATCCTGATGAAACCTATGAAATCCTTGCATTGGTATAAACCCAATACCGATGATGAAACCTGCTGTTGATTGATTGGCACACTTGCCCGATCAATGATGAAACCTATCCAGTTTAGACCTTATGTCTATCCTGATGAAACCTATAAAATCTTTGCGTTGGTATAGACCCAATACCAATGATAAAAGCAGCTACTAATGGGGTGGCCCGCCGCCTGAGCAATGCTGAAGCCCGTCCGGGGTAGATCTCCGTCTGCTCTGATGAAAATGCTACACCCATTCTCAAATCGACCCGGACCTTCCGTCCGGATAGATGATAAAACCTCATCCCTTTACGTTAATGTTAAACCCCACATTAACGATGAAACCTATATTTCCAGCGAATGGTTTCGTGCTTAAGCTGCTACAAACATCCTTGAACCGATCCGGACCTTCTGTCTGGATGGATGATGAAATCCCATTCCCTTGCGTTGATGGTAACCCCCACATCAACGATATAGCCATGCTCCCGGCGAACGGCTTCACGCCTAAGCCACAAAACACACTCAAGTCGACCCAAGCCTTCCGCCTAGGCAGACGATGAAAACCTTATGTCCCTTGCATTGGTGTCAGCACCCACATCAATGATGATACATACACAAGTTGAGCACATGGCTTAACAATTTACGAAGCTAAAGTCCCAATAAAAAAAGAAAAGAAGAGACAAAATGGGGTTAAAAATAGAGATACCCCGCCAGGCTTGTTCGGATATCCCAGACAAGGGCAAAAATGGCCAAAACCCAGCTGTGGTGAAAACCCGAAAGGGCACTGCAGGCAAAATCGGGTACCCCGCCACGTGAAAACCCGAAAGGGCGCGTGGGCAAAAGCAAGAGGGGGCTGGCTCCGGAGAAAACCCGAAAGGGCACTTGGGTCAGTAATGTGGTAATTCAAAAGTTCCATGCCAACAGGCACGCTACCTTTACCTCCCTTTCACTGATGAAACCTCCCGTCGGTCAGTCGGCTTCATTCCCCACCAATGATAAAACCCTTCCAGGATAGACCTTACGTTTATCCTGATAAAATTCACATACCCTCTTTCAAACGTCCCACCGACAACGAAACCCATCACCATTCTGATGAAGCCTGTCCAGCTTAGACCTCACGTCTGTCCTGATAAAGCCTACGCATTTCTTGGCAAGCCTCACCTGCAATAAAACCTGCTGGAATAGACCTTACGTCTATCCTGACGAGACCTACGCCTCTACTGACGTCCCACTGTTGATCGACCGGCACCTTGCCCGATCAATGATGAAATCCTGCGGTTTAGACCTTTCGTCTATTCTGATGAAACTTATAAACCCCTTTGCATCGATATAAACCCAATATCGATGATGAAACCAACTGTTGATCGATGGGCACTCTGCCCGATCAATGATGAAACCCTAGCCAGTTTAGACCATTCGTCTATGCTGATGAAACTCTTCTTTGCGTCGATATAAATCTAATATCGATGATGAAACCAACTGTTGATCGATTGGCACCTTGCCCGATCAATGATTAAACCCTACCCAGTTTAGACCTTACGTCTATTCTGATAAAAACATATGAAATCCCCCTTGCATCGATATAAGCTCAATATCGAGGATGAAGTCAACCATTGGCTGATCGGTACATCGCCCGGCCAATGACACAATCTGTCCAGTTCGGACTTTATGGCCGTTCTGATGAAAACCCCATACCCTTTTTTTTTTCAATGTCCCACCTGCTATAACCTCTACCCGGTCTAGACCTTTCGTCTATTCCGATGAAGCCTCTTCTTTCACATTTCTGCAAATTGTCTCCCTCGCAGCACATATTGCCAAGAGGGACGATTGCTGCTACCAACAGAATCCGGTTTAAGCACCTCCCCGGATGCCGTCACGCGGTGGAGCGAGTTCCCCATCCTTTCTCTGAGAGGGTGTGTGAGCGACGTCACGTGGTTCGGAGTTCGATGGTGCGGGGAAGAGGAAGAAGCGGAGAGCGCGCGGGCTCCTTCTTTTTTGTTTGTTTTGTTTGCTGCAACACAGAAATGAGAGGAAAGAGAGAAGGGGCCACCACGGGAGATTGCTCCGGCGGGGCGAGCGGGACAAGCGTGATATAGCAAAATATGGGGGTTAAACGGCCATAGCGGGAAGTGACTCGCCGCGGCCTCGGGGGGACGGGAATGGTGCAAAAATTAAATAACAAGAATTGAAACGGCCATTGGGGAAGTGACTCGCCGCGGCCTCGAGAATATGAGCAGATAATAAGATGACAGAATATGAAGAGGATACAAAGAGCGGGAATTTAAACGGCCATTGGGGAAGTGACTCGCCGCGGCCTCGATGATAAGAGCAGAATATAACAGAATATAAAGAGAATATAAGAACGGAAATTTAAACGGCCATTGGGGATGTGACTCGCCGCGGCCTCGATGATATAAGCAGAATATAACAAAACATAAAGAGATTATAGGAATAGAAATTTAAACGGCCATTGGGGAAGTGACTCGCCGCGGCCTCGATGATATAAGCAGAATATAACAAAATATAAAGAGAATATAGGAAACAGAAATTTAAACGGCCATTGGGGAAGTGACTCGCCGCGGCCTCGATGACAAGGTGTGATCGCCAGGGGCCAAAAGACCCCAAAATAAGAAGGTGATCGCGCCTACCTCAAGAGCGGGAGATGACGGGTTGCTTCTTCCTCTCCTTCCGGCCGGCCGACGGAGAGGGCTTTCCTCGGTTACCCTTGCAAAACAACGACAAACAAATAACAAGTGGATTAGAAAGATGAATGTGTAGTATTCATATCCTTGCAATAAAAATGACGAAATAACGGGAAGACACACACCTGGTTGGTGTTATCTTTTAAACCCCTCTCGGACTCGAGTAGGAGGAAAATGAGATGATGGATGCGAGATGATGAATGCAAAAGAACTACGAAGAAAAGGAAAGAGTTGGCTTATTGGATGTGCCGGTGGCGAAATTCGGCGGAGCTCCGGCAGCGTGGGGACGACGTAGAAGCGCGGTGGATGAAGACGACCTCCCTCTCGCGAGCGTAATCACCCGAGAAGCCGGCAGAACCTCCACCTACAAAAGAACCCACGGGTTAGAAAAATGACTCCGTAGCCTCTGGGCTCCGGCAGCCTATCGGATCACTGCTTAGCTCCCCTAGAACTGAGGGGGTGGGCCTCTATTTATAGAGTTCCGGAAGGTGGAGGCGTCCAGGACCCTGGACACCTCCATCAGGGCCGAAATAATATTTTATTCTATTTTTATTGATTTTTTTAGAATACTTTTATGGGGGCGTCCGGGGTCCCGGACGCCTCTAACAGGTCCACCGAAAACCGACGACGGCCGCACGCGGTTTGGCACAACGCGTGGTTTTGTGAGCGGCGCCTCGTGATTCAGAAATGGGCGCGTCCAGTCATCTGGACGTCTCTAAATTCGTTCGGTGGCCGGCGCCCGTGAGTGAGTTGATGGAGGCGTCCAGGGGCCTGGACGCCTCCAAAAGTTTATTATTATTTTTTTTATTTTTCTTTTGTCTTTTATACAAGGGCTGGCATTTTAATTTTTTTATTTATTTTTATGGAGGCGTCCAGGGGCCTGGACGCCTCCATTAATATGTATTTTTTATTTATTTTATTTTTATGCCAACTGGCATTTTATAAATATTTATTATTATTAGTTTTTATGGAGGCGTCCAGGGCCCTGGACGCCTCCATTAATATATATATATATTTTTATTTATTTTTGGGCCGTGAGAAAAATAATAAAATAAATTATAAAAATGGGGGCGTCCAGGGGCCTGGACGCCCCCATTAAGACCCACCCGGGTCCTTAGATCGGGCGTCGGCGGCCGCCCGGCAGATATCCTTCTTGGTTCCGGAACCTCCTGATGCGTTCGACTGGTGTTGATGCCGTCCGAATGCCGTGACGAGACGATTCCGGATGCCGAAAAGGGCGGAAGAAGACTCAGGAAAAGGAAGCACTCGAGCGATTCGAAATGCGTAGGCCATCGCGGGGCGTCGTATAGTAATATGAGACTTTCTCATGAGACGTCAAGAATGGCGTGTCTACAGCTGCCCCGCCTTGGCGTCTGCTTTGCAAGGGAGCGACACGTAGTGGAATGGTATCGAAGTGGACTGAAATGAAGTGGGAGCGGACTGATAAGTTGATGCCAAGGTGTGATCAGACACGCTTGTGACGTTACTGTTTGGAATCTTTCCTGAAGTTTCAATGAGGCGACCTTGAAGGAGGTCTTTCAAATATTGACGATTGCTTGGACGGAGATCAAATAAGGGAGGGTGAGATGTGCACTCAGGCACGAAACAAAAGAAGACCAACTTCTCGGTGTGGAAGTACCTGGGTCATAAACCGGAGGTTTCACCTTTGGGGAGTGGTTACCAGCCAATGTGGAAGTGCTGCGGCCAAGGTGGGTCAAAAATGTAAAGGAATATCTGAGGGTCTGTCCAAACAAGGGTCTCCTTTGGAAGAGCAGCGTAGGGCTGTCTCAAAGAAACTCAGTATTTCATTCAGAGTGGAATATCTCATATTTGTAGGAATTGAAACACAACGGCTTTCAGAATCGAATCGCTTGAATGATCTTCCGCAATAAATCAAAGTCCTATATGAATGCATGCTGGGTTTAAAGAAAAATTCAAAACAAACTAAAATAGAAAATAGCCAAGGATAATATTGTCAACTTGTGAAGAACGGGTCAGGATACCGACCCGGTGAGCTGATACTGGGCTGGGGCCCGTTTATCCGCGTACCAACTCACTGAATGGAACCGTCGTCCCCATTCTATCACAAATTGACGGCCTATCCGTACAACCCAAACTCTTCCGGGATCATCACCGTTTTTGTTGAAGGGGAACTCAAATCCCAGATTCGTTCGGGCCGCAAGGTCCTTGACATGTTCTAGTAGCGTAGGTATCATATATTATGATGCATGACATGGTGGGACCAACCAATGAAAGGTGGGACAGGAGATAGGACAAAGATGTCCGTTAGTAAAACCTGCACATGCCAGCAAAGGTTAGCAACATCAAAAGGTAGCAGAATCGCACCACAGTTCAAAGGAGATCCAGACAAAATCTTGACAATGACCACTGATGTGACATGTTCTGTCCTGTAGCACCCTTCCCTTCCTATAAGAACTCCCCTTAGGCAAGTTCATTCAAATGCACCAAGGTGGGTTTTGGAAGCTCAGGAGAGGAAGGAGAGGAGAATCTAGAGATCTTCAGGATGGAAGGAGAGTCTTCCCGCGTTATGAAGAGGAGCAAGCCTAGCAGCGAGATTAGGCGACTTTCTGACCTCGAGGGTCATCTGAGTGGGACGATCATGTCGCATATGGTAAGCCGACTCTTTTCAAATTTCTGTACGTGAACCTTCTTCTTACTTCCTTCATTTCTTCTTCTTTCCAGCCATATCCACTCTTCCCAGGCCCGAGGAAGTTTTCCAAGCTGCCATGGCTTTCAAAGCTGACTTCCAATATCTCCATTGGCATGAGGGCCATACTCTCGAAGTGGCATCTGCAGGGGCTCCTTATTCACGCCAAGCATTACGAGAAGATTCGTATGGACTGGGCGGCTATGGGCGCGCTAGTGGAGGTCTGGCATCCCCAGACCCACACTTTTATCTTCCCGACCTTCGAGGTGACCATCCTCCTCGAGGAGGTGGAACTTCTGCTTGGTTTGAAGAAGTTCAAGAGTGACGGGAAGGTGAAGGCTATGCGGATGCTGACACGGGGTACTTCTGAAAGCGTCCTTGGAAGCTTCATGCCGCCCGACGCAGCTAGAAAGGTCCGTACTCAGAAGGGGATCGATCTCCAAAAGCTTGCGGAGTGGGTCATGAACGCCCTGAGAGGGTCACCAGACGATGACTATTTGGAGGGAATCATGAAGGGGTTCACCATTTGTCTGGCGGGTGCTCTCTTGTTCCCTTATACCGACAACATGGTGGAGGAAGACCAACTGGGTGCTATCTGCGGGATCTGGCGTGGAAAGAGGGTGGGACCCGCCGTCCTCGCCTATCTTTACAGCGGTCTTACTGCCTCGAGCCTGGGTAAGCCTCCATTTGGTTGTGCACTTGTCTTGAATTGCTGGCTGGATTTGCATTTCAAATTCGACCACCGCGGGGGAATGCCAACCGCTTCGAAGCTCTTCCAACAAAGCCCGCTTCACCACATAGCCGACGTGTTAGGCTTTGGTGGTACTGTAGTGAACCGCGTTCCGTGGCTGAAGAAACGTGAAGACTGGCGGTCTCACTTCCGCACCGTGACACAAGGCTTCTTCACTTGCGCACCGGCATGTTTGCTTTCGCTTGATCTCCTCATGAGGCCTTCTCCCGAAGTCGATCTTCAACTGATCGGCGCGACCGAGTTTGTTCTTTACAACGCGCATCGGTGCTGCCTGCAGATTGGCATCCCACGCCATTCGTTCCCGCCACCGACTGGCATCGTTCCCTTGAAGAAGAGGGAGTTGGGTACTGAAGCGGACGCGAAGGAAGCGAAGGCCATTAAAGCACCCTGGAAGGCAAGTGTTGCGGGAAAGGCGTTAGCGCACGTGGTGGAAGAATGCGAGCCGTGGAGGGCTTATGTAACCGAACTGGGGAAGTTAAGGCCTAAAGCGCCTAAGCCCCTGATGTAGTTCACTTTGCTTTTCTGATGGAATAAAATTTGGCATTTGGATGTTTCGGACCCCCGTCCCCTTAATTATTATCTTTTTTTATGGTTTTTCTTTTTCTTTGTGTTTTTTATTTTGTTTGGATTATATACATATTCTTATATAAATATATTATATTTTTTTTGTTTGAAAATTTTTTATTATGGGGGCGTCCAGGGGCCTGGACGCCCCTAATTTTTATTTTATTTTTATTTTATTTTTTTTTGTTTTGGGGGCGTCCAGGTTCCTGGACGCCCCAACTTTTATTTTTTTATTTTGTTTGATTTTTTTGTTTTGGGGGCGTCCAGGCGCCTGGACGCCCCAAAATTTTTTAAATTTTGAAATAAATAAAAATTAAGGGGGCGTCCATGCGCCTGGACGCCCCAAAGAAGCTAATTCCTATTTATAAGGGTTGCCCCCCCCCCCTTTGCTCATTTACTGTTCAATCTGACGACCCAGTCACCCAGACGACCTATTCTTAGTCCCCATGGAGCGAGGAGGATCGAGCCAGGTTCCAGGGAAGCGAAAACGACTGGCTCGTCGTGCGAGGAGGTTGAGGGATGATGCCGAGGAGGCTGCAGCAGAGGAGATTGCTGCGGAGGAGGGGATGGAGGTGCCTCTCCTGGCCGCGGAGGCTGCTGCGGATGCTGGTGACGCGGGAGAGGACGATCACGACCCGGTAAGTACCTCGGAATCCTCACTCGGTGGTTCAATAGGCTAAAACGGGTGTGCGAGAGGCTGTGAGAGAGAGGCGGGTAGTGAGAGTAGGAGGCGTCCAGGGATCTGGACGCCTCCATGTTTTCTTTTTCTTTTTTTTATTTATTAATTAATTTTCGTAAATAATAAAATGAAATAAAATAATATTAAAAATAAGGAGGCGTCCTAGGCCCTGGACGCCTCCATAAAAATATATATATTATTAATAATCTTTGTTTTGGCCATTTTTGGGTTTTTTCTAAAAAAGAAAGAAAAAAAAAGAGATTGGGAGGAGGCGTCCAGGGCGTTGGACGCCTCCACAAGAAAATAGAAATATTTTTATTTTTATTATTATTTTTTTTTTAAAAAAAAGAAGTAAAAATAAAATAAAGAGAATAGTTAGTATATATATACAGTGTTATTGTTTATTACTGTTCATGATGCTGATGTGTTCTTTGTTGGTTTTGTGGTTTGCAGGGCGTGATGAAGGGCCGGATCAGCTGGTCCTTGGTGGTGGCAGCATACCGTGGGCTGCCGGATTTCCAGAGGGCGCGTGTGGACGCCATGGGCTTTGGAGCTTTCCTTAGGATCGAGCCCTTCCGGCTCGACCTTCCTCTTATCCAGGCACTGAGGGAGCGGTGGCACGCACCGAGCCGGGCGTTTCTGATGCCCTGGGGGCACATGGTGCCGACGCTGGAGGACGTTGCTCGGATCACCGGGCTACGAGTTGACGGAGAGGCAGTCAGCGGGGTTACCTACCCCGACTACCGAGAGAGTGCCCTCGACCTGCTGTGGTTAGAGACGAGCGTGACTGATAGAGACAGCAGGGTAGTCGGCCGAGTGGAGATCATGGAGGCGCTCGGATTCGTCGACCCGCGTCAGCGGGTTAGCGAGACTGGAGCAGAGTTCTTGGCTCGACTGGAGGGGGATGCTCGTGCTGCTTTCACCCAGGACCCGAGCGAGCGGGAGCTGGTGGATCTAGACCTTCGGAGGTTTCTTTTCTTCTTCCTGGGCCGCCTTCTGCTGGGGACGAAGGGGGATGGCATCCACTGCCGTTTCCTCGGGATCTTGGCGGATCTGGACAGAGTGGGACACTATGCGTGGGGGGCAGCTCTGCTTGCCCATTTGATTGCTGATCTCTCCCAGACTTCGGAGAAGGAGACGACAGTCAGCGGCTTCGCACCTTTCCTCCAGGTAAACATTTTATTTATGCATTCCCACAGTTAAATATGTAATTATTGTACTAATGATGTATGATGGATGCAGGTGTGGAGCTATTACCATTTCCCGATGGGGAGGGCTAGGCATGGGAACAGGAGGGCCGTGCCTCTGGCGCGGCAGTGGAGGCCGGTCGTGGTTGCAGCACCCCACGGCTACCAGCTGGCATCACTTCGTCGGGAGCTGAGCGAGTATCCCGAGGCCATGGTATGATGCGTATGATTTTTTTGTGTTTATGCATGTGACTGAATGGTAACTAACATGATGTATGTATGGTGATGCAGGTGGTGTGGAGGCCCTACCTGGGCATGGGTGATGCTGGCCAGCCCTGGGTTGTAGCGGGTCTTCCTCGCTTCAGGCGGGACGTGTGGGTCCATTGCCTGAACGAGATTGAGCCGCTGCGGCTTAGACTGGTCATGAGGACGTTGGGGCTGGCCCAGGAGTGGGTAGACGTAGATGCGCCGGCCCGCATTGGGCGGAAGACCAAGGGGAAGGCGAAGATCGTGGACTGGCGTACGCGCTTCCCAGCACAGTACCAGGACTGGCAGCAGGGCGGGGTCCCAGTAGTGTCCCACGTACAGGATAGCACAGACTACATGAGACGGTACCGAGCTACGTACGGGGACCGCCTCTCCTTGGGTGGTATGGCAGGGGTAAGTGAAATGAAACTGCTCCACCTTTCTATATGTATGCATGGGATACTAACTTATGTGTAATGCAGGATGCTCGTGATACCATGATTGCCGACCTGCGGGCCCAGTTGGCGGACGCCAGGCGACAGTTGGTGGCCATCCGACAGGAGTTGGAGATCCTGGTGAGTTTATGCAATGCATTTTTTGTGACCTGGATTTTTGATGCTTAGCCTTTGACTGACGTTTGCCCCGTGTTTCAGCGGGCCCACCAGACAGCGGCAGCCGCGATGGCTGGTGGAGCGGGTTCCAGTTCGCGGGGCCCTCCTCCGGAGGTTTCTGCCCTCCAGGAGCAGCTGGCGTACGCGGTGGCTCGGGCTGAGGAGGCCGAGCGTGACCGCGAGGCTCGAGTGAGTGCTTGCTTGGCCGCGACCCTTTTCCAGCTACTTTCCTTCTATCACTGTTCTCTTACGGTGCATGCGTGCCTTGACAGGTGGCCGAGATCCGAGAGGCCCTGGCGCGTGCTGTTCGTGCTGAGCAGGAGCGCGATGCCCGGGTGGCAGAGCGTGACGTCCGGATTGCGGAGCTAGAGGAGGAGCGGCGACGGGAGGCTGAGGAGCTTCCTCGCGACGTAGTGGATCTGCGGATCGCCCTCGAGCTGTCGAGGAGAGAGGCGATGAGGGAGAGAGAGGAGAGGGAGAGGGATAGGGAGAGCGTGGAGAGAGAGAGGGAGAGGGATAGAGAGAGAGAGAGGGAGGAGCGACAGCGGGATCAGACCGAGAGGAGGGCTCTAGAGGCCCAGCTGCTGGAGCTCCGATTGAGTCTTGGCACGGCGGAGGGGAGGCTTCGGGAGAGCGAGGAGCGGTACCAGAGGGCGAAGGAACGCGGGGCGCGACTTCGTCAGTCTGGTTCTTTTTCCATGGGCAGCTACCTGGTTTCTTCGGCCGAGGAGCGTCGTCGCGCCTTCGAGGCTGGAGTGCCACCGCAGGGCGAGGCGAGCACGGCTTCTCAGGGTTCACAGAGGTCGCGGAGGCCCCCTAGGGATCTCCGTCAGAGGAGGGAGGAAGGAGATGACCAGGAGGGTGACGGTGAGAGTTAGAGAGTTGCTTGTACGTCACCCTTCTCACTGTATGATGTACTTTCGGCTATTATATGAAATGGAAATGGCTTTTTTGTGTTGTGTGTACTTTTCTCTCTCCCACACTTTCTTTTTTGCACTGAGTTGTCCCTTGAGGCACGCTTCGCGAGACCTTGCCCTGAGCAGCGGGGAACTATGTTTTGCACGGGGGGATTTTGTTTCCTTTCCCCCTTTTTGGGCGCGTCCAGGCGCGAGGACGCGTCTTAATCCTTGATTTTAAATTTAAAGCGACGGGTGGTCCTTCTTCTCCCGTGCCTCATCCGCAAACGAGCCCGCCTTCCGCCGAAACGCGCTTGCCCCTTTTTCGTCTTCCTCCTCTTTTGATCGATGGAGTTCGGTGGGCCCGACCGTGGTGAAGGTGGAGAGGGACGAGGAAATCCTCGCCCAAGGAGGGACGCGCCCGATCACGGAACGGCGTCCATGGAGGAGGAAGGGCCGCTTCGGGCCCCCGAGGGGCCCGAGGGGCCCGATGGCGTGGGAGGAGGTGAACACGGTCCGGTAGGTCCTCCGATCTCTTCCTCTTTTAATTCATTTTGGGTTTTGAAGTGAGCCGCGCGAGGAGGAAAGGGTTCGGCGAGTGTTGCACTCAAATGATGGACGCGTCCTAGACAGGGGACGCGTTCCTTTTGACTGATATGGGACCCCTTTCTTGGTGCAGGACATGGCAAGGACCCTGGGCCTGGCCGATGAGTGGGCGAGTGCAGACGAGCCGAGCCGCGTCAGGAGGGAGAGTCGCGGCAAGGCGAGGCTCGAGGACTGGCCCGTACGTCTCCCTGGACAGCAAGGGGGTGTACTGGTGCAGGACAGTGCCGACTTCCTGCGGCGGCAGAGAGAGAGTTACGTGGGGCTTCCCCAAGCTGGGGACACGCGTGGCATCGGCGGCTCGCGCGCCCAGCTGTCAGAGACTAGGCGGCAACTGGCCGTCGCTCAACATGAGCTGTCGCTCCTGGTAAGTTACGTGCCGCCCTTTTAACTTCAGATTTCGGAGTTTCACTGACGGCCGTTGTTTATTTTGTTCCAGCGTGCCCAGCAGACAGCGACGGTGGGAGCGGCTGGCGGATCTTCTAGCTCCTCGGCCCCTTTTCTCGAGATTGCTTCCCTCCGGGAGCAACTTGCCGGTGCGGTGGCCCGTGCGACCCGGGCGGAAGAGGAGCGTGACGCCTGGGTGGCGACTGTAGCGGAGCTGCGGCACCGTGGTGAGGAGAGACCTTCTCCAGACATCCTGGAGTTAAGGGTTCTTCTGCAGATGATGAGGAGAGAGGTAGAGAGAGAGAAGGCCGAGAGAAGGTCCGAGCGACAGCGGGATCTGACCGAGAGGAGGGCCTTGGAGGCCCAAGTGAGGGAGCTCCAGCTGGGCCTTCAGGCCGTCGTGCAGAGGCTAGGAGGGATGGAGACGCGCTACGAGAGAGCGCGAGAGTTCGGGGAGCGACTCCGCCAGTCCGGACGCTTTGCCGCCAGTGGCTTCTTCGCCACGCCAGGGGAGGAGCAGCGAGTCACTGCTGCGGAGCAGGCGCCCAGAGGCGAGGCAGGTGCTACTGCACGGGGATCCTGGAGGCTTCTGAGGGACCCTCACCTCGGGGGAGAGGAGGAGAGTGCCCGGAGAGATGAGTGATGGTGAGGATTGGCGGGCTAGCGGACCCGTCACCTCTCTATGATTGTAGTGCTTATGACAGCTTATGGAGTGATTTGATTTTCTGCTGTTTATTTGTTCTCTTGTGCGTTCCTTCTTCCCTACACTTCTTCTCCTCTGCACTGTTCCCATGTGACGGATCTGTCGAGACTCCGCCTCGAGCGGAGAATCACGTCTTGTTGTGACCATTTTCCACGAGAATCTGCCGTCGAAGTCAATACTGACGGCCCTAGTTCCTTTTCCCGGATGTTGTGCCAAATTTTGCGTGCGTCCTCCAAAACATGATAGGGTATCCCTAGACAACATAGGGGCTATTCGTCCTATTCTTCGTCCAGTCAATCACCCTGTGTGAGCGGTGAAGCGACACATGGGGTCGCTTGGCCAGTGTCTCATTGCGAGGGCTATCATCGACAGGTGATGGAGGCAATCTTGGCCCGCACTCCTTCCATTTCTATAAATTCTTGTCCCTTTTATCCTCCCAGGTATATCGAGAGCTAACTCGAGGAGCACAAGTTCTTACGGGAGAAGAGGAGTTCAAAATTCCGAGAGTTGGATGGAGGGCGAATCTTCCCATTCCTCGAAGAGAAGCAGGTCCAGTGGTAGTAGTTCCAGAAGGCTTTCAGACCTTGAAGGGCACTTCAGCGAAAGGGCCCAATCACAACTCGTAAGCCAAGTTTTCTTGCCCTTTTCTCATTTTTTCTTCCTTTCTTGTGACCAAACCTCATCCCCATTCCTTGTATGTGTAGGTTGTGATGAAATCATAAATCTTGTGGGAGTTGGTAGTAGCGGCGTACAGGGGCCTCCCAGATTTTCAGAAGGCGAGGCTAGACGTGATGGGATTTGGTACCTTTCTTCGGATCGAGCCGATCAAGCCCGACCTGGTTCTGATCCAAGCTTTGTGTGAGAGATGGGACCCAGTGAGCCGGGCATTCCTGATGCCCTGGGGGCACATGGTGCCCAGCTTGGAGGATGTGGTCCGGATCACAAGCCTGAAGGTAGAGGGCGAGGCAGTGACCGGAGTCACTTACGCGGACTACAGAGAAGGTGCCCAGAAGTTACTGGGTCTGGACCTGGATGGTCGGAAAAATAGGTCGGTAGCTAGGGCGTCCCTCATGGATGCATTAGGGCTCACCGACACTCGTCGGCGGGATGATGAATCCTCAGAAGAGTTCATGGAAAGGATAGAAATAGGATGCCGCGCCGTGTATTGCACAGATTTCGGCAACTGGGAAAGATGTAACATAGATTTGAGGAGATTTCTCCTCTTCCTTTTGGGGAGATTGGTACTGAGCTCGAAAGGGGATGGTATCCAATGTTGCTTCCTGGAGCTGCTGTCAGACCTTGAAAGAGTAGGGTATTATGCCTGGGGAGCCGCCATGCTGGCGCACTTATTTGCAGGCCTATTCCAAGAAACGGATCGTGAGATGACTGTGAGTGGCTTCACACCATTCATCCAGGTATTTTTTTTGGTTTTGCTTGTTTTGTATATATATATATTTTTTTTTTGTGTTTTTGCATGGTACTGATGACCTGCGCCGAGCAGTTATGGAGCTATTATTACCTCCCCATGGGCAGAGCTCGACATTGGCGACCTGTGATGGTGCCGCTAGCCAGGCGGTGGGAACCCATCATGAGTGCGGCACCCCTAACCTACCAACTGATGGTGCTGAGGCGAGAGCTACAGGAGTTCCCTGCAGCGATGGTAAACTGGAGACCCTACTCAGACATGGTCGATGCCGACCAGCCGTGGGTTCTAGCAAGTCGTGCCCGGTTCGGACGTGAACTGTGGATGCACTGCCTGAATGAAATCGAGCCGCTCCGGCTACGATTGGTTATGAGAACCTTAGGACTGGCTCAGGAATGGGTGGATTCAGCTGCGCCACCTCGTGTCGGGAGAAAGACGCGGGGACCGGCGACCTGCATTGACTGGCGCGTGCGATTCCCCGAACAGTATGAGGACTGGCAACGGGGTGGCACGATTGTAGAATCACAGGCGCGGGACAGCGAGGACTACTTGCGTCTATATAGGACAAAGTACGCAGAACGGTTCCAACCCAGGGGACTTGTGGAGGTAGGTTTCCCCTTTTTCTCTTCTATTCTTTCTCTTGGTTTTTTTGGTAAAAATGCTGACTCGTAAGGCTGCAGGATGTCCGGGATGCCATGATAGCGAATTTACGAACTCGCTTGGCAGAGATGGAACAACAGTTGGGTGATGCCCGCGGAGTTACGAGCGCCTTGGTAGGTGTACAGTACGTTCCTAGTTAAAACCCCAGATTCCAGATGTTGGCTGCTAATTCACATGGTCGCAGCATGCCCAGATTGGCGCAGCCTCCCCAGCGATGGGAGTAGGTGGTGCCTCTTCCAGCTTGTGGATTCCCACCTCAGAACTTGACTCGCTTCATGAGCAACTTGCTCACGCCACGCAGCGTGCTGCGGAGGCAGAAGGAATGCTTCGTATACAGGTAAAAGTTTCAGCGTTGAGTTCTCTTTGTTTACGCCTTATCGCGTATCTGAGATGGTACACTCGACAGGAAAAGGAGACGGAAGAAGCGCTTGCCCAAGCTGCGCAGAAGGAGGCTAGGATAGCAGAACTGGAGAGGGAACTGCGGCGTCATCCTGATGACGACTCATCCAGGGATGCTATGGAACTGAGGATCACTCTCCAGTTAGAGAGGGAAGACCGTGAGAGAGAACGGGCAGAGAGGGAAAGAAACGCAGAGAGAGAAAGAGCCAACAGTTTGGCTGAAAGGGAGGAGCGAAGGGCCATGGAGGCCCAACTATTCGAACTCCGAATCGGCCTTGGTCTTGCTGAACAGTGGCTGAGAGATGGTGAGGAGCGCTATCGAAAAGCACGAGAGCGTGGCTTTCGTGTTGGTAGCTTCTCTGCTGCTTCCGCGGATCAACGCCGGGATGTGGGAATAGGAAGAGGAGTACAGAGCGGCAGGAGTACCGCTTTTCGTAGTTGGGTAGCGCCTTTGAGAGTGTTTTGCCCGGAGAGTAGTGGGACGAGTAATGCAGAGAGAGAGGGCGGAACTTGATGTAAATTTTTGGTTTTTTTTGGAATAAAAACAAGGTTCGGTTTGTTTGTTTTTCACCTTTGCTTCAGTTACCTGAATCCCTGCACATATCACTGAAACAAACAAATCAGAATTTCTGTTCTGACTTGGCCCCTTGCTCAATAGGCAAATGGTCACTGTGACTGTCCTTGATAACTGGTCAAGGGGCCAAGCCTTTATTTAACGAAGGCAAGGGAAAGATGCGGTGATGATAAATGCGACAGGCAAGCACACGAATGCAAGCGATATTAAAAAGTGAGATGCTGCACGCAAATGTAATCATGCAAAATTGATTTGTTTTCTTTTTTTTATATTTGATATTTTTTTGTTTCATCATAAAAAGATTTTTTTTGTTTGCAAATATGTACATTTCTCTTTTCCATTTTTTTGTGCTTTTATCATTTCAAATTTTTTTTTGCTAACGCCCGGCAAGCACCCAAATGGCACCTAACCTACGTGAGACAGGGGTTTCTTACTAACCTCCCAGGTATCTTAAGTGCACATCTAGGTTGATTTGGGCCTCTAGACCCCTCGAATGATGATCCCGCCGGCTAAGACTTACCCTGATGACAATACCGTCATGCCATGCTTAGGCTCCCAGTTGCTTCCGACCACAGGGATTCACCCAAAAGGTGTTTGAGGTAGATGATTTGCCCGACCCGGGTCTGTTTCCTCACAACTCTAGATGGTATAAGATGGAACACCCTGGAACCCTAACGACCAACCGCGCGACGCTGACCCGGAATCAGACGCCGTCGCACCCATAGGTGACGCGCTTGCATTGGCCTAAGCCCGAGGTTAAACAAGAAGACATCAAGGTGGTAAACAGGGGTCTTGACCAGCCAGAAACACAGAGACTCCTTCGCAGCGATAGCTTTTGCTTTTCAAAGTAGGCAACCAAAATGTGTATATTAAAATAAGGTCGCAGACCCTGGGCAGTTTTCACCTTTCAGAAACTCCATCGAACCTTCATCTTTAGAGGGAGAAGGAAGAGCGTAGGGGATAAACCTCCTGAGAGGACCGGCAAAGCCGTTAACCCGGCGAGCGAATAAGGGCCCATTAACTCTTTCCTTTCGGACAACTTCGGACCAAATCTCGAGCATTTACATTCCACGGCCCCCCTTTGTGGATTCAGACTTTTGCTTTGAGGGGTTCCGTTTATCGTACCAGGCACGGTCACGACCAGGCTTTTCTCTTGATTTTGATTTTATATTTCTTTCTGTGAGGGAGATATAGTCGTTTGACGTTGGTGGGCTCCCTCTTCGTATGCCTGCGGGGACACTGCCCTCTTCTCGTGCTCTGATCGATGCTCGAGGAAATGGGTCCTACTCTTGCCTTTGGGGTTTGAGTTTCGGTTTCTCATGCTCAGCGTTTTAAGGGCGCCGACTGTCTCATTTGGTCGAAGAGAAAAGAATAAAGATTACAGCTTCCGGAGATCTTCTAGGTGTGGCCCTACCGTAGGTGATGCTACCGATTTTTTTGAATAAAATACATAAGTGAGCACATGTTAGCTTCCTTCGAGCGAGCATAGGCCGACGTGGCCGGACAGGGATCTCCACGGTTCTGGCAAACCAAGACCCGGTGCCTACCAAGCCTTAATGGGCCCTATCCTAACATGAAGGTTAGATGCAGGGACTTAACTACATGGTGCCTGCCAGGCATCGGCATTTTGAATTTTCATATTTTTAGTGGTTTTCAATATTTCCTTGTTTTTGATGTTTTTTATCTTTTCATCATCATTTTTTTTTGTTTTGTGCTAAGGGTAGTATTTCTTAAGATAAAGCCCATTCCAAGGGTGGGATAACTCGGTCCCTTCGGCGTTGACTAGCTTGTAGGCGTTGCCAGGGTACACGGCTTGAATTACAAATGGTCCTTCCCAATTGGGTTGGAGCTTAGAACGCGGCCCTCCAGGTTTGACAAAAATTCTTTTTACGACCATCTCACCGACTTTGAATTTTCTCTCAACGACTTTCTTTTGGTAAAAGCGAGCGAGTCTATTTTGATACACACGCGCGTGTTCGGCGGCGGCCAGCCGCTTCTCATCCAAGAGTTCCAACTGGGCGAGGAGTGAATTACGACGATCGTCGAGGGGAAATTCCTCATCCAATTGTACCCTGAGAGAAGGGATCAGAGTCTCGTACGGGACTACCGCTTCCATACCATAAGTGAGGGCAAATGGAGTCTGCCCGGTGGGGGTACGGATTGAGGTGCGATAGGCCCATAGGGCTTCGATAAGCTTTTCTGGCCAGTCTGAAAACTTACTAGACTCGCAGGTTTTTTTGATGATTTTGAGCAATGTTTTATTGGTGGCCTCCGCTTGACCGTTACCTTGTGGGTAATAAGGCGATGAATGATGCAATGCAATTGCGTACCTTTTGCAGAGGTCCTGTAGGTCCTGAGAAATGAATTGTGGCCCATTGTCGGTGACGATCGTGCTTGGGACGCCGAATCTGGCGAGAATGTTCTTCATGATGAACTTGCAGACTGTTGACGCCTTGATTTCCGCGTAAGCTTCGGCTTCGGCCCATTTGGTGAAGTATTCCGTCGCAGTAAGGATGAAAGATTTCTGCTTGGTGAGGGAATTGGGATCACCTAGGGGACCAATGACGTCGAATGCCCACATGGAGAAAGGCCATGGGGAGGATATTGGATGAAGTGAGGAAGATGGTGAATGGATTTTATCGGCGTGAAGTTGACACTTGACACACCTACGGACATAGACAGCACAATCCTCTTCCATAGTGGGCCAATAAAAGCCTTGACGAATGATCTTCTTGGCGAGCATCTGACTATTCACGTGGCCACCGCACACACCCGAGTGCGTCTCCTCTACACATTTCCAAACCTCATCGTCACCAAGACATCTTAACAGAATACCAGTAAGGCTCCTCCTATAGAGTAGACCTCCAATCAATGTGTATTTCTGAGCCACCCTTCTTATGGCTTTCTTGTCCTCTGTGGTGGCCCCTTCAGGATAAGACTGATCTTGGCAATATTTGACAATTTCATAGAACCATGGTTTCTCTTCATCAGCCAGTTCTTCTTCGGCCTCCGCCAACATGAGCTCCCTCTTCTCAAGGATATCTTCCTGCAGGATCTTCCTTGCTATCCTGTCTTTGATGTTTACGTAGGAAGCATCATCGACTGCAGGGGCGTGAAGTTTGTAGATGGAAATGGACTTAAACCATCTTCCTAGAGGGAACCTTATGGATGATGCCAATGAGGCGAGGGCATCGGCGAGAATATTCTGATGACGAGGGATATGAACAAAGATCAGTTTTGTGAACAGTTTGGCAAAGGCAGCAGTGAGTTCTTGGTATGGCTTGAGTTTGGGATCGCGAGTGCGATACTTAGTGAGTACCTGGCGAAGGATGAGTTGACTATCACCTACGACTCGCAACTCAGTGATACGAAAAGAATGAGCGAGTCCTAGGCCAGCTAGAAGAGCTTCATATTCGGCTATATTGTTGGTGACTGGAAATTTGAGCTGGTATGCCAATGGGAATGTGAGGCCTTCCGGCGACAGGAGGGCGATGCCGATTCCTCTCCCTTGAGAATTCAGAGCTCCATCAAAATATAGCGTCCACATTGGCTCATCTGATTGGTTGATGGACATTAGTTCCTCATCTGGAAACTCTGATTGGACGGGGTCGAACTTGGGAAGAGGATGGTGAGCGAGATGCTCGGCTATGGCATAGCCTTTAATCGCCTTTTGCTGGATGTAGGTGATGTCGAACTGAGAGAGAAAACTTTGCCAGCGTGCTAGCCTATCCGTAAGGACGGCTTTCTCCAGAAGGAATTTGATAGGATTCATCGAGCAATCAAGTGGACTTCGTGAGCCAAGAAGTAGTGCTTCAATTTCTGCACTACCCAAACGAGGGCAGCACAGGTTTTCTCCATGCCGGTGTACTTCTGCTCACAGGGATTGAGAAGTTTGGACAAGTAATAGGTTGCCCGTTCCTTGCCTTCTTCATCAGCTTGTGCGAGGACGGCTCCCACGGAGTCATCCAAGACTGAGATGTAAAGGATCAGAGGTTTTTCTGGTTTAGGTGGAATGAGAACGGGTGGACTAGCCAGATATTCCTTCAAACCTTCAAAAGCTTTCTGACATTTAGAATTCCAGTGGAATTCTACTCCTGGCTTGGTCAACTCGTAGAGAGGTCTACACCTTTGTGAATGTTGAGACACAAACCGACGAATAAACTGCAGCCTGCCGATTAAACCTCGGACTTCCCTCAAATTCTTGGGAGGCGGCATATCCCTGATAGCCTTGGCTTTGTCGGGATCTATCTCGATCCCTCTTTTACTCACAATGAACCCCAGCAATTTACCTGACGACACACCAAACACACATTTTTTTGGGTTCATTTTCAATTGGAATTCTCTTGACCTTTGCAAGACCTTAGCCAAAACTTCTGGATGTTCCATCCTGGTCCTTGATTTCACCAATAAGTCATCCACATACACTTCCAGATATATGTGCATCATGTCATGAAATATGGCCATCATTGCTCTTTGGTAAGTAGCTCCAGCATTCTTTAACCCAAACGGCATGACCACGTAACAATATGTTCCCCAAGGGGTAGTGAATGACGTCTTTTCCTGATCCTCTTCTGCCAAACGAATTTGATTGTATCCTGAAAATCCATCCATGAAAGAGAGGGTTTCAAAACCTGCCGTGTTATCAATCAACACATCAATGTGAGGTAAGGGAAAATCATCCTTTGGACACGCGCGGTTAAGGTCCCGGAAGTCGATGCAAATCCTGACTTTCCCATCTTTCTTCATGACCGGGACAATGTTCGCCACCCATTGAGGATAAAGAACGACTCTAATGAACCTGGCTTTGTGGAGCTTATCGACCTCTTCTTTCATTTTCAAAGCCATCTGAGGGTGGAAACGCCTTAACCTTTGTTTTACCGAGATGGACCCTGGTTTTAGGGTTAAACGGTGTTCGACCAAGGTTGAATCCAAACCCGGCATATCCTCGTAGCTCCATGCAAACGTGTCCTTATATTCCTTGAGAACCTCAATTAATGCCTCTTCTTCAGAGGGTGGTAGGTTGTCACTTATGAGGATGATCCTAGGGTCTTCCTCAGTTCCCAAGTTGACTTCCTTGGTGGATTCTTCTACGGCGGTTGACGGCTCGTCGAATCTCCTCATTCCGCTAGCGTATGCGCCCGCCGCATCCTCATATTCTTCACCCTCATCTTCAGTGGGGCATTCTTCATTCGTGATCTCGTAGACTCCATACCCTTCATCAGATGCACAGTCGCCCTCGCATTCTATTTCGGGTAGCTGGATGGGATTTTCTAACAACTGGGGGATGGCAAGAAGGGCCTGACACCTGGCGGCCAAATCCAGAAGGAATCGACGAGGGATCTGCCTACCCTTGGATTTCTTCCTAGGTACTACCCTTGGCCTGTCATTCCTAGATTGACTGACAATATTTACAGAAGAAGAGGAAGATGAGGAGGATGGTGTAGAATGTACAGGAGAAGACCCCTCAGAGGAGGGGTAGAAAAGGTCGCTCATCGGACCTTGGACGGGTGGTCCGCAAGGCGGTACGCACCCGTGGGAGATGTAGGAGGTTTCCTCAACGAAGATGTGTTGTTGGAGAGTTTGAAAATTGACGTTTTTTTTTCGTTTTCATTTTTAATGACAAAGCAGTGAAAAGAGATTGGAGGAGAGAGGAAAGTGGTTATGGCTAGAGGATTGTGGGGCTCGTAGAGCAGATCATGGTTGAAGACCTGGCGCGGGTTGAAAAGCCCGCGTAGGTATGTAAGCAAAGAAGGGGACCTGGGAAGATCATCAGACAATTGTCTGGCCCAGGAAGAAGATATCAGCAAAGGCTGAGACGAGTGGATGGAGAGGATGGCGGCTAATGAGCCGTCGATAGCTATGTTGAGGACGGATGAAGATCCGCCGATGACAGAGTCCTTCTGGCGAGGACGAGGATAGTTTGGAACCTTGGCAAGAGTGGCAATGTTCTCTGGTATCTCGGAGATCAATGGTGGTCCTTCAAGCTGTGGGGACGAGAACATCCTTTCCAGTGCAACAGAAATGTCCCGTATGTCGAACCATTTATTCCACTCGCATTCCGGATCTTTGATCTTGCCTCTTTTGGTGATCCTCGGACATTTTTCAGCAAAATATACAGCATGTGATTCCCCATATGCTTCTCGTGGGTGATCTCCCATCTGAACAACGGGCCCTCTATTGAAGTGGTTTGATAGAGTCCATGTGAGGGGCTTCCAATCCGCCTTGAATGGTCCTTTGAAGCCTAGGCCAAACCTGCGGTTCGGCCTAATTTCCTTTGGCGGTTTGAGCATTCCCTGTAACTGTGCGCCCAGCCCTTTTCCTTGTTGATAGCCGATGTTCCTCATAATCTCCCAACCTTTGGAGTGAAGAGGGAGACATGATGTTGTGGTTGCCCTGACCGGCTCCTTTGGTGCTAGTGGAATGCGAGATGGATCACGTACATCCAGCAGTGACAATATGGGCCGATGAGACGGCCAAACAGATGGCAGAGAGGTGTTGATAGCATCCACTGTGTGAAGGACAGGTGTACTGACCACTTTAATAATTCTCCCATTGTAAGGAAACTTCAGGCATTGATGGTTGGTGGAAGGCACAGCGTCCATGGCTTCGATGTAAGGTCGACCCAGTATAGCCTTGAATGTGGGGTCCATGTCGAGGACATGGAATTCCGTGGGAATTGACATGGGGCCTAGTTCTGCCTTCAGAATAATCATCCCCTGCGGCGGCCTTTTGCTATTGTCATAGGCCGTGACCGTGATCGAGGAAGGTCTTATTTGTTCCTCGTCGATCCCACACAACTGAAGAGTGCTCATGGAGATCACATTTATGGACGCACCCGTGTCCACAAGACACGGGTTTATGGATACCCCATTAATTTTTATTGAAATGCACAGTGCATATTTCCGAGCCTCCTTGGGAGCGAGCTCGTAGTTGTGGAACATGATGGCCGGTTGTGTGTCTGTTGGGGTCAGGACGGTTGAAATCTTCTCCACGGGGAGGTCTTCATTAACCATGACTTTTTGAAGATATTCCATCAAGGCCGCCTGGTGGGATGTGGATCTTTGAAGTAGCTCTAGGATGGAGATCCGGGCAGGCGTCTTGTCCAAGTGTTTCAGTAGATCATACTGTGTTCCAGGGATAGCTCTTTCTGGTTGTTCTGCATCATCCTTCTCTGGCTGAGATTGCTCGGGATTCTGACTGTTGTGGGGGAAAACCCTGTGGAAAATTCTTCCACTCCGGAGCACCATTGCCTGCGGCTTTTGTACCTCTGTGGGGGTAGCAGTGGGTTTTAACAGGGGTTTGAGGGGTAGTAGTGGAGGAATGGTTGATGAAGCAGGGGTGATGACGGGAGCAGGGATTCTGATGAGGGGTTTGTTAGGTGGAGGCATGGAGGAGGTAGAGGGGATATCGCGCGGATTATGAAGGATAAGGGGTTTGGAAGGTGGAGGTGGAGGTAAGGTTTGAAACGGGTAAAGGTTTTGAGGCGGATGGTGGGTGATGAGTGGTTTTGAAGGCATTAGTGGTGATGTGGTGGAGAAAGACGGGGTTATGTATGGTGGACGGATGATAAGGGGTTTAGAAGGCGTAGGGGTAAATGTGGTAGAGGTGGATGGTAAAGTGGGGGAGTGGGAGAAGGTGAGAGGGTGTGAAGGCGTAGTAGAAAGTGTCGGTTGATAGGAGGTCGGGGTGCGGATGAGAGGGCGTAATGGTAGTGGAAATGGTGAAGGCGATACCGATGCGGGTTGATGAGAGAGAGGTGCTACCCGGGCAAGGTGAGGGGGTTGCATGACGATAGGGTTGGAGGTATAAAGGATGGAGGTACTTTCCTGGTGCCACACCTGCTCTCTCCCGACTTCCGGGAAGGAGGAGATGGGGTTAACCTGATGATTGGGCTGTTGGTGCTCCGGTAGTGGATTCTGGATTATGCCCATGTCGGGCTGTTGTTGTGGGGCCTGCTGAGGCTGTTGTTGTTGTGGTGGTTGCTGCTGCTGCTGCTGTTGTAACTGCTGCTGTGGCCTCTGAGGAGGTCTCCTAGCCTTGAGAGCCGCGACGTACCGTCTCATCTCATCCCAATCTATTTGATGTTCATCATTCATATCATGGATGTAATCTTTGAAATGGAAGCAGTAATCCACTGTGTGTCCCGGCTGCCTGTGGTAGACGCAGTATTTGGAGGTATCAACATTGGGGGGCCAGGCGGGCCTTTCTCTGGGTAGGGCGAGTTGGTTTGATGCCATGAGGGCATTAAAAATATCTGCTAAGGTTTCTGGCAATGGTGGATAGTAGGCTCTCTTAGGACCGAGCGGCCTCCTTTGTTGCTGTTGGGGACCATAGTTCCCCGGGGGTGGAACTTGGTTGTACTGAAGCGGTGGTTGTTGTTGTTGAGGTTGTGGTTGTTGTTGCTGGGGTTGGCGTAATGGAGGCATATTATCCTGGGGTGGATTATTTTGGGGTGGAGGACGGAGAGGGAAAGGACCTGGTTGAAGGGGTAGTCGGGGCATTTGTGGAGGCCTTGGGTTGACTGCATAGTTGGCATTGTTGACCGCACTGACTTGCTCATTTGTCACGACCCCTTCTGTGGCTCCGCCCGGGACACCAGCGCCTGTCTTTCTGACCACTTTGGGCTTCGGCGACTCAAACATGTTCATGATGGGGGAGTCTTTTAGTTGGGTTTGGATGTACCGGGCCCTTTCGTAGAGTTCCTCCATTGTAGTCAGTTTATTCATGGCCAGGACATGTCTGAACTGTGGGGTTGCATTAGACACAATCATTTTCACTTGTTCGGGCTCGGAGAGGGTATCCCTTATTCTCTCCGCCAGAGACCTCCATCTATCAGCATATCGGACAAAATCCTCGTCGGGTTTCATCTTTTCGGCCACTAGGTCGGTAATGGAGAGTGAGGGACCGACCCTATCCCTATATTTCTGCAAGAACCTTCTCTGAACTACTTCAAAATTCTCGGCCTCGCGGGGCTCCAGAGAATAGAACCACTCAAGCGCGGGACCATCCAATGATCTCCGAAAGAGGTACGCCAGGGACCTCTGATCATTTTGCCAATAGGAGGACTCATACATGAAGTCCTTGAGGTGAATGAAGGGGTTGCCGGTACCGTTGTATCTGCGGTACGTGGGCATTTCGGAAGGAGGAAGATGAATGACAGGGAGGATTGGCAAAGCAACCTCCGGGGTGGCTTTCACGTCCACCATCCTTCTTAGATTTTGAAACTGCTCGTCCATGCGGTTGAACCTATTGAGGAGCGATTGGGCGAGCTCCTCTGGGGGTGAAGGTGGCACTTGCCACTGGGGGAGAAACTGTCTCCCGGAGACTTGAGGGGGAACCCAGAATGAGAGGGAACTGTCGGACCGCCGACAGTTGGCCCTGGCTGAAGCGGTGTCTGGGGAACAACGGGAGTTTGAGATTGTGATGGGAACTGGAATGAGGGTGGTTGTTGGCTCGCCTGACCTTGAAGCGAGGGAGACTGGATGGCTTGCGCCAATGAGGAGATGGAATGGCCTGCACGGACTCGTGGAGAGGTGCGATGGCCGGAGTTGACTCCTGGGGCGTGGGGGAAACAGATTTCCCTTTAGAATGGCCTGGAAGGCCCGGAGCTGTTCAGAGGTAAGCTCCGTGTTGGCGAGGACGCCCAGTAAGGAAGTGATATCCTGTGGCGGGGACGTGTCCCCGGCAGTAACATGCACCTCATGCGAGGGGTCATGAGAAGGACCCGAGTCCATAGCATAGACTCGCGGGTCGGCTGTCAAACCACGGCTAGGGTGGTTTCCTCAGAAGACTCGTGAGACATGCTCACAGTTCTCCCAGAACGCAAAAACATACACTAGCAAGTAGGTAGCAGAGATTATCAAACAAGTGGATGCCTTTACGCCCTTTTTTTTGTTTTGATTTTGATGATTTTTTTTTGTGTTTTTAGCGAGATCCGAAGTTCACACAAGATAGGGACCCTAGTTTATTTTTGTTTCACCGCCGTGTCAGCTAGGGTCTCTCGTCTCACCACGAATGAAATGACTAACTTCGGGGAACTTCAATGGTACAACCAGCCCAGTGAACGAAGAGGAGATTCTTCGATGTCGGGGACTTACGGAGGTCCCAGTGTAGGAGATTCTAGTCCGTTGAGAGGAATTCCCAAACGGAGAGTCCTTCCTTCACCGGGAAAGGGTGATCCTCAAAAAAATGAAAAAAAGATAGAAAGGAGGAATGGATGTATGCAATGGAATGCTGACAGATATATGGAGTGGGAAAACAACAGAAATAACAGACATGTAATAACAAAGAACCAATCAGAACTGACAGTGCTGCCGTGAGCACAACGGGGGCGCGCGTGGGCGCCAAGGTGGAGAGGCACGGGTGGTGCCGAACTCGCAAGGGTAGCCGAGAGGAAGCAGTAGACGTCCCACCGTGATCGCCAATCTGTGAGCGACGTCACGCGGTTCGGAGTTCGATGGTGCGGGGAAGAGGAAGAAGCGGAGAGCGCGCGGGCTCCTTCTTTTTTGTTTGTTTTGTTTGCTGCAACACAGAAATGAGAGGAAAGAGAGAAGGGGCCACCACGGGAGATTGCTCCGGCGGGGCGAGCGGGACAAGCGTGATATAGCAAAATATGGGGGTTAAACGGCCATAGCGGGAAGTGACTCGCCGCGGCCTCGGGGGGACGGGAATGGTGCAAAAATTAAATAACAAGAATTGAAACGGCCATTGGGGAAGTGACTCGCCGCGGCCTCGAGAATATGAGCAGATAATAAGATGACAGAATATGAAGAGGATACAAAGAGCGGGAATTTAAACGGCCATTGGGGAAGTGACTCGCCGCGGCCTCGATGATAAGAGCAGAATATAACAGAATATAAAGAGAATATAAGAACGGAAATTTAAACGGCCATTGGGGATGTGACTCGCCGCGGCCTCGATGATATAAGCAGAATATAACAAAACATAAAGAGATTATAGGAATAGAAATTTAAACGGCCATTGGGGAAGTGACTCGCCGCGGCCTCGATGATATAAGCAGAATATAACAAAATATAAAGAGAATATAGGAAACAGAAATTTAAACGGCCATTGGGGAAGTGACTCGCCGCGGCCTCGATGACAAGGTGTGATCGCCAGGGGCCAAAAGACCCCAAAATAAGAAGGTGATCGCGCCTACCTCAAGAGCGGGAGATGGCGGGTTGCTTCTTCCTCTCCTTCCGGCCGGCCGACGGAGAGGGCTTTCCTCGGTTACCCTTGCAAAACAACGACAAACAAATAACAAGTGGATTAGAAAGATGAATGTGTAGTATTCATATCCTTGCAATAAAAATGACGAAATAACGGGAAGACACACACCTGGTTGGTGTTATCTTTTAAACCCCTCTCGGACTCGAGTAGGAGGAAAATGAGATGATGGATGCGAGATGATGAATGCAAAAGAACTACGAAGAAAAGGAAAGAGTTGGCTTATTGGATGTGCCGGTGGCGAAATTCGGCGGAGCTCCGGCAGCGTGGGGACGACGTAGAAGCGCGGTGGATGAAGACGACCTCCCTCTCGCGAGCGTAATCACCCGAGAAGCCGGCAGAACCTCCACCTACAAAAGAACCCACGGGTTAGAAAAATGACTCCGTAGCCTCTGGGCTCCGGCAGCCTATCGGATCACTGCTTAGCTCCCCTAGAACTGAGGGGGTGGGCCTCTATTTATAGAGTTCCGGAAGGTGGAGGCGTCCAGGACCCTGGACACCTCCATCAGGGCCGAAATAATATTTTATTCTATTTTTATTGATTTTTTTAGAATACTTTTATGGGGGCGTCCAGGGTCCCGGACGCCTCTAACAGGTCCACCGAAAACCGACGACGGCCGCACGCGGTTTGGCACAACGCGTGGTTTTGTGAGCGGCGCCTCGTGATTCAGAAATGGGCGCGTCCAGTCATCTGGACGTCTCTAAATTTGGCTTTTTTCACACACGACAAACCGTCGTTCGGTGGCCGGCGCCCGTGAGTGAGTTGATGGAGGCGTCCAGGGGCCTGGACGCCTCCAAAAGTTTATTATTATTTTTTTATTTTTCTTTTGTCTTTTATACAAGGGCTGGCATTTTAATTTTTTTATTTATTTTTATGGAGGCGTCCAGGGGCCTGGACGCCTCCATTAATATGTATTTTTTTATTTATTTTATTTTTATGCCAACTGGCATTTTATAAATATTTATTATTATTAGTTTTTATGGAGGCGTCCAGGGCCTGGACGCCTCCATTAATATATATATATTTTTATTTATTTTTGGGCCTTGAGAAAAATAATAAAATAAATTATAAAAATGGGGGCGTCCAGGGGCCTGGACGCCCCCATTAAGACCCACCCGGGTCCTTAGATCGGGCGTCGGCGGCCGCCCGGCAGATATCCTTCTTGGTTCCGGAACCTCCTGATGCGTTCGACTGGTGTTGATGCCGTCCGAATGCCGTGACGAGACGATTCCGGATGCCGAAAAGGGCGGAAGAAGACTCAGGAAAAGGAAGCACTCGAGCGATTCGAAATGCGTAGGCCATCGCGGGGCGTCGTATAGTAATATGAGACTTTCTCATGAGACGTCAAGAATGGCGTGTCTACAACCGAGCGGCCTCCTTTGTTTGCTGTTGGGGACCATAGTTCCCCGGGGTGGAACTTGATTGTACTGAAGTGGTGGTTGTTGTTGCTGAGGTTGTGGTTGTTGTTGCTTGGGTTGACGTAATGGAGGCATATTATCCTGGGGTGGATTATTTTGGGGTGGAGGATGAAGAGGGAAAGGACCTGGTTGGAGGGGAAGTCGGGGCATTTGTGGAGGCCTTGGGTTGACTGCATAGTTGGCATTGTTGACTGCACCCACTTGCTCATTTGTCACGACCCCTTCTATGGCTCCGCCCGGGACACCAGCGCCTATCTTTCTGACTACTTTGGGCTTTGGCGACTCAAACATGTTCATAATGGGGGAGTCTTTTAACTGGGTTTGGATGTATCGGGCCCTTTCATAGAGTTCCTCCATTGTAGTAAGTTTATTCATGGCGAGGACGTGTCTGAACTGCGGGGTTGCATTAGACACAATCATCTTCACTTGTTCGGGCTCGGAGAGGGTATCCCTTATTCTTTCCGCCAGAGACCTCCATCTATCAGCATAGCGGACAAAATCCTCGTCGGGTTTCATCTTTTCGGCCACTAGGTCGGTAATGGAGAGTGAGGGACCGACCCTATCCCTATATTTCTGCAAGAACCTTCTCTGGCACTATTTCAAAATTCTCGGCCTCGCGGGGCTCCAGAGAATAGAACCACTCAAGCGCGGGACCATCCAATGATCTCCGAAAGAGGTATGCCAGGGACCTCTGATCGTTTTGCCAATAGGAGGACTCATACATGAAGTCCTTGAGGTGAATGAAGGGGTTGCCGGTACCATTGTATCTGCGGTACGTGGGCATTTCGGAGGGAGGAAGATGAATGACGGGAGGATTGCAAAGCAACCTCCGGGGTGGCTTTCACGTCCACCATCTTCTCAGATTTTGAAACTGCTCGTCCATGCGATTGAACCTATTGAGGAGCGATTGGGCGAGCTCCTCTGGAGGTGAAGGTGGCACTTGCCACTGGGGGAGAAACTGTCTCCCGGAGACTTGAGGGGGGAACCCGGAATGAGAGGGAAGCTGTCGGACCGCCGACAGTTGGCCCTGGCTGAAGCGGTGTGTGGGGAACACCGGGAGTTTGAGATTGTGACGGGAACTGGAATGAGGGAGGTTGTTGGCTCGCTTGTCCTTGAAGTGAGGGAGACTGGATGGCTTGTGTCAATGAAGGAGATGGAATGGCCTGCACGGACTCTTGGAGAGGTGCGATGGCCGGAGTTGATTCCTGGGGCGTGGGGGAAACATATTTCCCTTTAGAATGGCCTGGAAGGCCCGGAGCTGTTCAGAGGTAAGCTCCGTGTTGGCGAGGACGCCCAGTAAGGAAGTGATATCCTGTGGCGGGGACGTGTCCCCGGCAATAACCTGCACCTCATGCGAGGGGCTCATGAGAAGGACCCGAGTCCATAGCATAGACTCGCGGGTCGGCTGTCAAACCACGACTAGGGTGGTTCTCCTCGAAGACTCGTGAGCCATGCTCACAGTTTTCCCAGAACGTAAAAACATACACTAGCAAGTAGGTAGCAGAGATTATCAAACAAGTGGATGCCTTTACGCCCTTTTTTTTGTGTGTTGATTTTGATGATTTTTTTTGTGTGTTTTTAGCGAGATCCGAAGTTCACACAAAATGGGACCCTAGTTTATTTTTGTTTCACCGCCGTGTCAGCTAGGGTCTCTCGTCTCACCACGAATGAAATGACTAACTCCGGGGAACTTCAATGGTACAACCAGCCCAGTGAACGAAGAGGAGATTCTTCGATGTCGGGGACTTACGGAGGTCCCAGTGGAGGAGATTCTAGTCCGTTGAGAGGAATTCTCAAACGGAGAGTCCTTCCTTCACCGGGAAAGGGTGATCCTCAAAAAAAATGAAAAAAAGGATAGAAAAGAGGATGGATGTATGCAATGAATGCTGACAGAGATGTGGAGTGGGAAAATAACAGAAATAACAGACATATAATAAACAAACAACCAATCAAAACTGACAGTGCTGCCGTGAGCACAACGGGGGCGCGCGCGGGCGCCAAGGTGGAGAGGTACGGATGGTGCCGAACTTGCAAGGGTAGCCAAAAGGAAGCAGTAGATGTCCCACCGTGATCGCCAATCTGTGAGCGACGTCACGCGGTTCGGGGGGAAGCGGGAAGAAGGAGAGCGGAGAGCGCGCGAGTTCCTTCTTTTTGTTTTGCTGCAACACAGAAATAAGAGAAAAGAGAGAAGGGGCCACCACGGGAGATTGCTCCGGTGGGGCGAGCGGGGACAAATGTAATATAGCAAGATATGGGGTTAAACGGCCATAGCGGGAAGTGACTCGCGCGACCTCGGGGGGACGGGAATGGTGCAGAAATTAAATAGCAAGAATTCAAACGGCCATTGGGGAAGTGACTCGCCGCGGCCTCGAGATATAAGCAGAAGAATATAGCAGAATATAATAGAAAGAATATAAGAACAGAGATTTAAACGGCCATTGGGGAAGTGACTCGCCGCGGCCTCGAGAATATGAGCAGAATATAACAGAATATAGAGAGAGTATAAGAACGGAAATTTAAACGGCATTGGGGAAGGTGACCTCGCTGCGGCCTCGATGATATGAGCAGAAATATAACAGAATATAGAGAGAATGTAAGAACGGAAATTTAAACGGCCATTGGGGAAGTGACTCGCCGCGGCCTCGATGATATGAGCTGAATATAACAGGATATAAAGAGAATATGAGAACAGAAATTTTTAAACGGCCATTGGGGAAGTGACTCGCCGCGGCCCTCGATGAAAAGATGTGATCGCCAGGGGCCGAAAGACCCCAAAATAAGAAAGTGATCGCGCCTACCTCAAGAGCGGGAGATGGCGGGTTGCTTCTTCCTCTCCTTCCGGCCGGCCGACGGAGAGGGCTTTCCTCGGCTACCCTTGCAAAACAACGACAAACAAATGACAGTGGCTTAGAAAGATGAATGTGTAGTATTCATATCCTTGCAATAAAAATGACGAAATAACGGAAGACACACACCTGGTTGGTGTTATCTTTTAAACCCCTCTCGGACTCGAGTAGGAGGAAAATGAGATGATGGATGCGAGATGATGAATGTAAAAGAACTACGAAGAAAAGGAAAGAGTTGGCTTATTGGATGTGCCGGTGGTGAAATTCGGCGGAGCTCCGGCAGCGTGGGGACGACGTAGAAGCGCGGTGGATGAAGACGACCTTCCTCTCGCGAGCGTGGGCACCCGAGAAGCCGACAGAACCTCCACCTACAAAAGACCCCACGGGTTAGAAAAATGACTCCGTAGCCTCTGGGCCTCCGGCAGCCTATCGGATCACTGCTTAGCTCCCCTAGAACTGAGGGGGGTGGGCCCTCTATTTATAGAGCTCCGGAAGGTGGAGGCGTCCAGGACCCTGGACACCTCCATCAGGCCGAAATAATATTTTATTCTATTTTTATTGATTTTTTTGGAATACTTTTGTGGGGGCGTCCAGGGGTCCCGGACGCCTCAAGTAGGTCCACCGAAAACCGACGACGGCCGCACGCGGTTCGGCACAACGCTTGGTTTTGTGAGCGGCGCCTCGTGATTCAGAATGGGCGCGTCCAGCTTACCGGACGTCTCTATATTTTAGATTTTATCACACACGACAAACCGTCGTTCGGTGGCCGGCGCCCGTGAGGGAGTTTTGATTGGAGGCGTCCACGGGCCTGGACGCCTCCAAAAATATATTATTTTTTGGTTTTCTTGTCTTTTTATGATAGGGCTGGCATTTTAATTTTTTTTATTTATTTTTATGGAGGCGTCCAGGGGCCTGGACGCCTCTATTAATATTATAATATATATTTATTTATTTATGTTTTGTCCTTTTATGCCAACTGGCATTTTACATATTTTTTTTATATTAGTTTTTTATGGGAGGCGTCCAGGGTCCTGGACGCCTCCATTAATATATATTTTTTTTATTTATTTATTTTTGGGCTCTGAAAAACAAATAAAATAAATTAAAAGCATGGGGGCGTCAGGGACCTGGACGCCCCCATTAAGACCACCGGGTCCTCAGTTCAGGCGTTGGCGGCCGCCTGGCAGACACCCTTCTTGATTCCGGAACTCCTTGATGCGTCTGACTTGTGTTGATGCCGTCCGAATACGTGACGAGATGATTCCGGTGCCAGAAAAGGTAGAAGAAGACCAAGAAAAGGAAGTATTTAAGAGATTCGAAATGCGTAAGCCGTCGCGGGGCGGTTGTATAGTAATATGAGACTTTTCTCAGGAGACGTCAAGAATGGCGTGTCTACACCAGGCATACCTGCATACACAATTAGGTAAAGAGGTTTGGAAACCCAAGGATGATTGGGCTCCATAAAGATGAATTAGAAGCAAAGCAAGAAAGTAGGCTTTTCGGAATCCACATTTGTTTAAATGAATTTTGTTCAGTGGATCTACAGTTTTCTTCTGTTGTTGTTCCTCTTCTTATTGGCAGCAGCATGATTATTGACAGTGTTGTTACTTCTGTGCCAGTGCCTTGGCCAGGGTGTGTTCACAAAGTTTTGGCCATAGTAGTTCCTGGGCTGGCTAAAGAAATGTTGGTTCCTAGGTGTCCAGTTGCCATACCCATTTACCCAATTGCTAGTGTAAGGTCTTTGATATTGTGCAGCCTGATATGCAAGACCTGTATGCCTCCCAGAGTCTAGTACAATCTGACCTGTTGAAGTAGGTTGACTGTGCATTGTGATAGGTCTGAACTCTGGGTTGGTAAAAATGTTTGGGTTGACTTCTAGCAGCATTCTGTCTCCCTGCACCTTGGACCCTGATGTCCTATTCATAGGTTTGTTTTGGGTCTTCTTCAGAGGTGGTGATGATGGTGGAGACTTAGTGACTTTAACCTGGGGTTATGAAACTGTGTAGGTTGACCCCTAACCTGAGTCTGAGCTCTAGGATTTTGCTTGGATGTGCTAGCTCTACTAGGCTCACTGACGTTTTGTTTACCCTTCTCCTCAGCACTGATCTTTTTTCAGATTAGCAGCTTTATTCACAGAAATGTTTGAAATTCATGCTAATTAGAGGTCCTTTTTCTTTTTGTGCAACAAATGAAATAGTTTTCATTCCAAAGGTTTTAGTTGCACTTGAATTAAATCCTACGCCCTCTTTCTGAAATTAACTTTTGACCCTAACAAAGCATTTAGATTATCTGTTCCTTGGGTCATTTTCTCAATGGTTTTCAGCTTATCCTCATTGTCTTTCTGAATTTCATCAATAGACTTTTTCAGTTCATTATTTACATTGAGGACAACTTCATATTTTTCAGAAGCAATTTTTACTTCACTCTCACATTTCTGAATTTTCAGCTTCCATTCATCAATTTCTTTTCAAGCCTCACATTCTCTTCCTAGTAGCTTTTACTCATTTTTGATTTTGTCTAATTCCGAACATGCGAGTTTCAATTCTTTATTCTCAGAATCTAAGCATGCAATCTTATCAGTCAGAGTTGTATCATTTTGCATGGAGTTAATTTTTCTTCTAAGATGCCTATTCTCTTTTCTGATATCATCTGCCTTATCAGCTATGTCATGATAAGCATCTATCCATCATTGATAGTAAAATCATCGAATCTAGTGATTACCTCATCTGATTCCTCTTCTCTATCTTCTGAGCTTGTTACTGTTGCCATGAGACAAATGGGCTTCTCAGATTCGGCTTCACTGACTGAACTGCTACTGAAGGAGCCTTCATCTTCATCACTCCAGGTGCTAATCATAGCTCTCCTTTCTTGTTTTTCTTCGTTGACTTGTCCTTGTATTTCTGATTGTCTAGACAGTCAGCTTTCAGATGGCCCGGTTTCCTGCATTGGTAACAGACGTTAGGTTCAGTTTTCTTAGCAGGTTTAGATTTATACCTTTTATCCTTTCGGCCGCACTGTATTTCTTTTGGCCGAATCGTCTTGCTCCTTTTCTGAGAAATCGCCTGAACGCTCTGGTCATCATGGCCATCTCAGAACGGTTCATATCTTCTTCATTCGGGCTTCCTCTGATGATGAAGAACTGCTGGAGCTGGATTTGTTGGAATTGCTTGAACCAGCCTTCAGCGCTATCGGCTTCTTCTTCCTCTCAGCTTCTTCTATCCTTGGCATATTAATCTCATATGCCATTAGCGAGCCAATCAGCTCATCAGCTCTTGTATTACGAAATCCCTTGACTCCTCCATCACTGTAGCTTTGTGTGCCAAGCATGAGTCAAGGACCGCAGAATCTTCCTCACCACATCATATTCTGTCTGAGGTTTCCCTAGACCTCTAAGACCATTGGTAATGACAGTCAACCGAGCATACATTTCGCTGATGGTTGCTCTGCTTCATCTTGAAGACTTTGTATTCGGATACAAGAAGATTGGCTCTTCTGCTCTCTTACTTGTGATGTACCCTCATGAATGACTTCCAATGCATCCCACATCTCCTTGGCTGATTTGCAGGCTGACACACGGGAGAATTCGGTAGGGTGCAGAGAGCACTGGATGGCGTTTACAGCACTCCAATTCAGCGTGAACCTTCTGATCTCCTCCTTGGTCCAGACATCTTCATTCGGGGACAGCTCATAGGTCCCTTACTGACAACTTTCCAGATCTCCAAATCCTTAGCCTTAGAAACACTTGCATACGATTCTTCCAGTATGCGTAGTTAGATCCATCGAAGAATGGGGCTTCGTTGTTGAGTGACCTTCAGCTATCATCCCTGAGCATCCATCTCTGCCTATCCTCTTTGGGCGATGAGTCCCTGTAGAAGAGTGTGGCTCTGATACCAAGTGTTGAGTTAGAGGACGCAGTCTATCTCCATGAAATGTGGATCTAGAGGGGGGTGAATAGATCTAATGCCTATTTAAAAAACCATGTAAGGTTCAAATGCAGAATATAGGCAAATCTGCTAAATTCACTAACCCTGATACTAGATTTCAACAGAACCGAATCAAGCTCTTAAAGTAAACAAGACAACCAGTCGCACACAATTCATAGACAATCACACAAACACAAAACACCCACGATTTTAGGTGGTTCGGTCAAGGACCTACGTCCACCCACACTCAACGAGTATGGCTTACTGCTGCGCAGTACAGCTTGCGTCTGCTGGGCACTACAGCTTGGCCAACAACCGCTGATACACAGCTTCGCTGGGCACTACAGCTTACCGACCAGAGGAACATATCCTCTGCAACTGCTGGGGAAATACAGCTTAACCCGTCCAGTGGAGACTTCCACTGCAAATTTTGCTGACTCACAGTTTGAAGAAACATGAATTCGGAAATGAAAGACAGAAGTAAAACGAAAATGAAAACCCAAGTCAGAATGTAGCTCGAATGAGCAAATGCTCAGCTCTAGTTTTGAACCAAGAGACTGAGATACAATCTCTCAAACAAAAACTCTCACAATCTCACTCTCTCGATCAAGCTCTCTCAACTCATCTCTCTTGATCTTCTCTTCTCTCTTTTTCTTCTTCTCTGTTTCTCTTCTCACAGTGGATCGATGGCACTCTGCTGCTTTCAGACTGGCTGTATAGACTTTGCTCTCTTCAGTTTTTCGATCAGCCTCCATCTGAACACCAAGGCTTCAATATTACTGGCAGCAGGTGGAAAAGGGCGCGTGGTTTCCACATTTTCCCGCCCAAGGAATTCACCAGATCTGAGCCACTTTATCCACGTGTCATCATCTGATCACTCGTCCTCCTGGGATCATGAGCCATGTCAGCAATCCCTGTAGAGAATCCCTGTCAGACAGAGTATCGGATCATCAGCTGTAAGTATATTGATTGCAGTGTATAGACTTCGGTTTATAGCCGACGTACAGACAAAATGTATGGACTTTACAGACAAACACAATGTGTATACTTGCTCAGTGTATGGACTTGTTTGAACGAAAAAAAACAATGTATATATGAGGCATGAAGGCCAATGTACAGACTTGGCCACAACCTGAACAATCGGATGTATAGACATTGAGATCATTCAATCAGCCAATGTGTTAAGACATCACGATGTATAGACTTCAGTTTATATGAAAGGCTGTACATACTTGCTGAATTGTAAAGCAAATGTGCAGACTATGAAGAACCTCACCAATGTATGGACTTTAGATTAATGGCCGATGTATAGACTTTGAAACCCAATGCAATGTATAGGCTTCGCCTTAGAAGCGTAGGGAAAGACTCCAATGTATAGACTTGAGTGAAGTGAACGGATGTTCAAACTTTGAATATGAAGACCAATGTATGGACTTCAAATTTGAGGAACATGTACAGACTATAAGAGCTAAGGCCAATGTATACACTTTAAGAACCTGACTCAGTGTATGGACTTAACATGATGCACGAAGACACTGTCCAATGTACAGACTTCATGAACAATGCATGAACGAGACGCTGTACAGACTTTGAATGAAGGTCCAATGTGCGACTTGCCTTAGACTCTAAATGCGACGTACCTGGCTGTACAGACTTTGACTGATGCATGAAGACAGACACTGTATAGACTTGGATAGCATGAGACGCTGGAAGAGGACGGTGGAGTCTGTATAGACTTTGCCCAAAGCCTTAGACGCAACAGAGACAGACTGATGTACACACTTAGCCATGCAATGCAATGTATGGACCTGTACAGTGAAACGATGTATAGACTTCACCAAGACACTGCATGAACAATATGATGCGATGTACATACTTTGAAGAACAGCATCCAATGTATAGACTTGATGAGACACTCACGAGTGTATAGACTTAGAGTGAAGCATGCAATGTATAGACTTTACGAAATGCATGCTACAGTGCCGATGTGTAGACTTGAATATCATTCCGCAGCCAATGTGAGACTTCCCGATGTATAGACTTTCAAATGAAAGGTGTATAGGCTTGAACAAAGAAGCAGCGAATGTATGGACTTTCAAATGGAAACGACGGTAAAGCGATCAGTGTATAGACTTCAAGGGAAACGACGGTTAAATTACCAATGTATAGACTTGAAGGAAAACGTAGGTAAAACTTCCAATGTACAGACTTCGAAGATGAAACAGTTGGATGTACATACTTGGAAGATCACTGATGGCTGTACAAACTTTGCTTCAATGTATAGACTTGGATGTTCAACGAAGGATGCATAGTGCACTGTTTGGACTTCCAATGAGATGCAAATTGTGACGATGGATGTATATACTTTCCACCGACAAATGTATAGGACTTTGCAAGCCTAAGATGTTGAATGAGACGGTGCAGCTACAGTGGTGTACAGACTTCATGAGACGCTCACTGTATAATACTTACCACCGACAAATGTGTAGACTTTGCGAAGCACAGTCCATTGTACAGACTTTCTAGCCTGAAAGGCCAATGTGTGGACTTGCACAGTAGCTCAATGTATAGACTTGATTATGTGTGCTTCGGCTGTACAGACTTCACTCTAGCAGGTAATGTAGCAATGTATATACTTTGAACTTGAAGTGCAGTGTATAGACTATGCAATGCACTGTGGATGCATGGACTTTGCAACGACGAGCAATGTATAGACTATGCACAGTCCAATGAATGGACTTTAACTAAGGTGGACAATGTACACACTTAGCCGATGTGCAGACTTTAACGATGTGATGCAATGTACACACATGTAAAGATGATGCAATGCGTTGACGCTGCAATGTATGCCAATGTATAGAGTTTCATGCTGCAAAGCACTGTGAATACTTGTGAGTGTGTGCAGAACACAGTATAGATCTGACTGCATTATGTACACACAACATGATAAAAGCAATTTCATCAAAATAGGAACTGTTGCAATCAATCAAAACAAACAATCAATCAAGATAAGGCGTTGCCAAAGAAATGAAGCAAATGTCAACATCATCAACACAGAGGAGTCACAACATGCCTTGGCTAGCCTCATTCTCCTTCCTTCGTTCAAGGGGCAACTTTTAAAGAATTGGTCCAGGGAAATCTCCCAATCTAGGTAAAGGCTTGGGCTGTTGGATCCATCAAAGGCGGGGGTTTGATTTTCAAGTGTTCTACAATATGGCTTCTAGATTTCCCCAAAGGTCACTTCATTCACTCTTGGTGCACGGCTATTTCCTTCAAGTCTGTCGAGTCGAGACATGATATCTTCAAGCCGATTAAGGACATTAGGTAGGGCTTCTATGATAGAGGTGTTGCTACCACTTTGTTGGCAATGGAGCTTCCATGAGGATTTGGGCTTCTTGGGAAAGTTGATGGGGATGATGGATATGGGTATGAAGTGGCCATTCTAGTGGAATGGGAGATGCAACCGAGGACTCTAAATGCAAAACATGCCCTAGGACCAACTTGTGGAGAGACAAGTTGTGAACTTGCTATGATACACTTGATGTGACACCAACCTTGGGGTGATAATCACACGATCAAATGACCCTTGGACAAGCAAGCAACCAACGCACGAACCGGTGACTTTACTCGGGCGGCTCACCCGCTAAGCGCAATCTAGTGCCCGTAGTGGTGAGGGTCCAGTGGACGGGGCCCTAGCTGCTCTGGGGGTTGGCAAGCTTTGGAATTGGACCTCTCAAGGGTCTAGGATGCCCACTCTGTAGGCGCTAGCACGCCGATGGGCATGGGTGTTATGGCTCTCTCGCAACTCACCCGCGATAGTTACTCAATCATAAGCAAATTCGGGTTCGGCCGCTCCACTTACCACGACGGCACTAAGATGCGATAGTAATTAAGCAAGGGAATTTCAGCAAAGAGGAGTGTGCATGGCTCACCAGATCGGTGTGAAGACACCGATCCCGGCCGGGAGACGAGGCGAGCGAGGAACGTGGGCTTACCCGCACGCGCGTCGGAGAAGCTTCGACCTAAAATTTTAAATTACATGCACTACAACCCATGCAAGGGGGGATCTTGGGGAGGGAAACCAAATAAACCCAATACTACCTCCACACAAGGAGGGGCCTTCAGCCGGCCAAGCGGGGAGGGGGAGAAAGCGATGAAAACACAGAGAAGAAGCCGAATGCCGAATCTGCCCCCCCTATGCGTTTCTGGACAGCCTGTTGTTCTTGACTTTGTGGACCACTCCTGATTTTTTCTGAAGAAAGACCAGTGGGGATCTCTTCGTAAATGGATCGGGATGAAGCTTTAATTTTCTTGATTTCTGTGGATGCCGATTCTGGTCGGGGCAGTGACGGTTGAACAGGGTGGCAGGTCTATTGTGCAGACTGTAACAGGTTCTCAGCAGTGGGAAGACGAGGATGCTGTGACCGATCCCGACCTCAGAATCAGGCACTACTGAGTCGTTGGTTCGTTGACGAGTCGTATTTGCAAAAAAATTGACGGGGCTACAGATATAGTGGGAGATGGCCGATAGAGCTCAAACACTGAAGGTGGTTAATGCCGACAGAGTGGAAGCAGAACTGCATGCCGGTGGGAGAAATTGATAAATTCTGGATCCGAACGCCAAATTGAGTTCTTCTTCTTGGGGGATGAAAGAAGACTCAAAGTAAAAGATTTTTGATGAAGAACTCCTACTCAGTTCCCGGGGGATGGCCGCTGCAGATTTCCACTCCGGCTTTGGTCATCTGTCCGAACAGCTTTGCGCAATCGAGGAAGAATGACTCCCTGGGCGATCACAAACTCAGAACGGGTGGGACCACCGCCGTTGCGAAGAGGACAGGGATACGCTTCCAACGATGTCTCTTGATCCTTCAGAAACGTCCGGAGGAAACCGCGGTTGCCTTGGCAAGCTGCTACTTCTGCAGATCTACAACTTGGAACTGTATGTTGAAGATGACGGGGGGAATGGGGTATATGGGAGGGGAAATGGGGTGGATGGGTGTGGGGGTGACACCTGACTATGTGGGGGTCTGTTAGGGGGTGATTCAAGGTGTGGGAGGGGTCGAAAGGGGGCTGGAGGTGGTCTAGCAAGTGGAGGGAGGAGGAGCTACGAATTTGGGTTGGGAAGGAAGAGAGGGAGGAGAGATCTCTCCTTTGGTTTGCATGGTGGGTTAATGGAGGGGTTAATGGGGGCCTAGGAATGGGGAAGGGTTGCCTTGGGGAGGGGAGGGTGCTTGGGAGAAGGGATTCTCCCTTGGAAAAATGAAAGGTTGTTTGGGGAAGGGAAAGGTTTCTTGGGAGGAGGGAGAGGTGCCTAGGAGAAGGGGATTCCACCGAGGGTTAGAGGGGGAATTAAATGGGAGGTATGGGGAAGGGGGAGGGGTCTTAATGAGAGGTGATAGGGAGAGAGATAGTGAATTTTGAAATTGGGGGTGGGGAGGAGAGAGAATGGGGTTCGCCCCTTTAGAGAGTGAGAGAGAAATAGAGAGAGAGCTAGAGAGAGAAAGAGGCACAATTCTTGTGGATAAATTTTCACTCAATTAATTCATTAGCTTCCAAATGAGGGATTGGGGTCCTATTATAGGAATCCCACATTTTCACATAAGTCCCTGATGTTAACACACTAACAAATAACGAAGGAAGGGCCCCGCCCATGGGCCTAGCCAAAGAAGAAATAGGCCCAATAGCAAACTCATAGCCTAATGAGACTCAAACTTGGGAAATGACTCAATAACCTAGGTACAAGACTCAATTAAAAGGAAAATTACATGATTATGACTCAAAGAAAATATGAAAATTACATGACTCGACTTAGAGAAATATGACGGACACAAGGAGCTATGCTAGCAAGCAATCGAAGTTGTAAAAAAATATGAAGGGCGAGAGATGCCCCCATCAGAAGGGTGCCTCGGCTCCGGCTCCTTCGGGATAGAGACCGTCGGGGGAGGGACCTCGGTGCCTCGAACCCTGGGCTCGGGGACCTGGTATGGCTGCTCCCCTGAGCATGATGTTGAGATTATCCTGAGAGGGCGCCCCCAGTTCTTCCCGACCTAGTGGCGTGTTGGGAAGCAGATGCTTCAGCCTGGTTTACCTCTGTCGGCTCAGGGGGTGGCTCTTCTTCTTTTTCTTCCAGGGAGTGGGCCGTGTCAAACAAC